>VZRJ01012746.1:395-110352 GCA_013397565.1 Ptilonorhynchus violaceus
CGGCGGCGGCTGTGCCACGGCAGCGGCGGCGCGCGGAGGAGGTGCCGGCACTGCGCGTGCGGCGCCGGGATGGAGCCGTGAGTGGGGGCGGGGTGCGGGGGGCGCGAGCCTGAGGGGGCGCCGGTTCACTTGGGGCTGGGTCCAGGTCCGGGAGAAGAAACTCCTTCCGTGCCGGCACTGCGCGTGCGGCGCCGGGATGGAGCCGTGAGTGGGGGCGGGGTGCGGGGGGCGCGAGCCTGAGGGGGCGCCGGTTCACTTGGGGCTGGGTCCAGGTCCGGGAGAAGAAACTCCTTCCTCTGACGGAGGAGCGGAATATTGTCATTCACAGAATCAAGGAATGGGCAAGGTTGAGAGAGACCACAGTCACTGGTGATCTGGTCCAGTCTCCCTGCTCCCAGGGCAGGAGACTCCACAGCCTCTCTGGGCAGTCTGAATCCAATTTGGTTTATACACGTTATCCTCGTTAAGGAAATCAACCCGCAGAGGGTTAAATGAATGTTTCCGAGGCTGTGAGGTGAGGGTGACTGCTCGGTTCTTTAGTGGAATGCTGTGATTTTGCCTTTTCTATGGTGAATAAAACCTTTTCCTACCCCCACGGTATCTCCACTCTCAGATTGCTTGTTAAAGGAAAAAGAAAAACTTGTTTTCCCGGATATCTCTTTGCATGGACGGAGCCATAGCCGTGACTAATTATTCAGACTTAAATGAATACAACAAAAAAGAACTAAAAAAGAACTAAAAAAGCCAACCACGCCAAACCCACCCCGTGTACACGTATGTAAAGCATAGCCGTGGTTATCTGTCAGTTGTCATAGAGCAGTTCTGTATAGTACTGACAATGCTAATTTTATGCCTCTCTTTATGTAGTCACATGCTGCCTCATTAGCTATTATCCGTTGTGGAATACATCGGCAAGAAGAAATTCAAGGTTTCCTGAGGGACACCGAAGCAAGCAATGTCTTTAAACCATGAGAAAGTGCAGGGTGTATGGATAGACCCAGTACTGTGAATGTAGGTAGCAAATATAATCATTCAAGTCAAAGTGGGTTTGGTGGTTTTATTTGGGAGTGAGCCTAAAATAAAGAAGAGCAGTTGAAGGCAGAGATGTTGAGGCTAGGATTTAAGAAAAACTGTGCATAAAAGTGAGTTATTTCTGATTTTAGTATCAACTCTGTGCCTATCTGCTGCTTAATCTCAGTTTTGCTTTCCCTTCTTTAAAGTCAGTCTTAAGTGAAAACTGTTGTATAACAGGCTCTGTTTTTTATGATGGTCTTTATCAAAGACTTTGTTGTGCAGTCATGAGAAGTGATTTGAAGATGAGGAATAGCCTGAGAAACATTTTGCGGAACCTTTTGAGCCAAAACTTTACTCCAAGAGCAGGATTTAACCCACCTTTACATCTCACGTATGAATGGCTGCTGAAGGATTGCAGTTGTTAAGAGTGTGCGTTTCCAAAGCTCACTCTGTCACAGATTGCGTTAGTGCAGTTTAGTTTTTACTGACTGCTATTTGAGGTGTCTAAGTATAATATTTCTCTGTTTGTATCTCAGTGCTTTCTTCTCCTTTGCAGTCAGTTTCAGACTTTAGTTAATTATAAACTGCTCTGAGTTAGGACAAAGCTGGGTGTAGATGGTAAAAGCTGCCTGAAAGATCTACAGACACTTGAATTGCTAATCCTGAGCTTTGCTCTGCTGTGGTTGGGCTGATTAAAACATCTTTCACTGGTACAGCAAAGCACAGTTCTTTACTTGTTTGAATAGATGCATCCAGAGTGAGGAACCTTTTTTGATTTTCCCATAAATGCATTTCCAACGTTTTATTCTTTATTGGGCCTTTCAGATATGAGAAAGAAGCTGTTAGTGGGGGATCACCATCTTGCACTTAGGTATATTCATAAACTTTATATAATCTCTTTCCAAAAGGCAGGTGTTAAACAATGAACTTATGGGCAGATGACTTCACCTGCTTTGTATGTCCGCTGGTGATAGGTGAAATGAGACACTTAAAACTACACAAGGAAGTCCTGTGACTGGGGCAAGGGGCAATGAAGAATGCATCATCTGATAGGAATGCCATAAGTAGT
This sequence comes from Ptilonorhynchus violaceus, assembly GCA_013397565.1. Taxonomy (NCBI): domain Eukaryota; kingdom Metazoa; phylum Chordata; class Aves; order Passeriformes; family Ptilonorhynchidae; genus Ptilonorhynchus; species Ptilonorhynchus violaceus. The sequence goes on from VZRJ01012746.1 coordinate 2,479, forward strand.
TGTTTGCCCTCATGAGAAATGTAGTTAAGATTTGGCTGAATTCTTACATTTGCTCTTAATGAAAGTGTCCATGTTGCCTTACTGACCTCTAAAGCAGCACTTTCAGTCAGTGGCTTAAATGAGACTTGAGGTGTACAGGTATGAGTGAAAAGAGAACACGGGGAGTGTCCCTACTCTCTGTCTCCACTCTTTGTTAGGTACCAGCACCCCTGTTGGTAGGTAGGTAGGTGTACACCTACCCATTCTGACTGCTAGGTGTTGCACCATCTGAAGAGAAGTTGGAATAAAGAATGAGCCAATGTTTGGAACGTGTTTCTTCAAAAGCTTACGAGCACATCAACGCTGTTACATGAGTAAACTAAGGTGATAATTGCCAGTGGTTGTCACACTGTGTTGGCTCAGTGGGGAACTCTGGTGACTTTCCTTTAATGACTGTGGAGAGAGAGCTGCTTCTCATGTTCACATTATGCATTTTGAAGCGTCTGCAAAAACTTTGAAATTAGAAAGCTTGTCAAAAGAACCAAGAGTATGCCCAGCAAGTCAGAAGTATCCTGCATCAGCCTGTAGCTCTAAAGTGGATGCCCAGATGTAAGCTGTTCAGAACAGCACAAATATATTTTATACTTTACTGCAAACATGTGATACTTTTCCAGTTGTCAGCTGTTCTCGACTCATGGACTTCCCTGTATTGAGACATCCTCAAGTATGTACTCTTCCATGAAGCATTTGGTATCCACTTGAACCCTTATAGTTAATGTAGGCATGCCAACATTTTATGTACCATTTCTATATATCAAGGATTTTCTTGTTAAGATCAGTACTTTGATATCTCAGTATAATACCCCATACTTGGTATACTTAGGTAGGCAAGGAATACCAGGTCATCTGTGGAACTTGGAAGGAGCCCTTGGAACTGATAGAAAAATGCACCTTGGTTATTTTAGTACTGATGCGGGTTTAATAGCTTTAACATGGTTTAAGTGCATGAAGGCTGAGGTTTTAAGATTGATTTAAGAAAAATTACTTGGTAATTTCATGTATGATTGCCTTTTTTGGCTGTACAGTCAGCTATTCTGACTTCTAGACTGATGCAGTTTCTGCTGTGTATAAAGGTGTGTGGCAAGGCAAGTGTTTTGCAGGTGCTGCGCCTGGAGTCCTGCACAGCCAGTTTGTGCAGACTTGTAACATTTGCAGTTAGTTGCTTGCAGTTCTCAGTACTTCTGTGGGATTTTCCTGCCTTCACCACCTCCTTTATGTGTTAATAAATTAAGATTTTGATCTCTCAAACTTTACAGTAACGGAATAATGTAATTTTTTTTGGTAGTGCTTCATTTGGAGAGAATGTAGTGATTCTCAAAGAAAATAGAGGTTGTTATTAAATCCTAGTACTGGTTTAAAGTGAATTGTTTGCCTTGCTTTTAAGGGCTGCCATGCATGCAGCACATGGTACCTGGTCCCAGGATTCAGGTTGAGCTTATGGAAAGGATTTCACCACCTTTTCTGCAATTCTTGGTTAATGTGGTGAACCTGTAAGAGCACCATTCAGCTACTGAAACAAGAAAGAAGTTTTATTCCAAGCTAAAAGGAAGCTAACAGAACTGGAAGTTACCTTTTTCCAAGAGAATGCAATTGGTCTTTTCAGTACTTCCCCCCCCATTTTGTCTTTACCCTAATGATAACCACCAAAATGTTGTCCAAGAGATGTTATTGCTTGTATTTGTATTTAGGTGTTCAGTAGTAAACTTAAGTTCAGGTTTCTGTTTCCCAAGCTCTGGTGGAACTCAGACAAGAGTTCAAAGCCTGAGCATGCATATATAGCAGATCTGGAGTTCTGCCCTACTCCTTGTTAGAGATGATCCTGCAGGGATGAAGGATATATACAGAGTAGAAAACTCATCAAGATCCTGTGCAGGTAACTGAGTTGTCAGTGATGTCTGTCCCTTTAATTAAGCTGTCATTGCAAGAGACATGGAGTCTTGCATGTTTAAATTATTAATGTATGAACTAACAAAAAGGCAACTTTTTCTCCCTCTAAGGAATGTTTTCTCTCGCTCAAGCTTTAGACCAATGGAAAACCGTAGCATAAGAAGAATGTGCAAAATTCATACATTTTGGAGCACGGATGTGTGTGCACATACAAATGTGTAATAATTCCTATTGTTATCCCTGCTCTATGAAGCAGCATTAATATTTATATTCTTAGTGTTGCATGTTACCTCAGAATTTGGTTTAATTTTCTTTGTTGAAGGATGAATGGGGTCTATTTTCTGCCCCTTTAGAAATATGACTGACACTAATTCTGTGGTTTCTTTTGCTTCCTGTAGGCTGGCCCCGATGCGGTTATATACACTGTCCAAAAGGCATTTTGTTCTGGTCTTTGTAGTATTCTTTGTGTGTTTTGGTCTGACCGTCTTCATAGGAATAGCAGGTAAGGATGATCTCTTTTTAGAAGATTACAGTTCTTGTACACTTTGTGTAAACTTGTTGGTATTTCAGATGTATTTAAATGCTAATGAGCTTACTGCTCCTGAGATGTCTGAGGAAGCATAACTTCTGACAGGAACAGGGGAGTGTTTCTTCCATCTCATTTTTTTGTAGGAGTACTATCTACAAAGACTTGGTATTTGCAACTGCTTTGCAGGGGAGAGTCAATAAAATAAAGCAAAACCAGCTTCACTGTAACATAATTTTTCAGCAGACTGCTACATTAATTGTTTTTCCTTGTATTTCTATCTGTAAAATGGTGGTGCTAATACTTGATTTCCTGTGAGGAAACTGATAACTGTTTGTAAACCCTTCTAAATGTTTGGGTGATAAATGCTACAGAAATATAAAAATATGAACTTCACTTGTCAAACATACATGACCAGAGAGACTTCTGGTTTCAGAGAACTTTGTGAGAGTCCTGACATGACCTGGGAGAATAAGCACTTAGTGCTTGGGTGCTTATCCTGGATATCAGACAGACTTGTGGAAGTCTGGTCAACAAAGATGCAACGTCACTAGGGAGTTGAAAAGCAAGGGAGCCTTCTTTATTTCATGCCAGAGAGTTTTTCCAGGTGTAAAACATACTTGAAAAACAAGTCAGTGTGCTGCCACAGCAGTGTTAAATATACTGATACTCTGCTGTCAGGAGAGCTTTATTGATACAGAAGTTATGTGACAGAGGGAAGGGAGAGACTTGTACTCATTAAGCAACCCATACCCTATATTAGAATTCCTTAAGGTTGTTACCATCTTCTTCTACCTTGCTGCTGACTTCCACATCACCCAGAATGTCCAGTGTGTTCTTCTGTGCCCCTCTCTGACACTTTTTGACTTGCCTGTTGGATTGTCTCTATCTCTGCCCTCTTTTTCACTTCCTTTAGAGCAAGAAGGGCTGCCCAGGCCTGGGAGTCACCCACTCCGGCCTGCCTTGGAAAGAAGGGTGGAATAATTGGAGGCAGCTGTTAGGGCTTTCCATGCCCATCTGTGCCTTGTAGGCAGTACATTTTTCATAATAGCCTTAAATAATAAAATTTGTCTGTGAAATAAAGCCTTCTTTCCTGCTGTTTAATTTATTGTAGAAGCCTAAGGTCTAAATAGACTTTCAGTTCATAAAGGTTAACCACTGATACTCCTGTGACTTGCTGAAGGGCATTGTTTGGCCACTAAAATACTGTATAAATACATTTGCAAAAGTGCATTTTATATGAGTAATAAAGGCAAAAATAATGGAATTATTTAGTTTAGTGTAATTTGGCTATTTGGCTTTAAAATTGAACCGTATTTGTAGTTGTGTATTTATACTGCCAGGTTGCAAGAAACGAAAGAAAATTGTTTTGTGTAAGACCAGGCAAAAAGCAACGCTCCTGGAAGAGAAAATTGAGTGTTTTGTTCTTAATCAGTAGCAGAACCTGAGAAAGAGCTGTGCTAGTGTATTGGATTGTGTCTGCATGCAGAGTGATCTGGTGATGTGGTTACCTTTGGCCCAGGGGACTTGGTTGCTGTAAGCAACACTTGGTCATCTGTACCCTGCTAGGGTTCCCAGGCCTTGCCTGTGATGCCCTTCAGGGACTGGCATGGCTGTGGGATTCTTGTCCTTGTAAGATTGGTTTGCTGGGTAGTTTTGTTGACAGAGCGTGAACACCATTCATTATTATAACTTAAGTATTTTTGAAAGGATGCTGTTTACCTTGGGAGGACACCCACTGAACACTTAATGTGATGTTCTTCATGGGTTTTGTTGACAGCTGCTTGCTTCCTGTGAATAGAAGGGAGGGGCCCTAACAGTAGAATGCTCCCTCATTCAAGGGTGCAGTCTGAGAATACCTCACCAAACCCACTAAGTAAATGAAAGTGTGGGAGATACATCCATGTTTTCTGTGCTACTTGAATACGCCACTGCCCACAGTCAGCATCTCTGCCTGCAGTTTGGGAAGCCTAGAAGAAGTCTTGCTTTTCATCTGAGTTTGATCTGAGATGGATGTTGCTCTTAGAGTTCTTGTAACCCAAGACAGATGCAGACGTGTTTGGTCTTTTTTCCAAGCACAGTGGGTCTGTGCTATCCTTGGGATGAGACAAGTGCGAAGAAAATCCAAGGTGCAGAACACGTTTTCTGTACCTGTACAGTTTTTCTGTTCATCACCTCAGAGTGGTACTTTGCTTTCATCTGTGATTCTGTTGAAGTGAGCAAGACTAAAAGAAAAACAATTTAAATTAATCTCCACTTGTTAATAAAGCAGCCACAGCATCATTTTGGTCAGTTCCTTTAAAAAGCTTTTAAATGTTGTTTTCTAGAGGAGTAGCAGTTATAGCACTAGAACTTCATTATTTGTTTGGTTGCTGTTCTTAGAAACTTGGGACTGTGACTTCTCTGTCCCAATATTGGTTCGTATCTTCTGATTAAGAAAAAAAAAAAATTAAAAAGGCTAATTCTGTTGGTTTTGTCAAGACTTAACTACTGACATATGATGACTTATCAGCTGTGAACACTTACTGAAATTGAATTATGCTTTTTAAAACAAAAAATGCCTTTCAAAAATCTGGTTTATATGTACTTGAGAACTGAAAATTTCAATGATGCAGAACTGACTTTATAGTGGGTAGCTGTTAGTGATGTTACACTGCAATTCTAACACAAAATTCTGACTGTGATGGCTGAAATTCTTAATTTTTCCTCTGAAGTCTGTAAGACGGTTAATATTTTTATTAGAGTGGTTGTAGGAGCCCAAGCAGTGCTGCTTGTTTAGAGCTGTCTTGACAGCTAACCTAAAATACTTGTTGCACAGAGTGATCCCATGTTGCTCATTTATAAACGTCCTTCTTTTCCATTGTTTCTCTGTAATAAGTTTGAAATGTTTGGTCTTTACGAAAAACTGCTTTTCTTGCATAATTTTTATAATACTGAGTTTGCGATTGAAAGAGCATATTTTGAGGATTAATAAAATCCATTAAAGTGCCAGACCAGATATATGCAGGGTATATGTATATTCCCCTTTAGACAGGGGAATCTTACTGGCCTAAATACACATGTGTATGTCCTGCTTATGTCCCCACCTGCTGTGCATCTTGTTTGTGTTTGGTCACACCCTGGAGTATAGATACAGATCTCTTTATACTCCTCTCTTTCACTTTCCTGGTTTAGTCCTTTTGTGTTGTGTGTGTACAAACGTGTGCATTCTTCTTCTCCTCAGTACTTCGTGTTCTTGTGTACCTAAGAAGGCTGAAGGGAAATTGTGTTGCTGTCTGCAACCACCTTGTCAGGGGGTACTCAGAAGATGGGGCGTTTCTCAGAGGTGCATGGTGATAGGGGGAGAGGCAACACAAGCTGGAACACAAGAAATTCCAGTTAGGTATTAGGAAATTTTTCTTAGCATAAGGGTGGTTGAATACTGGAACAGGTTTCCCAGGCAGGTTGTGGGAATCTATGTCCTTAAAGATGTTAAAGACTTAACTGGACATGGCCCTCAGCAGTCTGATCTCATTAAACAAGAGGGTGGACTAGATGTCCGCCATAGGTCTCTTCTGACATAAATATAAATTATGATTTTACTGCTTCCCCTTTACTGCATACAGAACTAGAGGCAGGGTTTGAGTGGTGGGCATGTTCATCAGTACATGTGAAGTGTGTGTCCATATCCAGAATGACTGGGAGAATGGTTGCATGAAAGGTCTGATACCGAGCTGAACATCTCCCACTACAATTGGACATGAAATTATCTATTAAATGGATTGTCTGCTTCCCGAGAAATTGTTTGTACAGCTTCTGTGCAGTTATCTTTCTTCATACAATGATATGCATAATATATCATAGCCCCAGGCTTCTGTAGAAAAGGAGGGGGTCAATCTGAGTAAATTGAGAATTGTTGCAAAACAAATATGGGTATCTTGGCTTGAACAGATGAATGCAATGAAAATCCATCATTAGTCAGAAAGTACTGTTACTGTGATTGTGTAAGTAAGTACTACACATATATAAAAAGGCATTAGCCTCATGCACCAAATACAATGGGATGTGTTTGCCCTGGTGCCTGAGCCTTGAGTACAGTGCTATATGGACACTGTGCTGTGTGTGAAGGTAGTGGTAACAGTTTGCCCATAGAAAATTTATAGTGCAATTTAACATGTTGTTTTTTCAGGTGGTTTCTGCAGCCCTTGTTGAGCTTTGAGTCACTGTAACAACAGAGCCACTGGTGCTTAGCTAGCTTTTTCTGCAGCTGAGTACTTCAGGATTGCACTGACATAAAAAGCTTGGGATATATATATATATATATATAAAAAAATACTGTATGGTTTGTTGTAGTAGTTTAGAGTATACATCCATGGTTTCCAACATGGAATTCTTGATTTAAAATTTACTTCCAGTTTAATCATGCCTAGAAATACTATGGCAGAGATGCTTAAAGGAACATTCATTTATAAATTATATTGAAACATCCAAGTGCTTTACCCCTTAAACATCTGAAAAGTGGAATACTATTTACCTGCTTTGCAGGGAATTATTTCGTACAGTCTTTTGAAAACCTGCATTTACATCATTACTTATCGATAATATGTATACTTCAATATTGTTTTCTTTCTTCCTTCTTATATGTTGTGTAGGTCCTAATGTAATTGAAACTTCTGTAGCAAGAACCGACTTAAATAACAGCCTAAAGGTAAGAGTTAATAAATATTGTTGGATTATATGAATGGCTTTATTTGATGTTAGTAAAATTAAACATTTCCCTCCTTTCTCCCGGTTATTTTAAGTATTTAAAGTTTATTGTAAAATGTCTTAGTGGTGCTTTCCAGTTTGAAACTGGAATATTGTACTATCACTGTGTTATTTCATGAATGGCCCTGCAGCAATTTCTAGTCTCTTACTGTTGTGAGCAGGTCAGGTAGAGAATTCTAGGATGTTTCTGCACAGCAGTTTCTGACAAAGTAACATGGGAGTTTTTCCCTGGTGAAGTAATGTTGGAGATTCTTATAGGGGGTTCAGAAATAGAAACTGAGAACATAAATTGAAAAACAATGCACTCAGAGGCAACTAATGATAGCCCTCGTGTGATTTCCTTTTCTGTCATCTGTGAAGGAGTATTTCTTTTTCTTATTAATTGTTCACTGTCACATGACCAAGACATGGGATATGGCTTCCTGATAGGAACCTTCACATTCATGTTCTTAAAAGCTTTCATATTTTGGTTCTCAGTTCTTGCATTTTTGTTTCTGTCTAGCTCTTCACTGTCAACCTAATATCTAAAGTATTTTTTGTGAAAGTGCTAAAAAGGTTTTGTTGTTTGGGTTTTTTGTTTTCTTTTCTAAGTACATTTTCTTTAAATACACTGGGACTTTTTTTTTAATCTACTATTCACCTATATATGTTTGGGTTGATACAGTACTATGGCTGGATTTTATTTTTTTTAAAGCACATCTTTATTTCAAATAAGAGAAGTCTTTCCTGCATGTAGGTTTTATCTGTTAATGATACCTTTCATTCTTTTGAACCAAATATGGGATTTTTAGAAAACCTAATGGAAAATAAGGCTTCTTTTGTAATTATAGTTGGACCAGTTTAAAACTGTGTAGCAGATGAAGGCTCAAAAATCTGACTTTTGATGTAAAGTGCTAAAAATTATTTCTTATGTTCAGGCTAGGCCTCAGGATTTTGGTTTCCATATCTGAACTTTTCTGTTTTATTGCTGCTGCTTTTATGGGCTTTAGGTAGTTGTACCTTTCCTTACTTCAGTGCAAGTAGAAGTGAGCTGTTTAAGCTACTTCTCTAGAAGACTTCTATTTGAGCTGTTTATCATGCTGTCTGCAGAGTAGCACATATTAGATCTCTTCTCAAAAACGTCACAAACATAATTAAGATGCCTTTCATCACTGTAACTACAGCTATGTCATGTAACAGTTTAATGGCTGGTGCTAACCTTGTGGGGTTTTTTGCAGCTGAAGCCATTTAATTTAAGTTCACCACCACTGTCAACTTACAACCAGCAGCTGTGGCTGACCTGCGTGGTTGAGTTGGATCAGCACGATGGTGAGAAGCTTACCTAATTCTCAAGAAACTGCTATAGCAACCTGTCTATTTATCTTTAATTTCATCTGTCACACACGTGATCCTGTTGCTTTCTGGCTGTAGTCTGTGGGTTTTTCCTCTGATATGTTTTTCTTCTCCTCCACCCCTCTCCCTCAGTAAAGACGTGGACAGCGCTAATTGAATTGTAAGCAACAGGTATAGGGAAAAAGTTTTGTTATTTCTGTGAAAACAGTAGTATCTAGATAATGTGTGCATTTCTTCCTTCATTTTGGGGGGAATTAGATATGTAGATTGTAATGATACTAATTTTTCAATAAAGTTTCCCTGTATATATGTGAGAAATACTGTATTGGTAATTGTTAATCTGTCAAGATTCAGTACAGGGCTTGTGACTTACTGCCTATGAATAAAAATACTGTACCCCCACTCCAGTATTAACTGAATAAGTCTGAGTAGTTTGGATAAAATATGTGTTTTAAACTATATTTGGAACTCTATTTGAGATTTAATTTCTGCATGTAGCAATAGATTAATGTTTTCTGTTTTAATTCCAGTATCCCTCAAAAAGAATGTTACTATGACAGTGAAAGTGCTGGGAGTGGTGAAGGATGGAAGCGCACCGTATGTTAATAATCAGGTTCACAATCGGACGAGATTACTCAGTTGTGCACAAGTATGTACTTGTTTAAACAAAACTCTGATGTAGTGCATTTTCTTTAAATCTGTTTGTGTGCATGTTACTTTACATTGCAAAGAAGAAGAATGGATCTGTTAAACGCACCTCAGGAAAGACTCTACAGGACAGTTTTATTTATAATGACAACATAGGTAGTGATGCTGGCATGGTACCTACCTATCCATCATTTTTCTGCGTACTTCTCTGACTTGTGTCTATTGCCCATCAAAGACCCCTCTTTCTTGTTAGAGTTGCTCTTTGTCAGTAAAGCAGCGTGTCCTCTTCAGTCACCTAAACAGGTTTAGCAGTACTGACAAAAGGGATATTGTAGTAGAAGATTGGATATAGGGTTCCAGAGGAGAGAAAAATTCTTGTCCAACACCTCACGGAGTGAGGTTGAAATCAGCTGGCAGCTGTGTTCTGAAAAAGCCGAATTTTTTGCCACTGTGAAGAAAAGTTTAAGCTTTGAAGATTCTAGTATAATTTTCACTGAACTTTTTAACTTAAGACATCCAAAACAGCTTCTCCAGATGCATATCCTTTAGGAAGGACATAGCTGAAGTTTTTTATGATAAGCATATATAGTAAATCAGTGTGTTTTCTTTTTACACACACATATATATGCGCACATATATATGAAATTTGCAGAAATCAATTAACAGTGCTCCATTAGATTTAATTACACACATCCAAGAGAGCAATAGCTTGCGTTTCCTCTTTCCTCCTGTTAACTTTTACAAACGAGGGATAGCCCCATCTCATAGGTGATGACCTAGAGCTTGACTAACAGAGTTATTCAGGTCCATCCTGGTGCTGCAAGCAGTTGCTTTCACCAGCTTAACTGAAAAGCTAGCCTTGTTTGTTGTTCAGCCATTGATCCACCTAACTGACTTGTATCAGTTTCTTCTCTGGTATCAGCTCTCTCTGTGGTATCTTTCAAGAAATTCTTGATTGGACTGATTGAGGTTGGTGAGATATATAATAAATATCATCAATATTGGACCATTTAAAAACAAATTCTCCAACCTATACTAACAGTGCATATTCTGGAATAATTTGAAGACTTCTATTTACTGTTCTCTACTGTATGTGTTCACAGAAATGCAGTGAAATCATTGTTGCGCATCTTGGCTACCTGAACTACACTCAGTACAATATATTTGTTAGCTTTGAAGATCTAAACAAGTTAACATACACCATCCAGAATATTACTTTCACGGTAAGTATAAAGTTTTATACTAGTAAAAGAAATCTCTTCAATGCTGTAGAAGTGTACTTCAACTGTAACAAAAACGTATCTGATTTTTGAAGATAAATATAAAAATGCATCATAATTAATTTTTCTGTCACTAGTAATGTCAGAACTATTATAGCATTTACTGTTGATAAGGGTCTGGACTGATTTTTTCAACTCTGTAAGGAAAGATTTTTCTTTCAGAAGTGCTGCTGCTGTTTTCTGTAACAGATAAATTTAGTCCAATTCCTGAGAGATATTTTTTACAATAGGCAAGCTAGACTAGATCATCCAATTTTCTGCATTTGCTTATAGAGATGTTGCGTCTCTGAAGCATAGTATCTTTTTCAGCCTTTACAGGAGATGTATCAGAATTAGTAAAATTTTCCAGACTTTACAAAAGTGTGGGCTGGAAAGGTTTAACAAACTCAAAGGAAAATGAAGAGATTTTTTGTGGGAGGGGCCTGTGCTTATGAGGAAGAGAAATTTTTTTTCAGCTAAAATAAGTAGGCTACTAAAATAATTCACTGAAATAATCCCATGTGAAATAACTATCTCAGTTCATAATACTAAAGATTACTTACAAAACACATCATATGTGTTGATTGGCTGCAGAAAGAAATTGAGAAACATTTGCACTGGGAGAAAATGGAACTAAACCAAGTTCATAATACAGGTTACTATGCTATACTCTACCTCTATACAGCATTCAGTGTGTCAGAGCAGGTAGCAACCAAAAATCTTACTGTAAAGGAAAAGTATTTTTTATACACTAAATGAACTTTCTAAATATTAATATTTTCAATATTCTAGTGAATAAAGCACATCATTAAAGATAAGTTCTAACGGGGAAAAAACCCGTAAGCTCACAAACCCTTTATTTAGTTCCAGATTTCAAACAGAACAAAGCGTTGGGGCATTTATAGTTGTGCGGTGTATTATGTTGCTTTGTAGGCTGCCTTTAAGGCAGACCTGTGTGCAACCCCAAAAAACCCCCAGCCCAAAGCTTTCCTGCAGCAATTAAAATTATCTAAATTATTTCATTATTACAATTGTTTATGGTGATTTCAGTTGAAATCAATGGATTGCCTTTTGTGTAATAGGATTCTATACATATAATTTTCATTCTACATTTACAGTTTAAAAAGACAAGACAGAGGTTGACAGATTTAATACATTAAAAAGTAAAGCTTCTTGTTCAGATGAGCAGAGCATATGTTGTACCAGGGAGTTAACATTTCAAAAATGGCTTCAGAAGTGTGCCAGGTATGACATAAATTGTCAACAGAGCAGAGATTATGCAAACTGACATGTTATAATTAATATTTATGCCCTTCTAATAATTAGAGTAGAAGAAGGAGTCTTTCCCCCTTAATTTGTGTAAAGATTTCTGTATTTCTAGTAAGCTATTTATCCTTCCTTTACATGATTTTGTCTTTTTTCACTTCTGAGACAAGTGAGTAAGCTTTAAGAAAACAAACCCCTTACAGGAAGTTCCCCTGTATCTTATTGACCTCTTCATAATCAATTTATGCAGCTGACCTTGTAGTAAAGAAGAACATACTGGATTTACTCATTTATTGGCATTCAAACTTTGATTGAAAGTGCAGTTGAAATGAATGAAGACTATCCTTTTTGTCCTGAGAGTGCTTTAACATATGACAGCACCGAGTATGTTATGAAGTGGCAGGATAAAAGAGAAGCGAGACTATTAAGCTGCTTTACATATCTTTTCATCAAATAGTCCTGTGGGTACAAATTTATCTTTCCATAGTGACATTGTGCATTTGGTTATACCTTTAAATTTTGCAAAGGCACAGAACTTTTCAGGGTCTGCATAAAGTGCTAATTGTCAATGTCATATGTACCTTGTCATAACATTATTCATTGGGCTCTTTTTCTTCTGTTTTCTTATAGTGGAAGACCTACAATCCAACTTTTTCACAAGTGGAAATATGGTTCCGATTTGTCTTTGTAGTTCTTACTTTTATGGTCACGGTAAGATTTTGTTTCAGCTTTTCTGGAGTTTATGATGTAGACAGCTGATAACACTGCTCTGTAGTGCTGTGTTTAGTAAATTAACCCCAGGCAGCAGAGTTGACATATTGCTGGATGGGTGTAAAAACATTTCTGAAATACTTAAGCAGTTGCTGCTTTTATGTTTTTACAAGTGGTATTGAAGAGACACGAAGAAAATAGGATAAATGGGAAAACTTGTTTTTCTAAACTCTGATTTTTGATTAAACAGAAAGAATTTTGCTTAAACAAAGGCAATTGTGATTAGATGCTAAAAACCCCTATTTCTTTTGCAGCATAGGTAGGGTAAGACTTTAGAATGGGATGGCCAGAGTGTGGGCCAGAGTGTTTGACTTTGAAAATGAGCAAAACTCAGTTGAATATGACCTTGATCTAACTTTAAAGTTATCACTGCCTTGAGTGTGCGGGTGGGCCAGTTGACCTCAGAGGTCTCTTACAACCTAAATTATGCTATGATTTAGATGATGTCTCCTTTCCATTCTGTCTTGGCTCCTGGAAAAGAAGTGTTTGGAAAAGAAAATCAACGTAAAATCTAAAATCCTGAATTTTCAGAGTAGGGACACCAAAGTACTGCACACCTGCATAGCATTTTTAGCACATAGATGCTGTTGCTGAGCAGGTAACTGTGAATGTAAAATGCAATCTGCTTTTTTAAAAAGTGAGTTTAAGTGGAAGTTGCTGATAGTGTGTGACCAGTAATGAGGCAACTTTTTTTTTTCACACATTGTTGATTTTTGTGTACTGGCTGGTTTACTTCTCAGTTTGCTTGAGAAATTAAGTAATTTGCATTGTGGTCAGCAAGCAAACTTGAAGTAGAAACTAGGAGACCTGGCTCCTGTTCTCAGTGGCAAAGACCTCATGAAGTAGCCTTTGAAATGTGCTGTGTTCTCCCTTAACTCTGGCTAAACCACTAAGGCTGTATTCCTTCCTTACAAATTGTTGTTGTTGTTTTGTAGTGTCTGTTTGCACATTCCCTGCGGAAATTCTCCATGAGAGACTGGGGTATTGAACAGAAATGGATGTCCATTCTACTTCCTCTCTTGCTACTTTACAATGGTAATTATATCCTGGAATTTTTAGAAAGACTCCTTTTTAAAAAAATAGAAAAAGATAGAGAAGGCAAAATGGAATTTCTCTTTGAACTTACAAACAGCTGTTTAAAAGGCTTCAGAAAACTAAATTAAAAACCCCCAACCCTTTTCAAGTGTAGGAAATTCAAGGGCATAACGAGTAGGTGGATTTTGTTCTTTTTAGTCACATGAATGTCAATTATTTGTTTAAAGCTGTGATTGAAATAGACGCCTGCCATACGGAACCTTTCAATTTGTTTGTCTGCCAAGTCTTCTTCATTTTTCAGATATTCATGCTATAGTTAAAAATGGAGGCTGCTTTTAGTCCAGTAAAACACATGAAATTTTAGCACTTTCTAGCAGTACCAAAAGAATATTTGCATTTTAGTCATTTTATGATAAATTTTTAGGTTGCCACCATTAACAATGGTTTAGTAGAAAGTCTAATAAAACCTGAAGCTTTCTAGAAGCGTTGGCAACCATTTGAGAATATTTCTACAGCAGAGAGGATTGCTGCTGAAGGCACCATTTTCTTTGTTAATTATTTTAAGATAAAGCAAACTTCAATTTCATTTACTGGTGTAATTTGAAAAATCTAGGGTTTTTGTTCCACTGAAGATAGATTCTGCTTTACTTTTCATAGTGAAAGGTTTTTTTCTCTCTCTGTTTAACTTTTTTTTCCTTGTTTTGTTACAGATCCATTTTTCCCCCTTTCTTTTCTGGTGAACAGCTGGTTTCCTGGAATGCTGGATGATCTATTCCAGTCACTATTTCTGTGTGCATTGTTGTTGTTCTGGCTTTGTGTCTACCATGGTATAAGAGTCCAGGTAAGAGATGCAAGAGTATCTTCTACTTACTGAGGAGACAGTACTTGCTTGTTCAGTTCTCTCAAAAGGTGACAAAAATAAAACCAGATTTTTAAAAAACAGACATTTCTTTTACTCATAAAGTATAACGTGACACATGAAGCTTTGGAGTTAAAATGATTTATGGTGAAGTAGATTATCTTGAGTCTACCAAGCCTAAATGAGATAGATGGGACAGTCTTCACAATTGTGATGCCATTATGCTTTGTTCTTGCTTGAAGGCTTTTGTTGTTTTATGTGGTAGTTGATTTGTTTTTAAAACTATTTTAAAATACTGCATAAGAGAAATATGAATTATGGAGCCTATTCCTGTATCTGCATTATCAGTGAAATATGTGAGACCTTCTAAATAGGATGCTCCAACTCTACTGCATCTTATTAACACAAATGATGATACAATTTTATGTCTTCTCTAATCACCTGTGCAGGTGATAAAAATACAGGAGATGAGTCTCTTAATATAGTTCATGTTGAGTGAAACAAAGATGATAGTTACTTTATTCTGTCAAGAATGAATAAAATCTCAAATGTGGGTTCACTCCTTCACCACACTATTGCTTTCTTAACAGGGGGAAAGGAAATGCTTAACTTTCTATCTGCCCAAATTCTTTATTGTTGGACTATTGTGGCTGGCCTCTGTTACACTGGGAATATGGCAAACGTAAGTAATTTAAAATGTAGTGCACAAGTTTGAGCTGAGAGTGTTCAAGAATTAGAAGGTTGTTTATAACTAATGGTATCTATTTCTTAATGCTCTGATTGTGATACAGGAATGGAGTTCACATTCTTACATCTGTTCTGCAAATTGTGACTGATTTGAAAACAGTTCTCCATGGACAACCTAGTAGTAAATAATTTCATAAATCAGAGTGAGATCTAGAAATCACTACTTTGCCATTATGTTATGGCTCCCTACAAGAATCACTCTAGCACTGTCTCAATTAGCTTTTAGTATCTGAAGCAACAGTTTCTCTGTAGTTAACTATGATGTAGTTTGACTTTCTCAGCTGTTAAACCTGCACAGTTGGTATTGACATGGCTTAGTCAAGCTATGCTCTCTCTACTCAAAACTCTGTTCTTCTGCTTGTTTTAGTGGTTCTCCCTTTTTTCCAATTTGTTAACATAAAGGTGTCACTCTTCCCCACCCAGAAAACTTCATCCACTTTGGTACATTTGTAGTTTCTATACTGTTGTAGTCTCAAGTGTTTGCCTCTTATTTTATCTCTCAGAAGGAAGATACCTTCTCACCTTCTCCTGGCCATTGTGCATTGTTGAAAGCAGTGCAGTTGCAGGAAATGCTCCTGCTATTAGCAGAATTGCTATGAGAGAAGGCCTCATGCCACTGTTTTCTAAGGATAAAATGTAAACACTGAATCCTGAAGACTCGTAGGAATTTACAAGATGTACATTTTCTAAAAAACAAATGGGGAGATCAGACATGATCACAATTTAAATGCCCCATAGTTCTTCAAAATTAGTTTGGAAAGGAGGATGCTATGTATCATAAATTGTTACGACTCCATCGGAATTCATGGCACTGCCCCAGCTTATATGGCCAAAACCCTTTGTTATAAACTCTGTAGAGTAACCTTAAGCTTTTCTTTAATGGTGCACATAGCACTTTCTAATTTTGAATCTTTTCTAGTGTCAATGAAGTACATGATCCTACATATCAATACAGGGTTGATACAGGTAATTTCCAGGTAAGTCAAAAATGTCTTCTTGCTATCAAATTGTCAGGTGCAGTTAGGCAATAGAAGGAGATGGGGTTTGTTCTTCTGTAAAAATCTGTAACACAATTTAGAAAATAGAAGGTGCTGGTCCAGACGGTCTTTTTCTGACTAGAGTGCTTTTATTTTTGCTTCAGATCATGCATAGACCATATTGAGCTCCATTCCAATGAGAAGAGTAAATTGTCTTGCAAATCTGGAGACTTGACACTTCAAGTTTAGTCACAGACTATTGACTATTGGGATTGAAAGAAAGATGTTTAAGTCTGTTATTAAGTCAGTTTTGTACATCTTTACTCCCGCCAAGGTCCTCTATCCTAGTAAATTTCAGACTTTCCTGTTGTAAAGGAAGATTTGATGTACATATGTCCTTGAATTGTTCTCAGGAGCTGTGTTTTTAGAAAATTATTGAAATTCAGCTCACTCTGAACTCGGTTAACAAAATCCTGGCTTCTGTTAGGCATCCTTTCTTTACATTCCCCAAAAACCTACCTGAATGTATCACCATCCTTGTTTCATGAGCCTACTTTCCCTGCATAAATGGACCATTCTATGTTGTGCTTTTGGTAATTAATGATTTCTGTTGACAGAAGAAGGAATAGACCAAACCTTATTAACTAATAAAACCTAACGCTTTTCTTATAGGGAATGAAAATCTTCTTCCTTGTGGTGGCAACCACATACATTCTGTACCTTTTGTTCCTGATAGTGAGGGCATGCTCAGAACTTCGAAACATGCCTTATGTTGGTAAGAATATTTCTTTTGATTCTTCCCAGACAGGCTTGCTTCTCCTAGATGTAGGTGTAAATTCACTGATAACAACTTTTCTCAATCTTTTTCAGATCTCAGGTTAAAATTCTTGACTGCATTAACTTTTGTAGTGCTTGTCATTAGGTAAGGCTTTTCAAAGTACATTTCTCAGTACTGTAACTTCTATAATCTTTTTTTCAGGGCTTTGAATACATTTTGTTGCTAATAAAATTGTCAGTGAAACAGAAGAATGCCTTTTAATAGTATTGTAATGGAAAGCATTCCTTAATTTTTTAACCCTCTTGAGGCTTTTTGAGCTAACTATATTATTTTGATTACCATGGCAGTGCACTGCAAGATTTAGAGGTTCACTTGGCAGAGCTCTTCTGGAGTTTTGTAAGCTTCATTTAGTCAAAGCAGAAGTTTACAGTTAGTTTCTTACATTATTGTTAATGTGTGTTTTCCCCACACCAAGCTGTTATTTCAAATTACTGTTGACTATTGGATTGTCTGTAGTGGATGAAATCTGAGGATTTCTGCTTTTCTCAGCCGAGTGCTGACTTTTAATCACAAAAGAATAATTCTTAATTTAGAACTAGGAAAGCAAATGCATCTTAAAATAAATGGTTAGCATGGTAACATAATTGTTCTCTCATATACTCTTCTATCAATCTACTATTTCAATTTTGCAGTTTAAGGGCACAGTACACCTGTACGCTTTGTTTTTTCCCCACAGCATTGTTATACTCTACCTACGCTTTGGAGCACAAGTTCTACAGGACAACTTTGTTGCTGAGCTGTCGACTCATTATCAGAATTATATCCTTATGTTGTGATACTGCTCAAGTAGGAATGTTAATCTGTTTTCATGCAGAAGGTACCTAAAAATGATACACCTGAGACCTTCGACTTCTGCATGGACTTTTGAAGTTCAGTCTGTTTTGATTGAGGTTTCCTGTCAGCATTTTGTAATTACTCTTCATAAAGGTTATCATCTAGACAGTGTCAGTCTAAAGTGTTCACATCTCATGAATCACAACTGCTTTTGATACTCTCCAAAAGGAATTAAGACTTAGATATGCATGCCTGGTGCATATCTAAGTAATTTTAATGAGATATTATGGCAAATTTGACTGGTTTTGCTGCCTCAGTAGTTTGCTCTGTACTTATCAGCTGGCAGAGGGCATACCAAAATATGAGAAATTGAGAGTTTAGAAGTCAATGCATTTGTGTATTGGTCCAAGTCTACATGTGCTACAGGTCACAACAGAGAATTTAAGTGGCTTGGGAGAGACTAGTGCTGATGTGTGTTGACAGCAGGATTATGATCTGTGTTCCTGGACCTGAACCATGAGATCCTAATTCATTATACTTTCTGAGAGTGCTTGTGTGACTGCAGCTGCTCTGGTTACTGATAAGCTTAGGTATGTGCTAGGAGGTAGGAGAAAACAATATGTAAAGCCTTTAGTATTTTCCCAAAACGATGGCAAGAAACCATCTCCAGAGTTCTGTCCACAGATAGTCCTTTCTCCTTCCTTCTTAATCACTGTGCCAAGGAAGAACCTTTTTAAAAAGAAACCAAACCAAACCCACCTGAACACCCCACTTACTCAGCTGTCTTTTAGCATTGAAGGCAGAACCGTTCAATCGATTGTGCACTCCACTGCTCAAGAGCAGACTGTGCCTCAGCAAATGTTACTTGTGTTGAAGTGGGAGCTTCACCTTGAAATAGCTCGAGTACATTAGTTATCATTGAATTTAAAACATGCAGTTTTGTTTAGCCATTCATGCTCTCAAACTTTGGTAAGGTAAACATTCTTTCCATTGAAACAGCCTGTGTATGGGTTGGGTCATGCTTCCAAAGGTAATATATATGGAACTATACTGAGCAATGTCCTTGACACTTACTACCAGCAGAATTCTTATCATTTTATGGTTTATTGAACTTTTATCTCTACACATTAGCCTTTGTGTATTCCCCCTCGAAGAATGCACTATATGGTAAGTGTAGAGCTGCCATATTAGCAGGTACTGTGCAAGGTCTTTATATTTTGGTTGTCTCATTACTGTTCCAATTTGCTTTGAGTTAACATAAGCAGAAGCTGCACTGTTCTGAGCAAATTAGTATTGGAAATATGAAGGAACACATAAAATGTAATCAACTGCTTAGCTAGGCTTGAATTGTTGTGCACTTAGATCAAGCTTGTAGTCAGTATGATGTCTGCATGTCATGGACCAACTTTTGAGGTGACTCACAGTCCTTAAGGAACAACATTACTTCATTTGTACTTTGTTCTAACAAAAGTTAATACATTGGCATGCAGGCAGACTGGGCTCTGGAATCAGTAACATGCTGTTGGAAAAGTAGTAGTGAAACTGATCTTTAACAGGGAATTTTGGAGAACTTGCTATGGGGAGGACTGCACAGGGCCCACATAAAGGGAGATAAAGGATTGAATCAGTGGCACTTCTGTTTTTGCATTCCTATGTGGAGGATACAGTCTGACTTACATGATGATTATAAAGCATTTCCCTCTCTAACAGATAAAGATCTTTAAATATCTGTACTGAGTACATTCTCTGCTTTAAGCATTTTGTTCAAGATACAGAACAATAGAAGAGACCAGGTTGGAAGGGACCTGGAAAGATCCTGTGGCCCAACCTTGCATGGGAAAGGAAGCCTAGATGAGATGATCTAGCAGCCTGTCCAATCATATCTTGTATCCTGAGAGCATGCAGGGGGAAGGCACTACGTAGTGGAGCTGGTCCTTTCTTTAAAATTTTTAGAGTTGAGATGGACAGAGCTGCTAGAGAAAAATGCTATTTTTCCATTAAGAATAAAAAAAGTACTGGGTGGATGCAGATAAAGTTGAAAACTTTCTGTTAGGTTGCAGAAATATTTTTTTGTAGACAGCAGAAGGTAAAAGGCCTGAAGAAAATGAAGGCCTTAAAACAAGCCAGAGGGAATTGTCATAAGTAGCCATTGGAAAGTATGTGTTTCTTTTCATCTCACCACAAAGTCCTTCCTTCATCTCTTATAAGGGTAGAAAGTAACTGGATAATCACTGACTTGCAGTCAAGGATTACAATTTTGGTCTACTATGTTTGTAGCTTAGAAATAATCAAGAAGTCTGTGCTTCTTAAACACATAAAAACTTTTGATTAAGAGTAATGAATTTATGTACAGGTTGAAATATGACACAGGGAATTGCATGGGGGAGGAAATGAACTTATACAACATGGAGAATATCTATCTAAAAATGAGATAATTATGTCATCCCCTTACCTCTTAAGAACACCATGATTATATGACTGAAGGGTGGAGAATTTAAAGGACAGAATTCCTGTTTGGATATAGTTTTGTTGAACTGTGATTGTGACTGCCTTGGAACTTGTCATATCTGTTGCTACAGTGTTGAGCTAGAACTACAGTCACATTTCTATATTCTACACACTAAATTAACCCTTACTTGTACTTTCAGAATCACAGTTGAAAGACAATCCTGCTTTTTCTATGCTGAATGATTCAGATGATGATGTGATTTATGGGTAAGATTATAAAATACCTATGGAGAGTTACTTTTAGTGTGTTATTTTTGTAATATTCTTTCATATAGTCATTAAATAAGTGAAGGGTTTGTTAGTGAAAGTATTCTGCCTAAAGAACAGAAATTTAGCCTTTTTCTGAAACAGAAATGCAATGAGAAAATGCATATTCTTTCTTTTTTTTGGTTTCTAAAAGGGATTGCCATGGCACTGATACAAACAGGTAAGATAGTATTATGATGCTGGTAGGTCACAGACTGAAGGCAGCAGGAGTTGTGAAAGGAAAGGGCTTCCTCTTTACGCGGGGAAGGACAGCAGGAGTTAGCAAAGAGGAAGCTCATATGTAAATGCTTCAGGGAAGGAGAATGTCACTTCTTAAGTCTCCAGCACTTACTGAATTAGGAGTAATCAAGTCTAGCAAAACTTCCATGACTTGTGTGGGTTTATGTAATATGACAATTATAATAGCACTTGAAACCCATCCCAATTAGGTGTCTTTGTGCTAGACACTGAAAAACACCCATTATCTGCCCCTGATGTTTCCACCTCTTACTAAAGATGCTGAAGTGGCTGGAATAGTGAGGATGGGACCAACACTGCACTAACCTGAAAAAGTTCATGCTGGACTAACTATATCCATTGCCTGGGATAGCTTGCCTTTGGTTAGTTAGATGAGTAGTGGTAGTGCCAGCTTGCTTCTATACAAATCTGTATGAAAAGTGGCTTTCACTGCAATAACTTTTATTACGCATCATCCTCTGGAGAAAATTCATATATGTTCTTCCCACAAGGAAGAAAAACACATACCGGCTTCTTACCCAAGTAACAATTTGATGCCTCAATGTAGTTTAGAACTTTCCTGTTTATTTTCAACTTCCTGTCTGAACACCATGTTCAGAAGTTTCAACAAGTACCTGTTTTGCAGGAGTGACTATGAAGAAATGCCACTTCAGAACGGCCAAGCCATTAGAGCCAAGTATAAAGAGGAATCGGACAGTGATTGATTGATTGATTGACTGATTTCAATGTAGACAGACTTGTTCATCTGGAATTAAGCCAGTTCTGAAGGTTTCCTAGATGGACAGCTTCCTTGGCTTCCTTACAGGCTGCTGTCATCTGAACATCGACTCCCAGGAAGGACATCCCGCTTCTGTTTCTGTTTACAAGGTTAAAACTGAGAAAACAAGTGCTGGAAATGGTTGTGGTGAAAACTTAAGAAACCAAAATTTTTACATGTCTTATAAAATGCCTGATAGTGGGATGTCTGTGGACTAAAATCTTTGTCTGTTTCCATTTAAAAGTCTCACAGATTATATATGGAGTTTCAAATTGCTTCCTTGCTGCGTGGTTTGGGGTTTTTTTTCTTTTTTTCTCTTTAGGATGATGTAGAGCATACTGTCATTCATCCGTTGGATTTGCATTAGCTGTTTTGTATACTGTCCACTGCGGTATGAAGTGCCTCATTTCCCGTTCAATTTTCTACCTTACCCTTTTGGGCTGGAGGCAGGGAATGAAGTGGTCTTTTTTTTTTTTAATTAGGCAAGAAGACACAAGCTTTCTATTCGTCCTTCGAATAAGTGATACTGACTTAAGACCATTTTTTAATACATTTCAATAAGTTATTGGATTTGTAAATGCAAGATATGTGCAAATAGTCAAGTTGTAGTGAGCCAAAAAAGTGGTGCAAAATTATTTGTATAATGTGTTTCATGATATGCTTTACTGCCACAACACAAGTGTCTGTATTGGTTTTTTTAAACAGCCCTTTCAAATGGAAATATTTCAGCAACAACAAATCTTAGAAGGAAGCCAGTACTCTTCTTACTGGTCTTTTTGTATTCTGAAGGAGATTGTTACACTTACAGAGAATACAGTATGAAAGTTTCATAAGGAACTACAATTTCAAATTTCCAAACATTTCATTTTTAGAGGTTTTTTTCTACATCAGTTTTCCCTTAAGTTGTATTAATAGATAGTTAATCTACATGCTAGGAAGAATTGTGGTTGCTCATGTATTGAACGTGCCTGAGAGTCAGCTTATGAGCATGTTCTGTGCACAGGTCAGCTTCTTTGTAATACCAGTGGCCACCTGTACTGATGGGAACTTTTTACTAGCACATTTTGTGATACCTGTATTCCAGTCTGTGCTGGAACAAAGCTGTATGGGAATTAAGTATTCCTTGTACAATGCTGCTGCTTCTCTGTTTAGAAGTTGGTTTTCTCTTGCACCATTGTTCAGTTCTTTATTTAAGATGTTTGTTTGTAACTACTTTTGTTTTCAAATACTTGACCTTTCTAAAAGTATCTTCTTTTTTCATGTATTCATAACAGAGATGTACTCCTGTAAAATTTCTCTGCCCTGCTGCTGTGGAAGACTCAAAAGCACTGTTAATGTATTAGAATATGGTGCTGGGTTGCACTAGGGGGTTGTGCTCATCATTAAAGTAGTTTAAGCAGGATAGTGCTAGGCTTGCTGAATCATATTGGGGAAAAAGCAGATTTGTTTGTGCTTTGATGCAACAACTGCTCTGGACCATTTCCATTGCAATTACTTCCTGGTGGCTTTCAGGGTCATGAAGGGGAGACTTAACAGGGCAGCAGCACAGAGAGGACCAAAGGAACTGCTTCATGTGGTTGCATGCTTGCTATCGTAGAATAGTTCAGATTAAATCAGTGCTCTGCTAAAGATATGTCACGAAACGTGTGTGTGTGTGTGTGTGTGTGTGAGAGAGAGAGAGAGAGTGAAAACCTAAAATTATGTAGAGCTGTGAAATTTTTGGGAGTATCTGAAATTAAAACCTTTTTGTGCCAGGGATCATTTCTTTGTTAGAAGCCAAAGCACTGTTGTATGGCTAAAGCAAGGAAACTGCTGAGGAGGAAGAGGTTTTTCCCTTTACTTTCATAATGGTTGTTACTTTAGAAGAACATAGAGGAAAACATTAAAGAAGTATTTCAAGTTAGTAGTGGTTTTCTTTCCAGTGAACTGTCATAAACTATATCTTCAGCATTTCTTTTTAGACTTATTTTACAGTGTATAGGAGATGCTCTGCATCCTAAAATTGGAGAGCCCATTCTCAATTTTACTATTACCGAGGTGACACTCCCTATTGGAATGTGCAGACTTGGGAACCAACTTGGCATTGTTTGCACAGGCCAAATCCTTTCAAGTTCCATTGGAGTAATACTGGGTACAGGAAATAGTTCTTCAAAAATTTGTATTTACACGATTCTTATATATTCAGATATTTTTTTCCTCTGAAATTGTTTAATTCTCTCCTAAATTGTTATGAAGAGAGAAAATTTGAGCAATGTGCAAAGGACACTAATGTTTCTTGTCACATTCTGAACTGGTTGTTACAGTTAACTCTGAAATAGAGTGCCATGCTTTGGGATTTCATTAACTAACAACATATTTTTCATCTAACTTGGAGATTATTTTTTCTAAGCTGTTTTCAACCCATTTCTCTTGCTGTTTTGTTTGAATTAACTTTACTACATCACTACATTCAAAGTGGAAATAGAAAAGCTAAGAATGGGAAATGACTACTCAAAGTATCTCACTATGAAAATAGTGAGAAAATAGTTTCCGTATTAATTTTTAGAGATTATATTTAAGCAATGTTTGCCATGCAAAATAGCTTTCTATTTTGGAAGTGCTAGTGTGTTACAGTAAGCTTGGCTGAAGCACTGTTGCATCAAATTCAATGTATAGTAAGATGACAAAAGTAGTGAAGCAGATGAGGAACTAGTTTTGCTAGCAAGACTCCTCTTATTTCCATGATTGGAAAGCAGAGACAGTATTTGAAGAATATTACAATATGGATTGTAAACAGCTTGGGAGCAGGTGGCATAACTTCACCTCTGAGTAAAATATTGTAATGTAAGGGTGAAACAAGAAATCTGGTTAAGAAGCTAGCCTGGTTTTCCTTTTATTACTGCTGAAGTAGTTATTTCCATCACTACTGGAACTGTATAAAACAAGAAAAGTACACAAAAAGGCCCCACAGCATACAGTGATCCTGCTCTAAAGGAGAGGTCATCCATTAAGTAACTGCAAGACTTCCAAAGATTACAAGGGCCTTTTAAAAAATCAATAAGTGAGTGCAAGCCAGTCATAGCAACTGTTTTCTGCAGTATTTGCTTTAGAAATACAGTTGGTGTTGGAATTGGTTGAAAGCTTTTAGGACTGGCAGAGGAAGCCTAAGGATTAACACCAGTGAGAAACAGGTACTGCGTCAGACCTGTGGTACCAATATTTGGGAGAATGGTTCCAGCTAGGAAAGACTTTGATCTATTGTCTTTCTCTGAGCCAAATTACATTTTACCCATAGTCACCTAATTTCCCCACCCATTTCCTTTTGCTTATGCCAGTAATAACTTTTGCATTACTGTAAAACTTTTTAGGAGTTTGTAAATATGTAAAATGAAAATACGGAAAAATTGTGTACCAAAATGGTATAAAAATGTGTAAGATAAATGCTCTGTTTAATGAGAAGCTGTAATTAAATGCTGCTTTGAGAAAGTGTGCATGAGGACATGTTAAATATTCTGTGTATCTGTAAGTTGTGCTAATAACAGCAAATTATCAATTTCTGTTGTAAAACTTCTTGCTAATGTGGAATATGAAGGAAAAATGAATATTTTACTTCAAGAAAAGTACCGGGTTTCTTGGAAGACTTTATGTGCATAATCATTGTTAAATATGTTCATAATAAAGTTTTATATCTTCATATTGTATCCTGGGTTTATTTTCCTTCTACTGAATTTTACTTTCCTTCTCATAAACTGTGTTCGTGACTTACACATATTTTCAGTTTACATGCATTTTCTTACGCATATTTGAACTTGGTTAATTGCATACAGGTGGGATTCAAGAAGCTGTGTCAACACAGATGTTTTGTATTGTTTGCTTGGGGGTTTTTCATTACCCTGCCTGGACTTGAAGGTGGCAGGACAGGTTGCTGATTTTCCTGAATATGCCAGTCAGGTTACAAAGGGGACCTGGCATTCTCAAATGGCTTCACAGTGGCTTTGCAAAGCCTGCTGTGATCATGCTGGCAGTGAGAATTCACCTGGTGAATGTTAATGGCAGCAATAAAAAAAAAGGTTTAGAGATGGTGAAGATGCTGTCATTAATAAAGTTCTTATTTTATATATAGCTCCATGTCTTCCAAAAGTCTGCTCATAGCTGGTAGACCGCAAAAGTGATGAGCGCGTCACTCGCTGTTTGGAGTGATGCCATTTCTTACACAAACTCGAGGAGAGACTGAAATCTCACTGTGAGGTGAACAAAATGGCCACAAACTTCCCTGCACAAATGGATATGCAACTTACTCCTGGCTTTAGTATCCAAGTGGGTAGTGCTCATTTACCAGCAGCAGTTAATCCTGGAGCCATTTCCTTTAGGTTTCAGTTAATACAGGTCAGACTCGTTTGTGGCAGTGAGAGTAAATGGCTTCCCCCTTCCTCCTCCCCCACTCCAGACCGGGGCTGCCGTGCTTCCCATTTCTATAGCTGTAGTCATCTGAAGAGCCATGGCAGTGAGAGACGGAAAACAGGGACTGACTTCACCTTCCTGAATGCTCCAGCCCACACTTCGTGCTAATTTTTTTTAAGGCAAATTAATTACCTAGAGCAAGGACTCTGCAAGCTCATCACCCAAATGATTTACTTTGGCACTAAGATGAGCTGGCCAGCAGCCTCTGGAAAAAGTGATTAAAATTCAGGTGTTTGAAGGTAATGAAAATTTAAAAATTAGTTACTGTAGAACACTGAAACTGTAACATACAATTGCTATGCAGTTTTACAGAAAAGCACACTCTTAATCATGGGAGGGGGGCACAAATACCCAAAAATCCACAACCTCTAAACCCCCTTCTGTAGCGCTAAAGCTGTTATATTGGAAGTATTGGTTATTGCTTGTGTAAAACCATCTCTAAAACTGTATCTACCTTTCTGTAGCACAACTTCTATTTTAATGCAACAGGGGTTTTTCCTCCTATGCAGCCTTTACACTGACATGCATCTCAAATAGTTGGGGTTTTTTTGCAGCACAGCATATGCATGAACCAATAAACAGCAAAAAATCAAAGAGATTTGCTATTATTAACATGAACGACAGACAAGGAATGTCTGAATGGCTTGACCAAGAAGTAAATATTGACTCAAAGTGCACAAAACTATTTCTTTTAACTGCAAATAAATAGCTGAGTAGGTAATACACTGCCAGTATCATTCTGGCAAGATGGAAAGGAGATAAAGTATCTCAGCATCCAGGTGAAAAAATTCCTTAGCAACTCAAGAAAGCAAAGATTTATTCTTTTCATAACAAGTTTCTCTCTCACCCTGATGGCTGTTCTAGGCACATTATTCAATCTCTTTTTCACAGTTTTTTACAGGTATATAATTTCTGAGTGAAGACTCAACCCATGCTAAAACACCCTCTGCTACAGAAATGTAAGGGATGTACTGCTCAGGCTAAGGTACACGCACTCTGTATAGCCCTGTAGCACTCACTAGGACATACGTAAGAGTAAGAAGTGGCTTGTCATGAAGGAGATGTGTGTACAGAGATGTTGTGAAACTGGAATGTCAGCAGAAATATATAAGCCTTAAAGCGCTATTAAAAGTCTCAAATGTACCAAGCCCAAAGCTGCTGATATACACAACTGTTCTGCCCTCCTGACAGCAGATCTGGGTAGGGAGGAAAAGAAGTCACAGTCTTGCCTAGCACAGGGGTTTCCACCATCTGGATACACCAAGCAGAGTTATCACAGAGAGCTCCCCTGTGCACGTAACACTATGACAAACAAATCCTTCCCTGTCATTTCAATTTGCAGTATTATGTCTTTCCAGATGGTGGAATCATACTGTTGTATTAGCAATTATCTCTCTCTAAACGGCGTTAGCTGAGAAACACATTCTGGAAACACTGGGCAGGGCTTCCTACAAAGGAGCAAATCCAGATTGCTAAAACTGACTCTAGCCCAGGGATACGCTCCCACACTTGGTCTGTAATTCTTTCAGATTCACTAGGAGTGAGCTACTGCTTGCAGAAGCAGCATAGCCACTTGCAGAAGTTTTCCGAAATTCATAACATGCTCCCTTTTCTTTAATTAGCTGACAAAACATTACCCAAGCCTCTGGTGAAAACTTGTTTTACTTGTTAGTTTTCTGCAACGTTACTCTAAAAGGCAGGAGACTTACTCACGTGTTATTTAGTCACACTGCCTCAAGGCAGTTTTTTTCCCTTTCAGAAAGGATCATGTTTCACCAGCTATCAGAACTCATCACACTCACTATCAGCAAAATCAACGTGGACTGTAGCAAGTAATTTCAAGACGTACTTAACACATGTAACTGGCTGCAGAAGTGAATGATTACCCAGGTACAGCTTGGTGAGCACTTCCAGAATGTGAAAAATTTCTTATCTGTCTTTGTTCATTGAAGATAGTTATCATTCCATGCCCTAAATATCATACAATAAGATTAAACAGGTCCCAAAAATGCAGCCAAGTTACTTTTTGATAAACATAATCTAATTTTCTTACAACTTTGTAGTGACTTTGGCAAAATTGTGAAAGTGCTTTGCATTCAGGTATGTACCTCAACTACCCTGAAGAGAATTGAAAAAACTGAAACTTTTTTCCCCTCAGTAACAAAAGAGTTAAGTTTAAATGAGTCACACCAATGGTTATGAACTTCAATAATTTAATGCTAACCAAAAGTACAAAGTGTGAAAGTCAGTGTCTCATTTATATTGGTCTTAGAAAAGAAATCTAGAGAAAGGGTTTATACTGCAGCAGATTTCAGTATTAGCACCTTGAAGAGAAGTTTTGAAGTGATAAAAAAGTATAGCAACACTGGCGTGGTACTAGGTACAAACATAAAACATTGCATGTTTTCAAATTTCTACATTTGAAGAAAAGTTACTTAAAAAATACATTAAAAACGAGTTGTTCAGGTATTCACAGTTTGAGTGGAGATGGAATCAAGTGCTGGAATAGAAAAGAGAAGAAAGAACAATTTCAAGGCAGTTATATTGCAAGTCCGAAGGCACTGACAATACAGTACATGGTCTTATTCTCCCATCTCACAGTGCAGGTTCCTACAAACAAAAAAAATGGTTTTAGAAACAGAAGTGACAGTGATTACATTCATGTTCCTATATGCATGTTTATAATTGTTTACTTTGAGAATCTTAAGAATGAAGCTTTCACAACAGCTAAGCATTTCATATATAGCCTAGTTAGCATCACAGCCAAATGGAAAAAATACCAAACAGTATGCTATTACTCCAAAACTACAGCACTTGGGGTGAAAAAAAAGTATGCTGCCTAGTTTAAAGAGACTGGCATTAAAGCTGCAAGTTGAAAAATCCAGGAGTTGTGTTCCTTACCATCACTGGAGTTGTCCCAGAAGCAAGAGCTTGCTGTATGCAGCCCAGCACCATTCTTTTGCATAATCACACAGGTCACTGAGAGTAGAGAAGCTTTGATTAATTTATCACTAAATTAATAAACATGTAGCTACATTTTTGCTCAGCACAGCACACAGATACATCCATATGCAAACAGGAATGCCCGTGAGCAGTTTAGAGACATGGTTCTTGCTAAGATCCTCCCCCACCCATCAGTGCACTTGCCTGTACCAGCTTTCACAGGAAAGAGAAAGTTGAGCTCACCGATGTACTTGAAGGGCTTCCCAAGCTTTGTGAGTTGGCTCAGGGTTTGTTCCACCACGCCTGTTGTCCACTGGTTCACTTTGCTGTGCTGGTAGGCATTGCCACCGATGGCACCCTCTATGGCCTGTGGGGGACACACAGGTAAAGGAGCTGCACTGCTCTCGACAACGCAGCACCCATTAACCCTTTCCAGCATGGACCCCATACCCACAGAAAAATCCTAAATACTGCTGGTCCACACTGGCTGTTGGAAGTGTTTTCAGTGATTGAAAACATGCAGGTCAGAGTCTGAGCCAGCCATAGGGGTAATCAACATAGATCCCACCCTCTGTTCATTTTGTAATCTTTGGATTATTTGTAATTTCTATCCCAATGTCCTACAGTTAGTTATGTAAAGGGTCTTGCATTTAAACAGTCCTAAAGAGAATGAGAAAAAGCACACTACAATAGCTCACTCACATATATTCTTCTGTGGGAATGAAATTCAGATTTTTCAGCAGAATAATTTTTGGGAAATAACCCCCAAATTAAAACAAGAGACCCACGTAGTTGCTGGTTACTAACAGAGCAGAAACCTCCAGCCAAATAATCCATTTGACTTACGAGGATAGTTTCCCCTTTAAGATATAAATAAAAGTACGTTAAAGCTACATGTTTTTCATTGATACATTTTTCATCACAGAAATTATTTTAAAAATAACCATAAAATTATTTCAAATTCAGAAGAGACAGCAGCATATATTCAAGCATGTGTATTAAATTTACAGAGTCTGACCAAAACACTTATTTTGCAGCAAGAAAAAGAATGCACTAGTTTACAAGAGGAATTCCAAATCCTCCTGGAAATTTTCTGGACAGAAAATTCATGTTTCTTAGCAACAAGAATAGTTCAATGATTCCAAACAAACAAGAAATCACTTTGGAGAAAGGCATTTCGAAAGAACACAGTAACATGCATATGTAGACAGTCTATAAAAAATTCCTGTATTTTACTAAAACATAAAACCTATTTCTACAGAATTTAACATAAAATATCGCCCTAGAAATTCTAATGGGGATGCACTGCAACCAGAGAGGAGTGTATGGAATTATTTTAAATATCTTTTGGATTTGCAATATATATCACAGCTAAAGCTTGGTATCATTTCCCCTGAAGTTCGTACACTGGTTAGATCAACAGTTACCTATAATTTGAGAGCAACCTATCTAGAAGTCTATTACACATCGGTTATCAGATTTTATTGAATGCCTTTTAGCACACAGCATACAACATATGAAACTTCCCACCAACAAAATGAAAATATTTAAATTACCTCTTTAATGATGCTACTGACTTCATCAACAACAAAGGAAGTCTACAAAAGAAAAAGTAGAATTTTAAATAATCAGTGGACACATTCTTCTGTTTACAGAATTCAAGCTCTGTTAAGAACATGCACTAGAAATTTAATTCATGCTTGTCAGATTTCTGGCAAGCCAGAAGATACTGAATCTTCCTTTATTTGCATATGTATGAGCGCTGGCTCCTTGAACCCAGTCAAGCTGACATTCTTAGAAAAGCAATGAAAAGTAAGAGTTGAACTTATATTGGCTGGCCTTTTGAGACAAGAAAGCTTTCAAATTTTAACCTGGAAGCATTTTAAAATAACATGCATAGCACTTGTGTACATATATTCTCCTTTCCCAATAAGCACTAATGTCTGCAAAACACAGTGGGCTCACAGAAATAACCTCAGCTTGCAGTTAAATGGAGCCAACATCTCCAGGGCACCCATGTGGACAAAATATCAATTCATAGCTGAAGGAAAAACTGTCATGACAATTTCAGCCAGGGATAAGAAGAAAACTGCCCCTTAGAAACTGAAGGGGAAATGCAGCTCGCTGGACCTTCAGCCTTCAGGGAGCAGAGATTAAGCCATGGAATCAAGACAGAGAAGGCCCCAACATTTTACTAGTCTTAAAACTACTACCCATTGACATGTATGGCTAGTATGTTTATGTTTTCTTGTTTTAGTCCCTCTGCTCCTGCAGTCTCCCATGTCAGAAGGTTAGAACAAGCTGCCACCACTGCTGGGGCAGCCACTCACAGGGCTGGGGAGCACTGATGGGGGGACCACACGTGATGCAGCAGCGACACACCATCTTGTCAGTGCTGGTATCTCACAGCCTCCTCTCACAAAGCAGGACAAAAGACGTGCCCATAAAGACTAATTCATTTCAAAAGACCAACTAAGGATGTAAAAATGAACCTAATCAGGTGTATGTTGACTGGGTTTTCACTGGGAGGTCAGTCAGCTTCTCCAGCTGACAAAAATGAAGCACAGCGTAATTCATGTGTGCAGGCAGGATGCAGTTACACCTGCTCAGGAGAACTTCAACATTACATTCATACACCTTTGGTCAGAAGGTGAACAGTCTAGCCCACTTCAGTGACATAGGACATTCAAAAAGATGTCAGCAGTTGATCACTCTCCATGACAGAAGAAACAGCACATCCTGGGAGACACGTGGGCAATTCCTTTTCTGTAACTATTTGGAGGCACCAACTTGCTTGCACACTTCAGCATTTTTAAAAGCTTTTATTTGCTGTGGCAAATTGGCTTTTATTTTCAGCTTCTTGATTTTGATTTAATTTTAACATGCCTTATTTATTTTCATGGTGCTATGTTTTACAGGTGCTTACGTTTTAAGGTGCACCAGTGTATTTAACCAAGTAAGAGCTACAATTACCAAAATACTCTCTCCCATAGAGCCTAGGTTAAGAATGTGCATGCCAGACATGCTGTGCTGGCAGACATGAAGACTGCTGTCAGGCAAGATGATAAACCACACTGAGCTTTTTTATTCACAAAGTTTGCTCAGAAATGCCTTTGAGTGAGCACAAACACAGTTCACCAAAGTCAAATGACTTAAATTCAACCCAAGTTCTCAAAGGTATTCTGATATCTAATTTGTACTGAAACAATAAAGAGATTTAAGAATTTGCTTCTAGGGCTGCTGTTACTTTTCAACCTTCTTCCTTTTTTGGGATGACAAAAATGAACATGAATTTCTGATACCCAGCTTTGGGATACATGTGCTATAACTGAGCTGTGAAATAAAAAACAGTGCCAGTTTTATCATTATGTCATCTTTTAGTAAGATGACATAAACACTTTTTTGTATTAAAAAATAAAGCTGCGGTACCCCTCTGGCACAAAGCAAGCAGAGACAATATTCCCAACACCTTGTTTGAAAGCAGTGTTCCCAGGCAACACATGCAAACTGAAGAGCAGTACTATATCCTTTAGCAATTCTGAAGACGTTTTTGAAAACAGCTGTCAGAATGATGTTCGAGTATGTTAATTATATATTTTTAAAGAAAATATCTGTGACCGTAACATAGGCCAAGACCGGCAATGAGGACGAGACTTTTGGAACAGCACGAGCCTGACACACCTTCGCCCCTCTCGGTGCTTCGCTATTGTCTCAGCCCGTCACATCGCGGCTGTTTAGCAATGTCACAGCTCAGAAACACTGTCCCTCTGCAAGAGCAGCACAGGCTGCTTCCTCCTTCTTAAGGGTTGGATATCAGGTGGTTATTTGGCACGATCACTGATTAAGACCCTTGATTTACCCTACTCCGTATCTCGCGTGTGGGGTAATGACGCCCCATCGGTGCGTAACACTGTAACACCTGTGTGCAACGTGCCCCATCCGTAACAAGCAGAGCAGAGGCTTGGACTCCTCTTCCCGCACAGCCCGCTCGAGTGTTCCCCTGACCCTAACAGCCCCGGCCACCCTCCCACCACGGCACTCCGCTCCTCCCGCGGGGCAGCCCGGAGCCACGACGCCCCTCACGCCTTTCCTCCGGGGGACCTGCAGCGGCAGGGGTAAAAGCCGGGGTCGAGGAGCCCAGCGAACACCCGCACAGGGGGCCGCCTCTCGGGGGGGGCGGCAGAACAAAGGCTGGGCCCGTCTCCCGCCGGTGCCCGGGACACGCGGCTCCACCCTGGGGGAGGGCGACAGCGATGGCGGCGGGGCACACCGAGGGGTGGGATGCGGGGCGGACAGGCACCGCCCGAGAGCCTCCGCCAGCCCTGAAAGCAGATACCGGGCGGGAAGCTGTCCTGCCCCTGCCCCCATCCCGTTACCTCCTCTCCCGTCTGGAACTCGTCCATGTTCCCAGCGGAGCCACTCGCGCCGCCACCGACCCCCGGCACCACCCCCACGCCGGCCGCCGCCCACTCTGCGCCTGCGCGTCAGCGCCCGCCTGGGCTGGGCCGGGGCCACGCCCTCCAAGATGGCGCGGTTTCCATAGCGACAGCGGCCGGGAAGCGGGCGGGAGATGGCGCTCGGCGGGGCGGCTGTGGTGGTGTCGTCAAACATCCCAAAGCCTATGGCTGAGAGAGACAGGGGGGTCGCTTGTCACGGCTGTGCTTTTCATACGGATAGCTTGCCGTTTGTGTTCAGTGGTCCAAGACGTCTTTCCCTGGGAGATCTTTCTCTGCTTCCCAAGGATCTGCATCTTGTTTCTGGAAACTGCTTGAAAAGAAGGCCTGCCTATGTCACAAACTGGAAAACAAAAGCATGGAAAAACTCTCCCTGTCCTTTCGTTATATTTTCTCTCCCGTGCCCAGCAGGAGGGGAGTGACAAAGTGGCTTTGGTGGACACCTGGCATCCAGACAAGGCCAACCTGCCATAGGAGAATATCTGAATTCTTACAGTTTTAAGCAGATTATGTTATTTTTAGCAGACATAGTAAGAATCAGGAGAATGAAATTAAAGGGCACACTTGTCACAGTTTCTGGATGTTGTGTGTGTGCAGTGTTTACGGATTGTTCAAATCACTGATACTACCAGCCCCCGAGAGCTGCTCTAGGCAGTGGAAGATGCACTTCAGGCTCAGAGAGGCCTGCATGAACTGCAGAAACTGTCTGGATGAAGGAAGAAATAACTTACTGGGGGCAAGTGCAAAGGGCCATATGGACACAGGAATAACCAGCTATACAAGTGCAGGACCAGCTCACTCGGTAGCTGTTCCATACACAATAGAGTAGGGGGGTGTTTAGGTACAGTTTATCTCAATTTCTTATGTGGTGCTGTTAAAAAGATGCAAAAAAATGGACACAGAGCCTGCAGGACATGGGAAGTAGCATTCCTATTGCCTTCTCTGCAGTAAGGCTGCACAAGGAATAATGTGTCCAGTTTGGGGCATTGTATTTCAAGAAGGACGAGGGAGTTAGAGCCCTGGGGCCTGAGTGCACCGTCTGATCAGTTTTGACCTTGTCTCCAGTCTTTGTCAGGCTCTTCCTCCTGTTTCTCCTGGAAAAGGAGACCCTGACCAGTCACTCCACTTTGGGGCTCTGTGGGCACCCTGCAGGCAGCACCAGCTCTGCTTGCTCCGCATGGCTACAGTGGGACTGTGGCTGAATCCTGAGCACATCCTCAGCCCCATTCCAAGCCTTGTGCTTGCTGCTTCCAGAAAGCAGAGACAAAAAGGTGAGGACTATGGGAAGGCTGAACAAGTGATGCTTGTTTGAACAAAAGCATAAAAGACTATGATTTGGTTATATTCTTAGCATATATAAAATACTGTGGCAGTTTTCCACATCTAGGGATGAGACTGAAAAATACAATGAATTAAATATGTAGCAATTAAGGCTTTGGTTAAATATTAGGGGAAAGCTGATGGTAGGGCTAATGTTCCTTGGCCTGGATTTGGGATACAATAAATCTGTCACTGTGGGTAGTTAGAATCCTCAGGTTACTTCTGGCCTCTCATTCAGTTAAAGTTTTGCTTGAAATTAAGGCCCAGATTATCCAAATATGGTGCAGACATGCATGGCTCTATACCACACTAACAGTTGCTTCCTCTTCCATGATGCATTTGAAGAAGGTGATTAAACTTGACATACACAGGTGGAAATGATTGAACCTATTGAACTTAATGAGGTTATAAAAATGCGGGCTCTTAAACTTTGTCACGTGAGGAGAATTGCTGTGCTCTGTTTAATTTTAACTAGAAATAGTGAATCTTGAAACACCTGAAGCAGTTAAGAAGGGCTTCTGTGTTGTAGGCGTTGTGTGGTAGAGCCGGGTGCAAGAAAGGAGATTGACCTGTAAGAATAGCCTCCTTTTTTTTTTTCTCCCAGACTTTGAAATACTTGGGGTGTAATTTTGAACTTCATTACCCCCACTTAGTTAGACTGACTTGGAATATCCAATTCAAATAATTTTTTAACTTGCGATTGTTCCCTGTGATCAGATTTCCAGTTGTGGAATAAAATAACTTTCTTCTTTCTGCAGATGCCTAAAAACTGAATTCTCTTGAACTTTTATTTATACTAATTGCTATATTATACAGACTTAACTAGAAGACTGTTTTGTTTCCAGGAAAGAACTGCTTGTGATACAAACCAAGCTTTCTGTGCAAGTCGTGGAGACATTGAGGTTAGAAGCATTTTCACATTTATCGTGTCAGAAAAAGAAACCATATACCACTCAAAGCCACTTCTCTTCCTGTGTGTGGCTTGAAGACTGAGCATATTTTGGTTTATCAGTCCGCTTTTATAGTCTCTTGTGCTGAGTCTCCTTTTAATGTTAGAAAAACAAATATCTTTTCTTTGCTTGTTGCTGGTAACAAAACCAGAGACTTGGCAAAAGCTGTTGTAATACTAAAGCTCTTTGTTGGGTGCATTTGCTTTTAGCTGTTTTGGGGGTGCTCCTTTGAACATATGTCACTAGTATCAGTCCCCAAAGGAAGGAAAGAGGGTGGAGAACAGCCACCAGTTTTCTTCAAGGAAAGATAATACTAAGAGTGCTACTCATCTTTTGTAAGCAGTTTACTTCACAGTGTCTCTCTTTGGTGGCTGCTGAAGAGGTAAGGACATAATTTTAATCTATTCTGTATGACATGGCACAGGGGGATGTATTTTTACTAACTGGCATGGTGTTTTTAAAACTGCAACGATTTAATGGAAAAACCACACTTGCAACTTGATTGTTTGTGTTGGGTTTTGTTGTTCGTTGTTTTTGCTCTGTGTTCTGGGGTGGGATGTTATTAATAACACAGACTTAATTTTGGTAAAGCATTCTCAAAG
Organism: Ptilonorhynchus violaceus; assembly: GCA_013397565.1. Taxonomy (NCBI): domain Eukaryota; kingdom Metazoa; phylum Chordata; class Aves; order Passeriformes; family Ptilonorhynchidae; genus Ptilonorhynchus; species Ptilonorhynchus violaceus. The sequence continues at coordinate 38,661 of VZRJ01012746.1, forward strand.
AACTTATAAGTAATTTGCATGTGCATATGCAGCAATGTGAAAATTAAACTGTTGCAGCCAGGTAGTGCAAAATAACGCTTGTAACTTCCTTAACTAAGAAAAAATTTATGGGATTGGTCTTAGCAGAATAGAAAATAGCCACAAATTGCAGTAGCTTTTGTGACTGTTTTTACTCTGAACTTTCTTAATCTGTTCCTAGCTACTGATGTATTACATCCATCTTCTGGGTTAATGGGTGAAGTAATTCAATTATCTCAAGTCAATGAAGACTATGATTTTAGAAGATCAGTTTATTTACAATTATTTAATTGTCATTATTTTGCTAATGCTTAAGGATCTGAAAGGAGATCAATAATACATTACATGTAGAATTACTTTGAGGAAAAGCTTGCTAAATCAGGCATTTTTAAGTTTAAAAACTTAGAAAATATGCTACCTTTTGCAAATTTAATCTTGTTTTGGGTAGGCCTTTTGCTTGATCTTCAGTAACATAACTACATACTATTTTAGCCTGATAGAAAACAAAGCATGTTTTTTTGAGGTTGCACTCTGTGCATTAATGTCTCCCACTCCTAAGGCATAGCCGCATTGGTCATCCCTTCTCCCTTACAATGGCTTTGGGATTGCTTATGGTATTTTCAAAAAGCTACTGATCCATCTGTGAGGTGCCTGACACTACATTATTTTAAATACAAAGTGTAATAATAAATAATGATAAATGCATAACTTAAAATAATGCTTGAGCAGATTATTTTATGTGAATTTTGTGCTGAAAACGAAGAAGTGTTGTGGTATTTACTAAAGAGGTTGGTGCTGCTTTTGGTTTTGCATAGAAGATGCTCAGCTTTGAGGTTAGCTGGCTCTGTAAAACATCTAGCCAGCTGGATTCAGTGGGTAAACATGAAAGGAGGGCATCTGTGAAGGTTTATAAGGTTGTTTTTTGCTGTCAAGGCAGGTCATTACTGAAAACACTTCTTTATTACTGCCAAAAAAACTAATCTAATGCAGACAGCTTTGGTGTGAGAGAAAAGTTCTTGTTTTACAATCGTAGAGAGCTTTTCAGTCCAATTTGAACACCTTGGTGAAATGATTACAAATTCAAGTCTGTTGTGGGGCCAAGGATTATCTCCTGTTTTGGGGGTTGTAATACTTTTTTAATACTATATTTATTCTTAAAGCTACCTCATCGTTAAGCTAGATTTTGAGTGGATGTGCAAGAAAAAATTGACAGAAAACAATGATTGTCAGAGTTGAAATCTTCATGAAGATTGAAAAACAACTGTAGGAGTGTTCAGGTGCAATATTGCTATAGCTGCTGGCTATGTAATGTATTTTAAATTTTATTGTCTGCAGTCTGTGATGATCTTGCCCTGTAGTGAGAGAGCCATGGGTGGCTTTTCCCCTCTCTGAATAGTGCAGATACTGTAGAATGGAGGGCCCTTGGCACTTTCCTCTGCAGTAAATTTGTTCTGTTGTTCAGTACTGGAAGATGATCCTCGTCTTTCCATCCTTGTCCCTCAGCTGGCACTCTAGTGTTGGCATAGATTCAGTGCTTATGATTTATTGCTCAGAATAGGGCATGAAGTGTAGCTAGTTTGAAGTGTGTCATCTGAAACCCATTTGCCCAAATGGGCTTGATGTATGGAAAACTGTACTCTTCTGTGAAGAGAGGTAGTCCTTCTTGAAAGAATTTGAAGGAGACATCAAATAGCAACTCTTTCTGTGCTTGCTTAACTGCAGGTGTTGCTCTTAGTAACTGTTTTACTGTGGCACGTTCTTAATAGCTCTGTAAGACATTCATGTATTTTCTTTAAGATCACTAGAGCAATTTTATTGGATCCACTTAGTATTGACTGTCATGAATTTGCTAGCTTTTACTGATGCTTCAGCAGGATTTTCTGATGATGTTCTAGATATGTCAGAAATCGTAGGAGTTTGTAGCAAATGTAGTTTGCCCTGTAATGGGTGTTTTGGTATCTTGTGTAGGGCAGAGCCCCCAGAGTTTGGGGCTTGGCTCTTTAGATTGTATTGGCTTAAATGGCATTGAAGACTTTAAACATGCTCATCAATCCTAGGAAGTGTTCTTAAGGCAAAAGATGAAAGCAGGTGAAGGATGCAGAGGCCTTTGAAAATGACATATATTGTGTTTAAAAAATTGCTCTGGCTTTTTATGTTTCAACTCAGTAATTTCCTGTGAAATTGCAGTTGGTAAGGAAATAAAATATGATTATGCCTATCTCTGTCTCTTTTGTTTCCACAGGAAACCAATCTTTTTTTTTTTCTTTAACACAAGCTTCTGTGAAATGCTTTGTCCTTTTGGTGTCTGTTGAAGGGTTTCACACCCCCACACAGGAATGGAATCCAACCTGTTTTTGAATACGTATTATCACCTTCTGCTTTTTTTTGGTGGAAAATTAAGTAGCTTAATTGGGGCAAGCTGTATGTAAACTAATTCCCTGCACTGACAAAAATACATTGTCACTATATATCTGAAGTTTTAGTAGGGTTTTTTGGTGGTTTAGTTGGGTTTTTTTGTTTGTTTCTTTGGGTGTGGTGGTTTTTTTGTTTGGATGTGGGGTTTTTGTGTTTTTTTTCTTTTTTTTAAATTTAAAACTTAGTATTTTAAAATAATGATACAGCAATGCAGATGGTTGGTCAGATTCTCGGCTGAGGTCCATGAGTGAAGCATCAGTAACTGCTTTGGAAAAGCTTTACACTTCTGTCCTAGTGTCTACACTTTCTGCCTAGAGTCTGACTGTGTGCATTTACTTCAGATTAAGTTTGAAATGTTTAACCAGTTTTCATATACACACCTTTAATATTTGGTGTACTACAGGTGGAATTGTCTTACATTTCTTGTAATATGCACTAAACACTAGACAGTAATATTGAAAATTAATGTGGTCTGTAAGCTGGTTTAGGTAGAATAATCATCTTCTTTCTTGACTTTGCTGCAAAGTATATTAAAATTATTTTTTATTTTAGTAGGGGTTTTGCAAAAGTGAAGGTCACAGAATATGTTCAAACTGCAGTTGTAATTCTGTTTTAATTTTATACTTCTCATATATTTGCAGGTTGACTTTATCAGTTTGGGGGCCAAAATTGTTAGTGCACTTGAGCTGGAAATAATATGTATCTTAACTTTTTAGCATTTATGTGAATTAGCAAAGATAATAACATTATTTGGTACTAAACTGTTTATCTAGACTTAACAGATACAGGTAATTGATGGAAGTGACTCTTGGAGGGTGTCTTTCCTTTTAGTCTTGTGATGCCTTTTCAATAAGATGAGATTAGAAAGGGACATTTTTTCTCAAAAATTTTGTCTCAAGCAGTATGACAGTCATGGGACCTGTAGGCCTGTGTTCAAAACTAACTTAAGCTTTTTTATTGGTTGTTTTATGTTGACTGTACAAAAAATGTGAAGGTATGTACCTGGCTGGTAATGGACAATATGAGGAGAGTCTCTGAAGAACAGGACTGTCTTAAAACCTCTCCTGTATCTGAGTTACTGCATGAAAGGTTTGAGTATAGCAAAATGTGTTCTTCACATATTATTTGAAATGTCTTGAAGAGGTGAGGAGAAGAGATAACATGTATACTTTTTTTTCCTAGGCCCAGAAATCCCAAATCTACAAGACCAAATAAAGAAACCCAAACCATTTCTGCCACTCCCTTACACCATCTCTTGGCAAATTGTCCCTCCATCTGGGTGACTTTGCTGCGAACTCTCATCTCTTTTGGAACCACTTTCAGCAAAAAAAAAAAAAAAAAAGAAAAAAAGGAAAGAACAGGAAGTTAAAGAACATGTGAAAAAGTCAAGACTGCTGTGACCTTGATAACTGTTCATATTCCCTGGGTAGCAGAGACACTTAAGTGATTATTTGTGTGAAGATAGACACAGTTATTTTCCAGGGTATGACACAGTGAAACACATCACCGATCAAGGAAGAGCACAAGCACTTTAGTAAACACCCAGACCACCATTCTGGATGTAGTAGAACCCATAGGACAAGAGTCTACAAAACAAGTGAAATTTGGCAAAAATGGCCTGTGAATTTAATCTGAACTTCCTTAAGGAATTGGAACGAGAAGCTGTTCTGGAAGTCCTATACCGTGACGAGATGGTGAGAAAAACAGAGGAGGAAAGAATCAGGTATCTGCTGTTCCCCTATTCCTATTTTCTGCCTCTTTTTTGTTTTTCTGAATTATTCTTCTTCCACTTTGTTGTCCTTCCAAGTGTACTCCTTCTTTAACTTCTTGTTAGCTAATGCCTTTTTATTCTCTGGGGAAACTAAGGGTTACCCAGAGCCTCTTGAATTTACCACTCTATTGACTCTACACTAAAGATGAGCAAATACTGTTCAGTGAATAATGTACTTGATGAATTTTACTTCCAGCCTTCATAGAAAGTTAGTTGCTGGGTGTAAGTTTTCTATGAAGGCTTTATGGCATTCTCATCATGTTCCTATATGTGTCCTAGTAACACAGAACATGTTCAGATCTTTGGCTAGCTTGTTTAACTTTACATTGTGCCAATACTGAAGTTAAGAATCATTGGATACCTGCTCATAGTGCTAAATCTATCACTGTCCCTTCTCACACACAACAGGTAGCAAGTATACCACACTGTCTTGGAAGTTGTTACTTGTGTCAGTGGGTGTCATTGGTTAGGAAAGGATTTTATTTAGTAACTTCACACTATGTCAGTATCTCAGTTGGGTAGGATAAAGGATAATTCTCCAGTACTTTGTTTGCTTTATATCATGGCTAGGACAAGGATTTCCTAGCAGCCTGTATCCTGCTTTGTGACATTGCATCCCCCTGTAAAACACCCACAAAAATACCGTAAGATATAAGTTTTTAGTCTCTTAAGTGTGGAAACTTAAACTTTGTCTACAGCAAACATTTATGTAAGTATTACAAAACATTAAATGAAAATAATTAAGTGAAAAGTAAGTAAAGGGTTATATAGAAAGTCTGGATTGGTTAGAAAATCCCTTTCAACTGTTGATGATGTTTATAACTATTAAAAACCATAGACCTTGATTACTGGTACATGTAATGGAAGCAAAGTTAATGACAAGGAGAGATTTCAATATTTTGTGCTGGTGTGTTTTTGATTTGTTTGGGGGTTTTTTTGGTTCTTTTTTTTTTAGCTTTCAGATGATGCATTCATTATGATTTTTTTTTTTTACTTGGTAGAAATTTGATTCTTGGATAAATGATAAAAAACCATGAAATGGAAGGGAGCACCATTTAGTCTCAGTTTTTGTAAGTGAATGAATAATCACTTGCATACATGATTTCAGTGCCCTGCCCTGAATGGGCCTGAAATGAACATAACCCCATTTATACTAAACTGTTTCCCTGTCAGAATGCACAGTTCTGGTCACATACACAGTCACACTGCAAAAATGCTATGTGTGGACATCTTCAAACAGTGCTCAATTGAGGTCATGCTTGAGGGCATGTCTCCCACTAGTAATGGTGTTGCACAACTAGGATATTAGCTTGTTATTTACATGAGGATTTTGTCCTATGTAATTTTTTCTTTTTTTGTGTGTGTTTATTTCTTTTTATCTGTGGGATTAGGAAAATGAAACTGCAGCTGCAGCAACTTCGGTGGAAAGGGGCAAAAAATGTAGGCCATGAATACCAAGAGAGATCCTGTGCTCGCTGTCAGAAGTCACTTGGGCTGCTGATGAACAGAGGGGCAGTGTGCAATGGATGCAGTCATCGGGTGTGCTCTGAATGCCGTGTCTGCCTGAACCCCTGCCTTTGGAAATGCACCATTTGTTATGCTCAGGGGTAAGGAATTTTACTGGTTTGGATAAGTACTGGTTTACACTGGTTGTCCAATGGATGCCCACTGGTTTTGTGTATCTGTTGCTTAAATAGTTAATGAAACAAAGCCTCTGATGTAATGAGAATGTTGGCTGAGGTCCTGGTAGCAATGAAATACGTGGGGACTTTGTGTTATATTTCACAGTCGGTATTGCCTTTCCTGTATTTAGCAAAATGGATCCTCAGGGTAGGCCAGAGGTGGTGAGACAAAGGTGATAACTGCAAAGCATAGAAACAGTCGTCAGCTTCTGAGCCAAATTTGTTTACTTTGAATTAGTTTGGCTTTTTCTTTTACTATATCACCTTAGATTTGTTTTCCAGAGTACAGGAAACAATATTTCTTTTACTGTATTGGTGCAATTTTTATATCAAAATATTCCTTCATAGTCCATTCTATTCATTAGAATCTTTTGAAACCAAATGGTTTAGATATATTTGCAGATTTGATGAAAATAATATGTAGGCAAACAATGATAGTTTTGGAAATTATTCACAAGCTCTGATGGATGATATATATATCCCTGTACAAAGGGTGAGGATTTGAATGAAAGTTTGCTTTATGCCAACACAAGATTAATCCACCGCTTCACTCCCTCTGAAGTTGACAAAATGAGATTAAAACAGAGGGAAATATAAAGCAAAATATTGATAAGCTAAATGAGTTTGTACTACTTTGAAGTAATTTTCTATAGTTTGGAAGAGAGTCATAAATTATGACTAAAAAGGTGTTCTCTGAATCTTCAGTTTATTTAGCAATTTATACATGAAATAGGCAGATTAGCTGTATTTATATTTGATACAAAACACTTACTAGACTTTGGTGCATGTATTCTGCTTTCTGTGCTTCAAACTGTACTCACTAAAACTGAAAATTAAAAAATTAACTTTCAATGTCCTTCTCTAGATACTCCTCTCCACTTCCTCTTGTTTTAAATTAGTTTCCAGTTATTTGGTGGCCACAGTGGAAATTCCCTTTAGAGAGTGGTTGGTTGTTAAGCTGCCTTGTGTAGTGCTGCACACCCTTAATTATTTTGTAAGCTTGTCCAGATATTTAATGGCAAAATCAGGAAAACATATTTAGATGAATTAAAAGACCTTTTTACCTTTCCTTGAGGAAATTACCTTTTCTTTATCTTGCTAATAGAGATGGTTATTTCGGCTGTCATTGAATTTCTCTTTATAGTGGAGAGAGAGCACATTTGATCTTTAATTGTGATGTAAAGTGAATTAAATTCAGTCAGACTTCTTCCATTTCCTTCAAGGAGCTTTTCATCAAAAGCTCACTGCAAATCTCAGGAAGGATAGGGAGTACAGTAATGTGGTAAGTGCTACTCAGCACCTTTTGTTTATCCTGGTGAGGGGAAAGTAGGATTGCTAAGAAAGGTAACAGCCGATTTTCAAATCCCAAGTAACTGTAATTTTGAACTCATTTATCACTACAGTAATTATTTCCTGGACCAAACATCAGCAGCAGCACTACTGAGGTTCTCCCCTAGACACTGGGGTCACATTTGTAAGGAATGTGCTTAAACACCTCAGTGAAAGAGCATGCAGGGAAAGGCAAATTTTGTATTTCTTACAAAAGACGAAATTTTAAAAGCCTTGTGGACTGACAAAGTTTGTATCTTTCACCTGGAAGAGGCATCTCTTATGTGAATGCAGTTGGTATAGTGTGTGGGGTATTGCTAGAGGAATCCTGTCTTCCAGGAGTCTGGAAAGATGTTTGCTTTGGAGGAGTTGAGTCTATTTTACCTGACAAAGGTTCTTTATCAGCTTTATTTTTAAAATACTTTTGGTCATATCTTAACTCAATGCACTCTTTATCCAAAAAAAAACCCCAATAGTATTTTCAGATCTGTTTTCGTTCTGTGTGTGGTCTGATTATCATAGAATGGTTTGAGTTGGAAGGGACCTTAAAGATCATCTGGTTCCACCTGCCCTGCGATGGACAGAGACACCTTCCACTAGATCATGTTGCTCAGAGTCCCATCCACCCTGGCCTTGAACAGCTCCAGGGAAGGGATGTCCAGAACTTCCTGGGTAGATTAAATTATCACATGAATCTGTGCAGAAGTGGAGGTTAAACTCTGGAAGATAACCATGGGATAGTGGGAATAACATAAAGGGAAGGCTGGGTTTGAAAATCGAGGCACCACCAATGCAAAGCCCTTGAAGGTCTAGAGCAGACAGAGTTTTCAGACATTTGTTACTTAACCTCCCTCCAAAATTAAGAAGTATCCTGTCTCAAAGTTATTCAAACCTAATTTTCAAACTCACCTGTGTTCAGTTATGCATAAAGATCTATGGTTAAGTATGAAAATAAATTGTACACTCTACATGGGTAGTGATTTTTTTTAATTTTCTGCATTGCTACTTACAAAGGGATAATTTAAATGCCTAAAGGGCCTTAAAATCAAGCCACAGAAAGAACAAAAAGCATCCTACCTATAGTTTGTCTGTTTTGACTTGGAATAAGGTGAGGTGTGAGATGACAGACCAGGGATTTTGTGGCCTCACTGTTGGTGGATGTCACTATAGTTCCTGTGTTTAGAGATTTTGCTTTCTTAAGAAGGGAAGCCCTACCTGACTTTAGTGTTTGTGTGCTGTTGCCAGTTTCAAGCAATTTTGGCAGAGGGAATGGTAATAAAGAGATTAATTTTATAGCAGAATAATCAATTACTGGGTAGAGAAGAAAATTTAGAACTGAGGCAATTTTTGCAGTGAGACCATTATATAATAAGCATTACAAAATCTACAAGAAAGGGAAATATTATATATTCCCTAGAAATTAGTAAAACATTTAGATGAGAATTTGAAGCCTGAAGAATCCAGCAAACCCTAGCCTCAGTTAATTTTTCTTTTTTGTCTCTTTAATAATGGGTGAGTTCAAATTGCAGACTTCATCTAAGTCAGCTGGAGGCAAAATACAAGAGTAAGATTTGCTGAAAATCTGATCTTGACAGAGCTATTTAATCTGATATAATTTTCTACTCTTTAATCATTACTTTTCTGGTCGTGTGATCCTGGTGCCTTTGTATGATATCGATGCACTTGATGATAGTCTCCACAAAATGGAGAGATGGGCCATGAAGCCATTGCACTGTCAGGGCCGTGAAGCTCAGTGCTCCCTGGTAGCCATCCCAAGTTCTACTTGGAACCATGTCCTCTACCATTCACATTCCCCACTTCTCAGAGCAGCTGCAGCTGTAAGCAGCCAGCATCCCGGTCAGCACAAGGGCTTGGGCTGCATTGCAAGTTGGTTGTACAGACTGGAGTGGACCCAGCACTCCTGCTTTCAGAGCAATGCCTAGAGCAGTAAGTATCACTTTCCATGGGCAGTCCTACATAGCAAAAAGGAAAACAAACTAGCAAATAAACAACCCCCCAAAACTGAAACAAAAGTCCCCAAAGGATTCCTCCCCTCCATGTTTTTTTCAGACCCACAGCACAACCAGTCAATGGATTGAGTAGTCGTGAAATCTTAGTTTTATGGTAAGATTAAGAAAGAATGTTGGATTGTTAAATAGTTACCCAACATTTGAAGAAATGCACTTGTGAACATGTTGATTCAAATATCTTTTGATTGTTTTTCAGAGATGTGAAAGTAAAGGCTGGTGAATGGTTCTTTGAGGAACGAGCAAAGAAATATCCAGGTGAAGGTAATCACTGGAACAGGTCATAAACTGCTATGTAATGTGTAGTTGTCATCTAAGTGAAACACAGAATGTAGTCTGACACTGTATCTAATGTTTCTTCCATTTTACCATGCAGTCCATCTGTCTGTGCACTAAATAAAACATGAACATAAATTAGCAGAATGCATTTAAAAGTATAACTTATTTTGTCTGAGTAATAAAACCAGGAAAATTGCTGGCCATGTAAATTTGAGTTAATGAGCATGTAAGATTTCTAAGAAATACAATGACATGAAATTAATATAAAAATGTTCTATGTGCAGGAAGAAAATTATCTTGCATTCATCATTTGTCAAAGTTAAAGCTTCAGTTGTTTTCAGTGAGGAAGTTCTAAAGTTTAAAGAAATGATAGAGTAGAATAAACCCCCCCCGTATATAAATCAACAGAGAGCTCGACACTTACTGTTTCGTTACCTTCAGCCAGCTGTGCCATTGCCTTGTGCTGAGTCTTTTCACTGCCATTAAAAATACAAAGCCCTAAAAGAAATTACAGAGGGTGTGGATGGATTGCTATATGGGGAATGTGTTTTGCCAGCCAAGAGGCTGTTTGTTTTTATTTTCACCTACAATAACTAGCGAGATGGAGACGATTTTTTTCCTCCTTCCCTTGAAATGCACTTCAGATGGGCAACTGTTTCATTTTGTGTCTGACTGTAGTTAAAGGATACAGTGTCACTTCCAGTATCTGCATTACATCTAGGTTTAAGAGTAGTTGGTGAAAGGGAAGGGACTGAGCCTTAAATCTCTCTTGGCAAACCTGAATAGAAAGAATTTTATAAATGAAAGAACATAATCAGGCAAATCTTGGGTATTAGGTGTTCATGGCAGCAGGTAGCATGTTAAGAAACTAAACTACAGTTCCTGTTAAAATAATTCATTTAAAATTTGAAAGATTTCACTGAAGCCCATTCTAGCTAACACAATTTCTGATTTTAAAGTATTAGTTGACTGATTGTTTAAAGCACAGTTTTATCCAATAACCACTGCTAATAATTTCCCCTCATTCTTTTCAAGAAGTCTAAAGCTGTTATCAATCTCTCTCAGTTATTGGAAAATGCTGTGTTGTTCTCAGATACTGAATCTGATATTGCAAGGTACTGACTGTCCGCTTTTCCAGCAAAATGAGTTCTCACTTTGAATTGTCATGGATTTGTGGGTGCTTGAAGCATTTTGCTTAGTTAGTCTAAAAGTAATATATAAAAGTCACAAAGATCTAAGGATATACAGAAGATAAACCTGCAGGGAGAAACAGATGGTTTGTTTAGTTCCTTTGATTGGACCAACTGATATATTTAAAGGGGTTAAAAAAGTGACAAATTTTGAAACACAGCAGCCTTTATGCATCCTTCAATCCTGGAGAGACAGTGCCCTCTTTTGGTTTGAAAATATAGCGTAACTGAAGTATTCATTGTAAAGTAAGTTTAACTGAAAAAAAAGTATTTTACAGTGAAGTTTTCTCATGTTGTGGAGAAAAAGAAAATTACATAATTATGCTTTATATTAATTTTTTTGTAGCTTCTACCTAAAGAATAAGATTAGTGTTTTCATAAAAGTGGTAGATTGCCTTTGTGAGTAATAAATTTAAGACAGCAAATATTATTTATCAATAAGAAAGGTTGAATTCTGGAGTTCTGGTTGAACATTGTAACGTCAAAGAGCTGATTATTGTTTCTATCACTACCAAAGTCTATTACTTTCATGCAAGTAATGCATGAATTAATGACATCTTCAGCAAAACATGGATCACATGCTGCTTTTTGTATTAGGAATTGCTAGTGATTAAAGTCACTCCAGATAATTTCAGTTGGCCATTTGTTACATGCTTTTAGCCCTTCTTTCTGGAACAAACTGCAGTTTTATGAGTCTCTGTTGTTTGTGCCTGGTGGAGCTCTTGCTCCTTGGTGTCTTTACATCATGTGGCTGCTCACATAATGCCATGAGGAGTGTGCCATGGTTGCTATTTCCCTGCAGGGGTGCTCTTAGCAAAAGGTCTTGCTCATGTTTGTGAGCTAGTCAAGCATTTTCATCATTGTCCTGGTCTCCAATAGGTAAAGTGAGAAGAATTTTTCATGAGATGCAAGAGATGAGCATGTGCCTGCTCTTGTACACGTTTTCAAGCTTTCCTTAGTGTTTGAGTTTTGTGGCTAAACTGTGTTTTAGTGCAGTGTGCCCATGCACCACCTGCTTCCTGGACATAGGGAAGCTGAGAGCACTTAGCAACCTGTTGGAGTGGGCCTATTGGCTTCAGTGTGTGATTGTTCTTAGCATTTGTGAAAAGTTAGTCTGAGTATGTCACCTGCAACAGGGGAGGTTGAAATTGTAATATAGCTTGAGATACAGGAGAAGCTTGTGTGTGGCTTGGCATGTGTGCTGATACATTAGGTGGGAATTGACTTCACTTCTGACTTGCATGTGCATGAGGTTCTGTAAATACAGGCCTGTTCCTGAAAGGCAGAGATTTTAAAACGTACTATACAGGCATTAGTAACAGCAGTTGTTGCTAAATGATCTTTGGATTTTTTTTTCCCTCCTTCATAGGCAGACATGAAACAGTTGGTGCAAAGCTCTTGGAATCTTATCAGAATCTGAGGTAAGACTCATAAAAGGACAAACAGCCCTAGTATATGGAGAATTTGTATAGGTGATATATTTTATGTTATAAACCAGCCAGTAATTTGTATTCTTTTATTATGAAGAAAATCAATACTTTTGGAGCACAAATGATAAAAACTTGGAAAAATTTTCACAAAAAAATTTGAGCAATCCACAAAACAGGTCTCACATACAAGAGAGAGTGCTGTGTTTAGAGTAATAATGTCTTACTTGAAATGAAGGGACGTGCATTATTTTTGTTTTATCTGCTTGTATTTTTTGCATGATTGTTTATACCATTATCTGTCAAATTTGCACAATACTTTTAAATGATCATAAATGAAAATTATTTATTAGGTGTCATAATAACATCATTATTTGCTCAGTGGGAGATATTGCTGATATGATAGTTTACCAATAAACAGTAGACAAGAAGTTAGTTAGACATTTTCTCCCCCCAAACTTTAAAAAAATAAAAAGTCTAGTTTACAGTGAAAAAATACTTCGACTAGAGGCCGAAGCATGACCATACTAAAGTTATTACTATGATAAATAATTAAATAAGTCTGCTTAAACTATGTTATTAAGGTAACCGTCTGCCTTTAAAAAAAAACCAAAAAACCAAAGCAAGCAAAACCCAAAAAACTGCAACACTAAGCAGCAACAATAAAAACAACAACCAAAACCCAAACCAACCAACCAAAACCCAAAAAGCCCCATGTAAAATAACATATAAAGAGATGGTCTCAATTTATTATAGTTGTCTGGTAAGGCATAGCTGGATAAGATCCTAACCAGGACTCACTTTTACCTAGATGTGGTAAAACTAAAAGAGAATCAAAAATGAAGTTCATCAGTGCCTTAGGATCTGTGATTGTGCCATCGTAACAGAATCAGTCAGAGTTTTTTTCACAGACCAGGACTATTTACCACAGATGGAATGGCAGGAATGTTTAAAGGGTCTTTAACAGCTCTGAACCCAGGCAAGGAAGGATCCTTTCAGTATTGTAAATAAAGATGACTGTTTTCTGAAAACATCTCTGAAAAAGACACGGGGTGTGTTACACAAGAATTGTGTTTTAGAACTTAGAACGCAGATTGTAATACTGCCAGCCATATAGAAATCTAGGGAGCCTGTCCTGAATTAGGTCTTCCTGATAGTTCTGATATAATAGTTTTACCTAGAGCACCCCAAGAATGAGAAAATAGAAAGGTAGTCCTAATTCTTAAGAACAGACAGTAAACCTATGCTGCAACTCTTACAGATACAGGATATCAACCCAGGTCTTTATAGAGTGCAGAAAACACAGGTAATAGAGATAGTGTGCATGGACATGGGTTTTTTATTCATCTGTTGGCATAATATATTAATTGTTGCACTGTTTATCTCTTCTATTTCTAGTAAAATTTCTGTCGTACCTCCAACTCCACCTCCTTTCCCAGAATCAGCAGCAGGTGCCAATGTGATGGTAAATGTATGTATCTGGAAAATATACATATATGTGTACCTCTTAGGGTGTCATTTATGTGAAAAGGCCAGCTACAGATACGTGGTAAATAACTGCTGTAACATCACTCTACAATATAAATGCAGGATTTTGTTAGTTTGTCATTATTTTTGTGCTGCGTTGGTACTAAGAGACAAAGTTTAGAGGCTATGAGGACTGTTTTCAACTAGTTTTCAGTTTTGGGGGGAAGTGATCAACCACTCTACTTGACACCAGACTATTGCATCTGAGTTTTGGTGCCTCACTACAGGAAGACTGGACTGAGATCTGAGCTCCCCTTGAACCTGAAGGATCCCATGTTGCTATGACATTCAGTAGTATTTATGAAGTGATTATTTCATGTGTCACTTTCATTACTGAATGAAAAAGAGTGAATTTGATGGTTGTCTTTGCATTACAGTTTATAGAGGACAGAGCAGTAGGACATGGCTTGAAACTCATAGAAATTGCTCTAAGTTACTGTTTCAATTAGTTTTGGACTGGATCCTTAGACCCTGCTTTTGAAACCCTTTGCAATTCTGTAAACATTTTTATGTGCTTACCTGGAATTTGATGAAAACTCTTTGATTCAGAGGCACAGGAGCATCTGTAATAGATAAAAGTATTAAATACCTTACAACAAATCAATAATGTAATTAGTTGTATTTATGAACTTGCTATGTGATCTTTCTACAAGGAGTTCCACTTATATCTCAGAGACCATGGAACTGAAAGGATTACTTTCCATCTTCACGCGTTAGTGTGACAGTTTCCAGCTGTGTCAAGGTACATCCTCAGATGTATCTGTCTACAAAAGTGAGCGAAGGGCTGCAGCTTTCTCATCTGATTGTTATGTGGTCTGTAGATACGTGATCATGGAAACTTGAAAATTACAAATATTTTGTGTTTTCTTACTCTTTGAATCTCCCATTCACAGGAACTTGGAGAGTCTAAAAGGTTTAATAAATCTGTGGAAAACTTGTTCTTGTCTCTCACAACACATATAAAAAGTAAGTAGCTTTCACTGTTTTGTCATTCTAGAATAATGTAGTCAAATGTTTCAATTTTTTGGCCACAGTGTTGGCCAAGAAGTCGTTATAAAAAAAGGATATTGAGTAATGGCTGAAACGATTAAAGCCACGGCTGTGCCAACCTGAAAAATAATACAGTAAGTCTAATTCTCCTTCGGTATTCTGCCAGTTGTTGAATAAACTGATTATATCCACCCAGAACACCTTTCCTGTAAAGATGTGAAAAGACTGTGTAATGTTGTTTTTAAATTTACTGGGTGTTCAGATGCAGTATATTTAATTCATGTTAGCACAGAGTAATAACCAATTTCTGATCTTTGTGTTATGTGACTGAACCCCAGCTGACCCTGTCAAGGAGTCTGTAATTTAACAGAAGTAGAGTTTAATACTTTCATTCACTGGCAGTTTTCATGAGGACTTTCTTACTGTTTCTCAGTCTGTCTAGTTGTGTGGGGTTTTTCAGTGCACACTTCTAAGTGCTCTCCAGTCCTAACAATTCTTCTTTCATTCTCATACTTTTGGTTCCTTCCATTCTCTTATGCTGCCTGCTCTTCCTAGAGATGCAGACTGTGTTTGCACCTCTAAGGCTGACTACACTGAGGACAGCCAGCCTTTGTGAAAAACAAATTAAAGGCACCAGTGTCCAGAGGAAAACAACTTCTGAGTCTTAGGAAGATTAGAGGCTTGCAAATTTGCATGTATGTGAACAAACCTTAGTATTTTCTTACTAGCTTCAATTTACACAACCCCACATGTGAGATTAGACCTGAATAAATCTGGCTTTAGTGCCTTTCTGCCTTTCCCCCTAACTCTTGTCTTAGCTTTTGTTTGGTGTTTCCTTTAGCTTTTTCCACCCATCCTAAAGGCCTGTTGTCCTTTAACTATGCAAATTTAATGTTGTGTCTGGTGACATATTGAGACATGGTGACTTGCTCCTAAATGGAAGTGTACAGTGGTGTAGGACACTATTACTGGAAGCAGGTAACTGAGGCAGCACAGAACTGGATGCAAGGTAATTTATTCAGCTTTCTGTTGGTTTGAAGCCTGGCCATATCCCAGTTACTGGTAAAGACTGTCAGGACTGCAGCAAGCTAATTTACTAGTTCACTGCTTCCAAAAGGGAGGTCCTACTCCACACACATCTTTCTTCTCTGTCCGTTTCTAGCCTTATGCTGCCATAATTAGCATCTGAAACCCTCTGGAAACTGATTTAGCTAATTTAAGGGGCAGACCATTAACTTAGACAAAACGCATAGGTACTCTTCTACTGTGTTAGTGAGTTAAATAGGCTCAAGGTTGGATGTATATGTTGTAACACATACAACAGAGGGTGTTGGTCCATGTGGTCAGGAGCCAGGGGTCAAGAAAAGAAGAGCAGAGCAGTGGTTGCAGAGGGAGATGGCAGCAAATTGTTAGTTCAGTTCAGCTGTGTGTGAAACCCCACTCAGGTGTTCTCTTCCTCAGTTAGGGTAGAGCAGTCTGATTTGGGAGAAAATAACAGGCTGTTGCAATCACTGAAGTCAATAATTAGAAAGTGTAGGAGGTCTTACAGAGAGAAAGACTTGGGTTTCTTGACTTGAGAATCCAGCTTTTTCAGGCAATGTGGCCTCTCGATGGAACCTGGTACTGTGCTGATAAATGGTTTTGGTCACGAGTGTCTAAAGTTAGTACTCTGTAACTTATCTAGATAAAAATGTCCTGGTTTGCAGAGGTATTTAATACACCTAGCTCTTGTGTATGGCAGTAAATAAACCTGGAGAACCTCATTGTGCCTCTGGTTCTCTCGCTGGAGCCAGCGTGTTTGCTTGTCTGAGAGCAGCAGGAACAAAGGATCAGCGCGTGCAGCACAAAGCTGCCATTGTACAGTCTGCTCTTTACGCTGTTACATCCTGTTCCAGCGTGGTTTGGCAGCAACAGGAATTATAATCTCATGGTTGCCATTTGGTGAATGTAAAATGAATTACTGGTTGTAGTTTTATTTGCAGTGAAAAATCGCCCTTGGCGCTAGAGATGGTGTCAGTCTTACTGACATTTGGGTAGAGAAGCCAAAAGAGGAATAGATATGAAAACTGAACATTCATGTTTTCTCACAGTAACCTATTCATTTTAAATTGGTGTTTCTGCTTCTACTGCTAGTCAGGCTACTCAGATTGTATCTATTCCATTCGTACTCTCAACTCCAGTCTCTTTTATGATCTCTGATTTCACTGTGTATTTTAAAAACCTGGTTTCATTTACAGAGATGGCTTAATTGAGCCTGCCTTTGAATAGGTCACATGGTGCCTTAATGGTGTACACAAAGTACAGTAAACATCTGAGGACTGATTGCTGCTAAGAACAAAACTAACCCAGAGTGTCTTTAAAAATCACACTTGAGTGCCATTGTTTTTGAATACCATAATGTCATATTGTTTGCTGCCTGAGGTTCGTCCACAGAGGTTCATGTTGTGAGAGAAGTATTTATTTCTTCTGTATGAATTAAACATATGATAGCTATTTCATGTACCACTTATAAATTATTAATTCTTCATGAGAGTCTATCTGGGATTGACAACAAAGCATCTGCAGCTAAGCCTGCTCATATTCAACTTCAGAAATCATGGGTGAGTGCTGCCCTTCCCTTTAAGTGAAATTCTGAATGCACACTGAGGAATAAGAAGTGAAAAGTGGTGCATTAAATGTCCAATTGTCCTGTAGATTTATTTGACAATAAACTACATTTTACTGAAGTGATAATTCAGTAAGCTTCTTAAGTGTGGACATAAGCTTATCCATACGAGTAGTGTTATTCAAGTCAATGAGGGCTATTCATGTTCTTAAAATTATATGTTGTTTGGGACTAGAGAATGTAATATCCCTCCTTTCAGCCATATTTTGGGTACATTTCTAAATATTTTCCAATATGCTCTGCTTTTTAATTTTCATTGTCATGTAGCTTTATGTTGTTATAAAGATCTTGCTTTTATCCTGAACCAAACCAAACCGCTTTACAAATCAAACTATAAAGGGACTGTAGTAGCTTCTCCTGCAAGGAAATTGTATTTGGTGGCATACAATTCCTTGCAGCAGCTATAATGATAGGCAGCAAGGAGTATAATTTCCAGTTGAAACAGCATGAAAGATTTAGGCAGGCAAAATATAATTATAAACAATGTGACAAGCACTTGTCTTCCCATCTGTTTCTTACTCTTAGGAGATCAATGCTAAAGGTTCAAGATGACAGTTTGAAAGCTACGGAATTAGCCTATAAATCTACAGGATTGCTTGCAAAGTTTGTTATAGTGACTTTTCTCTTTATTTTCCCTTCAGAAATATCAAAGTCCCAGAATGATATGGCTGACAGATGTGTCCTAACCACAGATTATGGGAAGAATGTGGAAAGAAGGAAGCAAAGAAGGAGCCAGTCTGACACTGCAATCAACATTACAAGCAGGGTTATTATTATTATGTTATATATTATTATACAGTCTCTAACTGTAGGAGCTGTTTGAGGAATGAAATATATTTGTGAAAGCAATAATGTACACAATGGAATTTTGCTTTTATTTTATGAACAGGACTTAGCTGATGTTCACTGACTAGTCAGAACTCTTATTCCTCACAAGGTTTTTGACAGTCTGCACAGTTGATTTCAGCCCAGAATTGAAATGTTAGACTGAGATTTTAACAAAGACACTCACATAGGGATGGAGGGGATGGGTGATTTTGCTGTCAGGTGCTCACAGACTTTCTTAAGGCTGAATTTAAATCTGCTCTGTGTGATTGTTGGGCTGCAGGGAGGTGCTCTGTGTCTTGTCTTCTTTCTGCCCCTTTTGCTGCTGAACAGGACAAGCTATGACCATCCCAAACCCATCCTGGCACTTTCTGAGGATTTTTTAACTTGGCAGGAAGAAAGCATTGCTGTTAGTTGCTGTGCAACTTCCCTTTTCTTTTTGCTTTGGTTACAGTCTCTAGCTTTCAGTGTTTTCTTGAGAAGTTTGAGAAAAATCCAGTCATCTGTTTTCCTACAAATTGTGCAGGGCTGAAGATGATGTCACATTTCTGCTTTAAAGTTATACTGAAGATTTTGTTTTGTACACTTTCAGCTCTCAAGTGACTGAACTTTGTCCATACTCCATTTTCTACAGAGTGGGTACTTACTGAATTGCCTTGTTCGTCTGAATGAGGTCAATGTGGTTTGCTAAGTGCCTGAATTAGATGCTGAGAAAAGTTCTTGCTTTGGGCCAGACCCCATGGCACACATTACTCACAGCTCCCTTGGTGCATTTTTTTCACTTTCCTCAGAAGTGTTAGGTGCTGATAAATGGAAGAGACAGGATGTCAAAATGCATGGACTGGCAGTTTGGATGGGTCTGTGAGCTCTGTGAAATTAGTTCTGGTATTTTTGTATGCAATTAAATTATCAACAGAACTGGCAAAAATTATTAGTTACCCGAGTGCTGCTTTCATTGTGGCAAGCCACACTTTGGTGTTAACTTTATTGCACAGGCAGAGCACTGCTCTTTCAATGCATTGCAAAGCATCACAATTGGAGATAATGTGAATTTAGACTGTGCTTCATCACATGCTGATCAAAACAATCTGCCGCGTTTAAAAGATGGATATGGATTCTTTGGCTTCAGAAATGTATTAGTAAGAGAATCTAAATTATTTGTGTGGGTTTTTAATTGCCCTTTTAAAGACTTAGGACTTAATTTATATCCACACTTTGCATTGCAGGTTTTAGAAGATAGATTTCAATGTTTGTGTGCCAGAGCACTGTTTCTATGAGTCATTTAAACCAGTTAGACTATATTTAAGGTAGAATTTTAGTTTTGCTAAAATTACTGTTGATTTTTTTCTCGTAAATGTCATTTGTGACATTTAGTTTTTTTAATATTGAAGGAATTTTTACTCTTCTGTCCTTGCACATATACAATGAGTTTTTGTATCTTTACCATGAGTTTAAAAATTACTTTTAATTTCTGTCAATTGCACTGTGGCATTATTCTTCCATTTATTTTTATTCTTTTCCATCTTTGTTTTCCTTTAGGAAGGGTTGCTTGTTTACATCTTTACTAGAATTATGCCCTGTGTTATGGGACAGAACCTGTTTTAAATTACACTTGCAAAACCATTAATTACATTTATAAGAAAATAACATGTTGAAATCTTACTTGTTGAGATTTCCACCCCAGAAAGAACTTTCATTTTCAGGTAATGACTCAAAACAGTGGGGTTTTTCCCCTGCTAGAAACTGTGTATTTTTCTCTTAGGAATGACTGTGAAGTGATAACTGTAACCACAATTTTGAATGTGCAGTGTATAAGACTGGGGCACTGCTTAAGTCTCAAGAATACTATCTGTTTTTCAATAAGTTTTCTAAATTTGTAATGTGTGCAGAGCTAGATTCCTTCAGATTAAAGTTGAAAGAGTTTATATTTAACCTCAGTATCGGTGAAAACACCCAATCCAATGGCAAGAACTACCAGCCAGTGTAAAATCTGGATTTGGGAAGTTAAAAGTGTTTTTGAGGGCCTCTCATCATCAGAATCCCTAAGTTATTGAGGGAACTGCAGTTATACCTGCCTCACTGGGGGAACAAGCAGGCACGTGCAATGTTTGGTAGCTGATTGTGGTGCATTGGTAGCTGTGGGATACCTCTCCTGTGGCAACAGAGGCAGACACTAGAGCTGGGCTGGGCTTATGTGAGCTGCTGCTAATTTTAGCAGCGGTAGTTATGTTGCCTAGTCAGTCTCTTACGTTCTGTATTGCACGATAGAGAAGTCTTTCTGACTCAAGCAGAAACTCAAATGCAGTGTGTACTAAATTGTTTTGGTTAGCAAGTGAAATTGGTTGTTTCAGGTTTTATAAAGAAAACAATTTCTCTGCTAGGAAATGGTTTGTTTGGGGGGTTTTTGAGAGTATATTCTGAATGCATTTTCTGTCTGTTTCCTGTCTCACAATGTAACTTAATTCTTGCATCTATTCTTAAAGTAGGGCACTTATTAGACATAGCAATTTCTGTGTGATACAATAACAACATACCGGTTAGGATTTTGCACATCCTGTTTTTTCAGAAGTAATCTCAGTATATTATCTCATCTGTTGTCCTCATTCTTTAGTGCTTTCTGCTGATTGTGCAAGAGGGATTCTCTCACATTATCTGTTTCTTTTATGCAAATAAGTCCCAATCCTTTTTATTGATTCAGTCACACTACATTCTTTCTAGTCTTTCAGGTAATCTGTTACACAGCTTCTTGAAGATAGTCTTTTCTTAGATCCTTACCACGTAAAATTTTTTAGCTTGCTTTTTTCCTACTCATTGGGATGTGAATGTACTTCTCATAGATTGTGTTATCCTGGGGAAGTGGTGTGCCAGAAGCACCAATATTTTCAGCATATTTCTAGCCATATATATTTGGTTTTGGTGCTTCATTCTATTAACTGTTGTTCTCAGTAACAGAGGTGGCTGAAGATAAATATCAGGATTTTCATGGGAAAATTGGAAAGGTGAATGGATTTAGTCAAAGTAAGGTCAAGAACACCTTGGAAATCTAAACTTTTTCCATAAACAAAGCTAAATAAGAACTTGTAAGTCTGTTTCTATTTTCAAATCTCTTTCAACTTTCATTCTTGCATAGGTAAACATGGGCATGTGTCATGCATATTGCAAAGTACTATTTTTACTTTCCTGGAGGCAAGATTGTATTTTTTCTTCCAAAATTAATGTTTTGTTAAGACCTAAGAAGGACTTAATAATAGAGGCCTAATAAAGGCCTTTTATTAGGATATTGCTACTTTTGGAGTATTATTAGTAGACTGTTATTAGTGATTGCTGTGGTTGTGATCCTTAGATTAGCTGGTGGTGTGTTGATTTTAGAAAATTATTAATATAATGAATGTACCACTAAGTGGGTTGAGAGGGTTTAAATTAACATTTAAATTAAGTTACTTCATTATCTTCGAAAGTGTGCCACTTGCATGACCTTAATCAGAGTCAGTTGTAGATATTTACTGATTTTTCTTCTGATAGCATTCCTGAAGAAATCAGGACATTTTTCTTGAATTAAAAAAAAAAAATTACTCTCTGAATTTCTTACAGATGAAAAGTACACCCAGTCTGCAACAGCTCATCACTGGGGCCCAAAATGACAGTGAAATTCAGAGCAAAAGTAATTGCAAGGAGGAAGAAGACATAACAACCAGTCCCACAAGTGATACAGTTTTCTGTGATGGCAGAAAACATGTAAGTTAAAGGTGAAACACAACAGAACAGGTGTTTAAAGGGAACAGATATAAAAGCTTGTGCAAAATGTTGGTGTATTTTGGATTATATTACAAAATGAAGGAAAAATTGTACTTGAGTTTGTATCTGATGAAAGACTTACTGCCTTTGGCATGGTCCTTGTAGTAACACTGTGAACTTTTTGAAGCATAAGGCAAATCACATTAATAATGGATAATTAATAGACGGATATATCCATTGATAATGAATAATTGATAGAGCAACAGCTTCTGAATTTTGCAAATGCATCTAACATTCTTCCCATTTTATATTAGGGTTGGAATTATGAATGTGGTACTTCCTAACCTAGTAGCTGACTTTTCCTCTTCAAGCTTCATTTAACAGAAGGGGTTTGTCAGTCTGCAAGAACTGTGGTATTGGAAATGTCAGTGGAAATTCAGATGGCGGAATGTCGGTGAATGGAGAGGAAACTGACAGTGATGGAAGCCAGGAGAGCAATTCATAGGCTTAGGGGATGGCATTGAATCATCCTCTGTTGGATGGCATTTTGAATACTGCAAATGAGAGAGCAGGAAGCTGGTTATAAATGAATTCAGCACATGCTTTAAAGCCTCTATGATTAACTGTGGAAGCTAATTTCTATGTATTAGTGATGAGGTTAAGCAGGGTAAAGTATCCAAAGAATTCATGACTGATCTTGTAAAGAAGGGAAATAAAGTGACTTGGGGAATCAAAATCAAACCAGGCTGCTCACTTTACAGAGAAGTATAAACACACAGAGGGATGTTGGTGCTCTCTTACAGTTTACTGCACTGTGGAGTCTGAGGTATTAAGCTGACAAATGGTCAACAGTTTTGTATTACGTTTGTGATTTCAGTGACAACCATTTTAACTGAACTATAGACAGCTCAGGCTTAACACTGAAATATTTTCTACTATTCTATAAGTCAAATTCCAATAAACTCCCCTTTATGAGTAGGTGCTGGATGTTGAAGGCCACCTCATAAAAATGTATCTTCCAAAATATCAGATGGCATTGCTTCCAGTCATGCCAGCAGAAGTATAATAAATTGTCGTTACTAAATCCCTGCCCACTGAACCAAAAGGATAGTGACTTCTGCATGGAATGTATGTGATGCCAGATCAGGTGGGAGACATATGTAGTGATATTCAGTCCAAACACCATTAATCAGAACACCTATCAACCTTTCTAAATAAAGAGGGTGTTATGTGGAATAAATATTAGAGACTTTTGCAGAACTTATTTTTAGAACATATGAGCTTGGAATAAAACTCTGTTTGCATTCCATTGCCATAAAGGATTTTGGTGGAACATAAGCATTTTCTGGTCTGGTGAACAAAAATGTCAGTGAGTGAAAGAGCAAAGCTGCAAGGGAAATTGAGTACACTGATACACTTCTTGTGGAGGGAGCAAGATTACATGCAACAAGCATCAGGGCAAAACAGTCCTTGCACTTCTCTTGACTTCCGCAGTAAGCACTCTAACCCTTCTTTTGTCACGTGTGTGTGTTGCTTAGAGCTTAAAAGAGAGAGTAGATAGCCACTTTAATAAATCTGTTGGTGTGAATTGAATACTTGGCATGCTGTACAGAGGAAGAAAAGCATTTCCATGGAAGAGAGATAGGATCTTACAAACACTACTTTGCACTCGTAGCTGCTGGGTTGTGCAATGCAGAACTCCTTGGTTAACCAGTCCTGTGTGGGTTGGTGTTTATTTTCAGGAGGAAGAGTGATCTAACACAGCTATCTTAGCAATCTAGGGCAGTTGCTGAGAGACTAATCACAACAACAATTGTGCCTTCGTGACAAATGCTGTGTAAAAAGTTTCTAGGGCTCACCTTAAAGAATATCATTATGAATGAGTGGAGACCAAACTGTTCTGAGTTGATAATTTGCTACAGTGAAGGCCAGATAGCACCGTAAAGTTACATATCTGGGCTGTGCCACACAAAGGATTCGTCTCTTCCTTCTTTGCAGTGTCCTGGCCTCTGTAAATGCTAGATACAAGTGCTCTTTATTTATGTGGATGGACAGCATCCCAACCTTTGCCCCAAAGGTGAAGGTAGATGAAAGGAGAACAAAGTGGGCAAGGTGAACTAGGAAACATCATCTTTATGCACTGGCATACAACAACTGGCAATCTTCATATTTTAATCTTTCCTGTATGGTCTACAGGATGGAGTACATCATTTTTATACAGAATTGGGGCATCTTGTAAAGTATTTCTTGGATGTGCAGGCCACTCTTGTTTCCTCTAATACAAGATAGAACCGAATGTCTTGGCAGTGTACCCTACAATGAGCTGTGTATTAAGAGCAGTCTAATTCAATGCTTTGTATGTTTTTAGATTTCAGAAGGTTTTTTCACTCCCTTTCAGACACTTATCCCATTTTTGTCATGGGAAGCGACATAGCAGTTTTATACGAAGACAATTTCTAGATCTAGAAGTTATTTAAGAAAGCATTAAAGCGTTTTCTTAGCCTAGAGAGTTTACTGAAGAGGGCAAAGCAGTAGAATTGCAATTACACTCATAATTTTCAGGGCTGCTATGGAAGCAATGGAATATTTTAAACAGGTTACCTTACATTTTGTGATTTGCAGTAGCTTTATAGCCATGTCTGTAAAAATCCTAACTATTGAGGGAAATAATTGTTTTGTCCTGTTTGATCTGAAACTGCTTTTACCAGACATTTGTCTTTTCTTAGGGGAGTTTGTATAGTCTTAACAGTACTTGCACCGAGTCTGGCAATTTTGGAAAGGCTAACATCACAGGAGAAATAGAATTTGCCTTAAGATACAACTTCAGAGCTTGCATCTTGGAAGTTTGCATCAAGGGATGCAAGAACCTGGCTTATGGAGAAGAGAAGAAGAAAAAGTGTAACCCGTAAGTATTTCTGTAGAGAAGGAGAAGAAACATAAGGAAAACATTCTGGTTTTAAAAATACTTATGTATGTTCTGATTGAAACAGATTGATATATGATTTTATGCCATGTTGGCACTTTCAGAATGTCCTACGTACGTAGCAACCCTTTGTACATATGCACACTGCAAGACAAATAGGTTTCACACCAGTGCTTATTCCATTCTGACCATTTTCTGCTAGGAATTCTCTTTCCCTGCCTGTGAGCAGGCAGCTGAGTATCTGTATTGCTGGTGAGTACCTTTGGACCTCAAGAATAGCTGTTCAGATTTTAGCTCTTAAGTTGTGCCTGAAAAATTAATAAGTGGCTGAATCATGAGATGTCCTGTTTCTAATTCATCTGCTGACCCACTGTGGGTCACTGGGTGATTACTATACTACTCAGGTGCTTCCATCTTCTGTGATAAAAGTAGAAATTTCAGGTGCTGCAATGTATTTTAAAATCTAAAACTGTTTAAGAATTATGTATCATTGTAAGAGGAAGAAATATCTACTTCTGTGGATAAAATATGCTATAGACATTTTTGGTTGGATAATTAAGCCTTGGTGAATTCTCTGTTTATTACTAAAGGGTCCTCTCTGACCATGCAGTAACCATTGATAGAAAAATCACCAGGTAGAATCCCTGACTACCTGTCCTTGTCCCTGCTGTCACACCGTGTTTGAGCGTTTAAGTGCCCACATTGGAATTGTGGACTTGCCGTCACCCTCACCCAGAAGGACGATGGATTTTGTGCATCTTGCAGAGAATATTCATAAAGACAAGCTTGGTGATGAGCAGGGACTTGCTGGAAGAGCAGCTTGTGGAGAAGGGCCATTTGGGAGCACTTCAGAAGTGGGCCAAGGTTCTCTAAGTCCCCTGGTAATTAGGCCAGTTGCAGGGAGCCTGAAAGGCAATGTGGGAAGTGCTGTGTAGTGAATATTATGTCCTCTGTGGGCATATATCTATACATTTCTGTTGGTTTCTAGGCCTACAGAAAAAGTACAGCATGCTTATTTAATATGCTTGCTGAAAAGCAGACTTCTAAGTGATGTTTAAAACCTACTGAATTATTTAGCTTATTTGCTGGTTTGAAGTCTGGCTACTTTTTAATTAAATTGATCTGGGCTCACAGAAAATAAGCTAAAGCTTTTAGTATCTGTATACTTTAAAAAGTAGTTTTACCTATGGATAAGTTTGGAAAAAATAGGGAGTGTGTGTAAGTTCTGCACTGATGATCTTTAATACAGCTGATTTTATTTACCCAGTAAGTTAATCAAGAGGCTGTTTTAAAATTGGTTTAAATAATAATATCTGAAATATGTACAAGTACAGTTTAAAAATGTTTTGTATTATGTAAGCAACCACTCTTTTCCCTGACAAGCTGGGAGCACTCTCTATTGCTAAAATTCTTTAGTTTTGAAGCCATAACACAAGTACAGCCCACTGAACTGACATTAAGGGGAATATTTAAGTATAGTGTTCACCTGACCTATACTTGAGAAACTTTGGGTATGAATCATTAGTGCTTGATATTGGTCCAGCTCAGCTTCCAGAAATTTTTTTTGCTGGTTTTCCTTGAATCAAAGCAAGGGCAATTTTGAGCATGTTAGACAATCTCCTACTTTCATTCTAGTGGATATTAGAACAATGAGCAATTGTAAGACTTATGAGTTATTCTGTATTATTTATATGATAATGCCTTTTTTTTGCTACATGGTATCTGATGTTGTGAAGAGAAGATGTTTTCTTCATGAACAAGCAGCAGTGATCCTAAAGTTGATTGTATCCTCACATAATACATAATACACAGCACATAATACACTGTTTGTTTTCATCATAAAGCTGTCACTACAACTGACAAGGTGACTTCTTCAAGGGCAGTTTTATCAGAGGCCAAGAGTATGATAGTGGGATTCCTATTCAGATCCTAATCCTTTCCCAAGTACAAGTACAATGGAATTGAAACACATTAGCTGAATGATACACAGGGATCCTTATAGTCTATCTGCTTTTATTGGGAAAAGACATAAATCACATTTTGCCATTTTACTGCTTGGAAACTTATAAAGTCAAAGTTGTTTAAGAATTAGGAAAAATCTCTCATCTAACTGTTTTCTTGATTTGATCCTCCCTTCCCCTTCTCATCGCTTTCCATGTATCTTTCTCTTTATCTCCAAGGTATGTTAAGGTTTATTTACTTCCTGATAAATCTCCTTGGAGTAAGCGGAAGACAGCTGTCAAAAAGAGCACAGTGGATCCAGAGTTTGATGAGACTTTGAAGGTATGGTTTCCAATTCCGTGCTGTGAAGTGTGGTTTTCCATGGTACAATCCTGCAAGTTCTGAATTGCCCTGAAGGGGCAAATTTAGGAGTCACTGACAATAATAATTTTTAAAATTATGTTTTTCAGTCTAAATAAGAGAAAGTTCATTTTGGAGTTGCAACAGTAAATTGCAAACCATTAGAAGAGTCTGCCTTTGTCCAAGAAAGTACTTTCAGTGAATACCAGTATTGTTCTGAATTACCTTATGGCAAAAGCAAAGTGTCTTCCATAGACACATTTTTTGTACATTCAGAAACTGGCTGTATTGCAGAACAGTTGGAATTTTACACAAGTATCCCTTTCAAGTGATAGCCCCTCGGTCAGTGCCACTGGAAGTGTCTCTCCACAGTTAGCTGAATGCCGACTGAAATCCACCGTCTCTAAAACGTTGACTGGTTCTTTTTCTCCTGTGTAACTGATGCCAGGCCAGTTCTTTGTAGTGTCTGATTTCAAACATTAATAATCCCACCACAGAAGAGCAGTTGTGATTTCAATTCCTTAATGCCTTCCAATATTGCTTCTTCCATCCTTGTAAGAATTATGTATAGGAAACAGGAGCCATTCTTCTTACTTCTCACTCCATAAAATATGAAGCTGAGTACTGTCAGCTGGGAGAGGCTGGATCAGTTTAGTTGTTCCCAGCTCCACTTTTGTACTCAAATCACTGCAAACCAATTCTTTTGTGTGTGTGTGCTTCAGCAAGCTGCCGTAGAACATAAGATGATGAGTTCTTCAGTAACATATTGTCTTGGAAGAGACAATAAGAAACCAAGTTAGTGGAGGGGCAAACTTGTCAAACTTGTAGTGCTGCTTCTTGAACTACACAAAAATTTTGGTGTTATCCCTAACTCTTGGTGTGTATGAACATCAATAATCAGTAGTGAGTGAAACAGGCAAAATGTTTGAAAAGACCAGTTTGATAATAACAAAAAAGGATTTTTGTAATCGATGTAATTCTCATGCAGCCCAAAGCCTATGTATAGGGTTTAAGTTGGGAGAAAAAAAGAGCCTGAAATTGAAATAATTGGTCCTGATTTTATCAATATGCCTTTTTCAATGGCAGAGTCATACAGAAGTGATAAAAGGAGAGTGAGAGCCATGCCTGAGCTGGCTGCATAAACTCTAAAGGTGTTTACTTAGAAATCTTTAAAATCAGTCTAATTATTAGTTTATCCAGGATAGCGAAAGTGGTAAAAAGTGCACAGCACTGCTTCAGGTAACCCACAGCATGACACTGAGATCCAACTCGGTGGGATTCAGCTGCAAATTAAGGCACCTGCATGTGTGGGAGCTGTGCAAGTGCTCTTGGGAGTCACTGGAGGCCAGGGTGACTCAGGGTCATTAGCCACAGAGCCCACACCCAGCCTGTGATTCAGCAGCCTAAATATGTGTACTGATTTTCCTTGCCTGTGCCATTGCCTCCAGCTTTCCGTACAGGTCACCTATGGGCTGGGTATCATGTTTGCCAGTCTCAGTGGGTAAGTTAGATACCCAGCAATGTCTGAAAGGGCTCTGTCTATGTTTGGAGAGTGGATCAAGGCCTTAATTAGTGATCAGCTAAATTACTTCCTTGCCCCTGCTGGCTGCATTAAGTAGATGTCCACTGACCAGAATGGGAGTTTAAGCACCATCATTAGATGTCTTCATCTTGAACTGGCTTCCAGAGCAGCCAAATTCTGCTAGGAGTGTAAAGAGAAATACAACAAAGAAACACAGCAAAAATGGTCAGGAGTTATTTAAAGTTCAGAATTAATAATCAAAATCTTTAGCAAGGCAGGTCAAGGTATTCCTGGAATGTTGTTTTGTATTTGAATGGGCATGATTTAGCATTTGAGTAGTGGGGTTTTTTTCAGATTGCAAGGCGCACTCAGAATGGTTCTGTCTGCATGCAGATGCCTTCAGTTATGCTGTGGGAACAGGTCCTGTGCATAGGCCTGCATTCATCCTGTGCATTGCTCTGTAAATGCTGTTTATCTTTCTAGTACAAGATTGAATACTCCCAGCTGAGAAGTCGGCAACTTCAGATCTCTGTGTGGCATGCAGGAACACTCAAATACAGGGTGTTTTTGGGGGAAGTGGTGATTCCGCTGGCAGCATGGAATTTTGAAGAGGACTCAATGCAGTTGTTTGACTGGTACCCACTCAAACCCAAGGTGACTCTTAGTTTTTGTGCTTAATTGTACCTTAAGAGCAAGGTGTAGTGAAAGCCATGAAAAAGATCACCCTTATGAGCTCATTGTGGGGAAAAATGCTGTCAATCCAGTCGATTAGCAAGATGTGTTGCAAACACAAATAAGCTGGGAGAAAGATGTGGAAGAGAATGATTGCAGTAATGCAGGCTCCTGTATGTCCCTTTCTTCAGCGTGAGAAGCCTGAAGGTGATCTTATCCAGTACAGCGGTGAACTCCTCGTGTCTGCAAGACTGTCGGTACCAGCCCAGGATAAAAATGTCCAGCTTGAAGGTATAAAATGTTTTGGCATACGTGAGTGCTTAACAGTTACTCTCAATGGTCGTAGAGGTCTTTTCCAACATAAATGATTCTATGATTCTGTGAATTCCTTGGCTAGATAAGAATTGAGATCAATGGAGGACTGGTAAAGTGTCCATGTAATATTCCTGTAATGAGGTTTTTAGCAGCTACAGCAAATGGTGCTTTGTGGTGTATTATATCGTAGATTATTTAAAATCAAAACATTTGCGAGCTTTGGATATTTGTCCTTTTCAATGCCAACAAAGGTTTACATTATAAAGGCAGCAGTATGATGCATCCAGCTGTTTTGCAAACTTGTGCCTGTCATGATGTTACCAGTAAAGGTTATTCTGGAGGTGAAGCAGCAGTTTTGCTGTCCAAGGTAGAGACTGCCAGTTTAGGGAAAGAGTGGAAAAGAAATACCTGCAAGGGTACCAGGCCAGCACCCTTGGCTTCCTCCAGTGGTCTCAGTTTAGGGAGATTGTTTCACTTGAAAGGTGTCAGGTTCAAAATGTGTAGTCAGGATTCAGTTCCTAGTAATGAAAGCTTGTAACGTACATTAAGTATTGCCGTAGTATGTCAGAGCAAGCACTTGCTGGTGGAGTGAAATAAACACTGGGGAGGGATAGGAAAACCTCATTTTCCTTACCTCCCCCGATCATAGTGAGGTGTATAGAAGTTTGGAGCTCTAGTAATTCTCTGTGTCAGGTCCATAGCACCGGTTGAGACCAATAGGAAGCTCTAATTAGATGTTTGGTGTTTTTTTTCCTTTTCTTTTCCAAATGACCCCAAAGTGACCAGCATGCTATCTTCCAGTTTTCCTCCCTATGCACACCTGTGTACTGGGGCTCTGCTCTACACCTCGAGCTGTGAGAGGAGCTGTATCGCACCATGGGTTTGGCTCTCATCTGCTTCTGCTGTTCCAGAGAAATGCTTCTGTGTGTACTGCCCTGTGTTTACTTTTCACAAACACAACAGAAAGCTTTGTCTTTGCAGCAGGAATCACAAAACAGCCTGCTGCTCACTGTTTGGTTTTCTTTGTGTGTGAATCATGCACTGTACAAATGTTTGAATCTTTCAAACGTTCCTATTACAGCCTTATGACTCCTTATCTCAGTAGTACCACTCAGGCATTCCCCTACTTATAGTGGCATTTTAAGCTATGAGCTGAACCAACTGGGCATTTCATGTGACAAGTGCTCCTCTTTCAGGAAACAAAGACCGAGGAATTCCCAACTGCCAGCTTCAGGTTACGGTATTTGGGGCCAAGAACTTGCCCATTCTGAGATCTGCTGGAATGCTGAACTCCTTCGTTAAAGGGTATGTCTGAGACCTAACACTTCAAATAGAAAATGTCACACATG
The DNA here is from genome assembly GCA_013397565.1 of Ptilonorhynchus violaceus. NCBI lineage: Eukaryota > Metazoa > Chordata > Aves > Passeriformes > Ptilonorhynchidae > Ptilonorhynchus > Ptilonorhynchus violaceus. The sequence continues at coordinate 69,623 of VZRJ01012746.1, forward strand.
TTCTGTGCAAATGTACATATGAACATATTTTCAGCAGGAGACTGGCATGAGAAAGTGGCATCATCCACGCTCTTAGTCAGACTTCCTAGTAATGGTGACACTTGGGTGTCTGCAGAACAGCAACAGTTTGCAGGATGGTGATGAGTCCCACCTGCCCTCTTGGTCCTGAACTTTAGAATTTAATTATGTCATTAACATTTAGTGTTCACTAGTTTAAGTAGGTGCTTTTAGATATTGGGAGAGGGAGAAAAAAGTGCAAATAAAGATAGCATTGTCATTCCTAGTTTCAGCTGTGCCTTTGTAGAATTAAGTATAGCCCTGGGTACATTGAAAACTTTTAACCTCTTCATTCTAGACATTTTGAAAGAGAAGGGACTGGATTTTTCTTCAGTGTGCTGAGTCGCTTATATGTGGGATCATTTTACTTTCTTGCTGTCAGGCATCAGATGCCACTGGAAATATGATACTGGGGTAAAGTGGCACCTACCTTTGGGGAGATGGGTGAGCGTTTTATCTACTGAAAGCAGGTTTCAGGCAGCACTGGGTAACAGCACGTGGAGTAAAGACTCCTGCAGCAGTCAGTGCCAGCAGAGTAAAACCAGACTCGAAGAGCCTACTTGCACCTGCACTAACAGCAGGCAGGAAAAGGTGCAAGTCCCAGAATAAACACAGTAGCACCATGTTCTACCTTGCACTAAAGCTGAACTTTTTTACTATTTAAGGCAACTCAAAGGGCCATAGTTGATTATTGAAAATGTTCTGGTTGAGAAATCAGTAACTTTGCTGAACTCTTATTTTTTTGGGGGAAGTTGTCTTATCCTTCCAGACCAAGCAGAGATAAAGCAAAAGTCTCCTGTCCTGAAGAAAGAAGCTTGTCCACAGTGGAAACACTTGTTTGTCTTTGATGGTGTGACCCCAGCTCAGCTACAGCAATCATGTCTACACTTGACTGTCTGGCACAAGTCAACTTTCAGCTCAAGTGATCAATTTCTAGGAGGATCCAAGCTTGGTGCAAGTAAGTTCTTTATCACTGAAAGTTGAAGGTAATTTGGGAAAAAGTTCATTTAGTTTACATCCTAAACAATTACACTGTGCTATTTATTACCTGCTATCATGTGCCTACACATGGTGACTTTCAGGATCAGAGCCATGCTAAGACGAGCACAGAAACTGTGTGGCTGTAATTGTTTTCTACAAATTGGCTAATTTTAAATAATTTCGGATCAAAAGGAAGTAGGAGAACTAATGACCTAGTAGACTCCAACCTTCCTTAGGTTTATACTCCTCATTTTGCATCCACAAATCAATCCCATCAATGAAACAGAGGAGGTGATACTTGCTCAGAAGGGGCTGTTGCATGTTTGAGTTTTGGGCTCTGCTCTAACATAGGAGTGAGCTGTCTTTCTCAAGACTGAGAAATGTCTGAGAAACCCCTGCTTGCTGAGTAGGCCATCTCACTGGTAGTTGAGCAGGGAAGCATTGCCCCTTGAAGGCTGCCCAGCAGTCTCCCACCCCTATCCTCCCAGTGAATTAAGTACTGTGGGTTTCAGTATTTGAGATGAAAGGGTCAAAAAGCTTGAGGCTCAGTCCTGTTGTTTTGGTGTCAGCATGCACTTTACAGGAGTATTATCACCACTGGTAACTCAATGTCATGCCAGCTTCCTCATGAACTTTTGCTTATCCTAGCCAGCATTTGCCTTTCTGCTGGAGAAGAGACCATCTGCTTGTATGTGATCCAAGCCCTAAGCCTGGTAATGCTTTAGAGTCACTGGAGATGAACTGAAGCAGGAGGCTTAGTGCCCTTCTGCTGTTATGAGCATGCTTGCTCCTCTGCTTTTAGTCATACAACCAAAAACTTTTTCTTTGCTGCAAGCTGCACTCTTCAGAGAGTGATCCCAGTTTAAGAGGATGTAAATAAGAGTTTATTGCAACAAGTGCCTTAGGTGCTACAGAACAGCTGAAATTACTGTAGAAGTGGGTGAACAGGTTGGCTAGAAGTTGGGTAAGGCCAAGTGAAAAGTAACTCTGATCTTTCCTTTTGCTTTCTTGCAGAGGAATGGTTTGGCTCTATGGACCTTGCTTCTCAGTCAGTGCTTCAATGGCATGAAGTGCTCTGCAACCCAAACAGATGGATGGACTTCACACTTGTACTGCATTCAAATAAGGAAAACTTTAAATCATGAGAGATTATCACACAACAACTTTTCCTTCCCCATGTCTGATTTAAACTCAAATGGTACATATGCTTCAGGTCTGGGGAAAGGTACACTGCAACAACACCTACTCCAGAATTTTGGGGAATAGAATTATGTATTTGAACATGTGTATGACATTCTGAATGTTTTTCTTGAAAAGTTAAGGCTTTAACCTCTGTCTCTAGCTGGAGTAGAAGGATAGTATTGTTTCTTCAGGAGTGACAGCCTCAGTTTGAGATGCATGATGCTGACAAAGCAACAGTAGCCAGATAATATGCAGTTTTCCATTTCCAGGTATAGCAGAACTGTCATTATTTAATTTAATCATAACTAGGACTACTTCAGAGAAAATAACTGTTACAGCAAGAAAGGTACATGATTTCACTCTGATGCTGATGTTTTATCCATGGAATTAAAAACTAGCTTATCTTTGCTTGCTGCAAATGGATGATGCTAATACCTCTGTACTTCAGCATTATTGACACTGCCACTGTATTTCACACAACCCTAAAAAACTTTGGTCTGTGGCTACGTCTCTCACCTGTGTGCTGTATCATCATGCTTAGAAAGTTAAATGTATAAATTCTCCCTCTGTAGCGCTGTGGGACTACAGCCAATATAATAAGTGTGGGTGTAACAAGCTGCCAACATGAGACAGAATTAACCAGTCTGATCCCTAGGGTGTACAGCACAGGACAAGATAGCTAAGTTTGTAATTTCTTCATGTGGACGAGCTTAGGGTCTACTCCTTTGTCAGTTTGCCTCGCCCTGGCTGTAGTGTTACAGTCAGCAGAAACTTCTTATGTATAACTGCAACAACTGCTGCTGTGTTTAGTCCTTACTACGAGTATTCCCCTTTCTTCCTTTCTAGGTCAGTGTGGCTTTTAAGGATTTGAGATTTAAAGACACAGGGACGTATAAGCTAAGCTTAGGAACTGAAAGACCAGTAGCACAACTTACACAAAATACACCCTACACACAAAACACTTCACTGCATCACCTTTGTTACTTTGCAGATCTTTTATTTAGATGTTTGCTGCTGCAAATAAAAAAAACCCCACACAAGATTCAACTCAAGTATAACGCAGCATAGATATTGTAGATGGAAGAGAAGAGGTGACAACATACTGTATCTCACTTTCTAACAGATTTTCAAGGAAAGGGGGAGATTGGGGGAAGGATGGTCACAGAAATGCTCTCTACTAGAGAGAATACAACTGTGATATAAACAGGCAGTCCCTTCATCTTTGGAGTCTGAAACTTTAAATCAAACATTTAAAAAAATTAGAAAATTTGTTAGAAAAATAGGTGCAGTAAAATTGTATATAGTGGATCATGTGTACATATAACAGTTTTCATTAAGTAAAAAAATGATCTTTACAAATAATGCTTTATAGTAAATAATCAGCTGCACTGTATCAGACTACAGTCTTGTTTAGGCATTTTTACAGATGCAAGTCTTATTAAATCTGAAAAGTAACAAAATATACAGAGCAAAACTATTTCCCTTTAAACTAGTACTGCAATCCACATATTGCATGTTTTTTATATATATATATAAATACTACACTATAACTGATCAGTAATGAAGCTGGAATGCAAACACAGTGGTGTATTAGATTCCAACAGAGTATTTGCTACTTGTTACATGAAGAGGGTATCAGTGTCCCTATGCCACTTCTGAGCCATCACTGCACAGTTTCTCCAGTTGAGAACAGCAACCAGAAACTACCTAATTTTTACACAAAGTAGTTCTGAGGTGTTGTCAGTTCTTTTGTGTGGGGGGGTGGGGAGGGGGAACATGAACATGAAGACCAAGGAAAAAACAGGGTCTACAAGCACTTGTGCATGTATGTACAACATACATCCAGGCGCTTGCAAATCCTGAGTTCCAGAACCTGGCTTCTCAGCTGTTACACTTTACACTGTAACTAATAATACAAAGACATATGGCACAAAATTCACCCACAGATGCTTATTTTTTTGACCAGGCTGAATCCAGCACCTGCACAGGACACACATCTTCAACTAGAAGCATGGCCTGTTAAAATTTGTCTTGCTTAAAGAGAGATGTGACATAAGGCCTTTTGGCACTAAGCAAAGGCATGAGCAAGTTACCAGGATCAGTGGTACAATAAGTTTTTAGCTATACCAAATTTCACAGACGGTTTGGAATAAAAGGGAGATTCAAACACCTCTGGGTTTAGAGAACAGTTGTTAAGTGTCATACAGTGATCCCTCCTCAGGGAGAAAAAAAAAACAAAACACAACCAAAAAACCAATACAACAAAACCCCAAAAACAAGAACACAGCATTAAGATCTGCCTTTCCCACAGTCCTGCCTTCTTACAAGCATCATTACATTGCCTCAAACTCATCAATTCTCTGCTTGGTGTTGCCTTGCCGGATCTGCCGCAGCGTCTTGTACTTGTCCCGTCCCTGGCGCATGTTCTCTGAGTGGATGATATCGTTTTGGGTCCTCTTGTTTTCATCTCTAGCCTGGGCCAGCTCATCTGTCAGCGCCTGCAAGATGAAGAACATTAAATGCAGGTTATATGAGAGACGCTTTCTGACAGTCACGTTCTTTAGTGAGAGCTGACAGTTAATCACTGGACAGAGCAACCTTCCATAAATACTGTGGATGATTTAAGCAATCCCAAAGCTTGAGCACTGAGAGTAATCTTTACACACTTTGCCTTGATTTCAAACTTCTATAGGAATTGTCAACAAAGTGAAACTATCATGCTTTGTGTTAAAGGACCTATTTTCCAGGAATGGTTATTTCAATTACTCTGCCCCCTCCAACCAGTGCCTTACCCTGAGCTGACTCTGTACACGCGCGTTCTTCTCTGCCTCGGTGATGCGCTTCTCCTCATTGCGGTCATTCCTGATGCCCTCGCTGGAGAACTCAGCGCTGTAGGCAGAGTACTCAGAGCCCTCATCTTGCAAGTTGTCATGGACATGGTAATTCACTGGCTCATAGACAGGTGGTGGGGGTGGAGGTGGAGCAGTCATTACCAGGTGTAACTCCTCCTTGGTCTTTACCAGATCCTCCTGTGCTTCCCTGGCCTTTGGGAAAAGAGAGGACAATAGTTTAAATTCATTTCTTGCTTAATGAACACTTTAATGCTTATCCTCCCAGTTTTTTCAATCTACTATGAAAAGTAAGGGAGAATTAAATCTGTGCAGCTGACAGTACTCTATTAGAGTCTTTTACAGAACTTTTTTTTTTTGCTAGTGATGCTGTCATCATCATCTGCTGTGCAGTGTGCAGGGGGACTGAACAAAGACTATCCTTCCAATAAAACAGCCCAGGAAAAACAGTTCTGTGGGAAGCTACAGTTATCTTGATCCTGTTCTCCATCTGAAGAGCTGTAGGCTGAAGACACACGGGTTCCACAGAGTAAGAAGTTGGGAATCTAGGCTGGCATTTTTAGTGCAATTACACACTGGGCAGTCACCTTCCCTGCTGCTGCAGTGGTTCTGCCCTCCCATGTGTCCTACAGCACTCGCTGCGGGGCACTGGGAGTACCAGTGCTCTGAGCCTTGTGTAGTTTTTTCTGTGGTTTTAGTGCATCCCGTTGTTACACTCTCCTCATCCAGGCACCAGGAAGCCACTGACAACAGCCCACACTCCTCAAAAAGGATACCTACAGTATGCCTGCATTTGCAGCATCTGCTCTTGACTGGTGTAATGGTTTCAGACATTATATCATGGATTACATGCACCATTTATGCATGTGCCACTTCTCCTCCACAGCTCCAAGATAATGATCACATTCTTAGGTTTCCATACAGGCTTCCATTCTGACTTTTGACTGAAGGTTTGTTGGGAGAAAGGTGTTTTTGCAGGCATATTGCCTATTCATCACAAGTTTGCCCTTCTTCACTGATGTTTGCCTCCACAGGTTTGAGAAGTCACACCAGGCTAAGCACCACAGTATGCTCTGCTCAAGCACAGAACTTTAGAGCAACTTTGTAAAACAGGTACTCACTCTGATTTGCCACTCTTCAACCTCACTCTCTTTACGCTTCCTGGCCTCTTCCAGAAGTGCTATCTTGGCTGTGTACTCTGCAAGCTCTGTAGCCTGTTGAATAATAAAACGGGAATTATAAAGACTCTTAAAAATAACACCCAACCCAACCAAAAAACGAAACACAACAAAGAAATACTGTTAACTGTAATAAAGATTGAATAGGAAATTAAGAACTAAAAATTAGATTGCTTATGATAGAAACCAGAGCCACAATGATGCCATGACATGGTCTAGTACTTCACTGCACTATGTTTTTCCCCAGACAAGATGGATTTGCCTTATTCAAGGGCATAGTAACATGCCTGTATATCTTACTCTCAAAATGACTGGGTCTTACCAGCTGCTCCTGGCTCTTTATCTGGTCCTTAGTTTGTCTCTCCAGCTCTTCCTTGGCCTGCAGAGCTGCCAAACGGTCAGCTTCCAGGCGTTCTGCTTCCTCTTGGGCTCGTCTTCTCTCCTCCTCCAGCTGAATGGCTCTTTGGATCTGATCTGACAGCTCTGGAAAGAGATGGATCAATGTGGTTAGTCCACAAGCCTGGTCACAGCTAAGGAACTACAGTCTCCTAGGTAACTGCAGAAGTCATGACAGCACTTTACTCCAGCTTGCAATACTCCCTTCACTGTGCACCTCAAAGTAATTATTTTCATAATGCACCAAGTAACTGCATTCAGAAGTAGTCAGATGCACATTGTAATTAAATCTTCTGCAAGATGTTTGCACTAAAGCCTGTAACACTGACATGACACTGCTGCCCTTAATTGACAGTTTGCTGCACAGAGCAGATGTTGCTGCCTCCAATGTGCTCTTCTGTGCATTGAAACAGAAGCTTCCATTTCACTGGAAAGACTTCCCAAAGTACTTTTTCTGTTAGGAGTTAAGTAAAAAGTACTTGAGGGCTGAACTCTTGTTCACTGCTGGAAGAGGCTGTGCTACTTAAACCTTCTTGGCAACAGGGGAAAAGAGTTCCTGCACTTCGGTTCCCAAATAACATCTGCAGAGTTTATGCTCCTTTCATACTTTGAATGCACATGTGTGTATTTAGCTGTATAGGTAGACATTAGAAACCCTTGCCAAGGGATCTCAGTGTCACCAGATTTAGGCAAGGCATAGGCAGCAACCCATATAACCCCTCTGTGGAGCACAATACATGTGGTCTGGTCAGCCAGGACAAGTACTTTACCTTTCTCTGCTTTTTGAGTCTTCACTTCATACTCTTGTAGCCTCACCAGCAGCTCCTCCTTCTCCCTCAGCATTTGCTCCTTCTCCCTCTCAATCGTCTCCCTCCTCCTCTTTTCATCTTCTAGTTGTTTCCTGTTAGAAACACATTTCATGCTGGAAGCTCACTTTCAGACCCAAGCTACCGTCAGACAAGAAAGCTGGCTGGGAATATCTCCAGGCAGCTCAATGGGAAGTGGCTGCCACAAAACAGGAGCCAGAAGACAGAAATAGGCCATTCCTTCATCACTTCAGAATTTGTGCTCAGTTTTAGATACCCCATTTCATAAAAGCATTTGTATTTTTGTTGGTCGCCACAGTAATTTAGAACACCAAATAGCTGCTAGACACAGAGAGAAAAAACAGGACTTGTACTGCACAGCAGAGGAGATGTACCTTTGTTACTTAGGCCCTATGGAAAATCAGAGAGGTATGAAAACAACAGCACTACGAGAATGAAGACAAACAACCCACAAATACAGGAGAAAAGCAGCATGATTTCTTGAGTCATAAGCAACCTGCAGCCAGTAGCAGAATTGCTATTCCTTTTTCCTTGCCTGTAAGAGATCTCCCAGTTCCTTCTCTCGACAGCGTACACACATGCTCTCTGTGAAGGTTTCACCCTTACTCCCAACCATCCCATGGCCCAGCACATAAATCAGATTCTAACACTCAGGAGTCAGGAAAACCCTTCTCTAGGTGCACACCACCATGCCAGAGCCTGCTGTGCCTTTACTTGCACATTTCCTTGCAGCTTTTGAGATGGCAGCTGGGACAGCAGACTCTGCAGCCACAGGGCCAAGCACAAAGAGTAACACAGTTCCACTCCAGGACACCCGTAATCCAGAGCTCAAAGGCCACATGTGCTCCTCATGAACCTGGGATGGCTCACAGCCTCGCCCAAGTGACACCCCTGTTACTGACCCCTGCCCAGCGGGTACAGCTGCTTGCTGCACCCTGGCGCTTCGGTGTCATTTATTTCTGCCTCCCCACATCAGCTGCCTGTATCCAAACCCACCTTTCCAGTTGTTTCTGGTGCTTCTCCTCCCGGGCCTGGGCTTTCATCTGCTGCACCTCAATGGTATCGGGCTTCCTGCGCCGCATGTACAGCTCATGGTTGCCCATGCAGAGCTGCAGGATCCTCTTGTTAATTCTCAGACGAGGGGCATAAAACACAAAGTCCTAGGAGAGAGACAGCACACAGTCAGCTTTTTCCAGACATGCCTTCTCTTCTCCCAGCTAACTGCAGACAGAACATCTTGCCACTAATTTCACTCTAATCCAGACATACCTGCAAGGCCATTTAAACACAGAAGCAGGGACTGCAAATATCATCTGAAGCCAAAACTATTGTTATTTATATTCCCCATTTAAAATCTACATCAAATTGACAAGTTACTCTTCTAGAAAAAGCATCTTTTAGAGAAAATTCCAAGCGATGAAGTCACCTTCCAATGGAGATTGTTAAACATTGCAGAAGATTATGGCTTGGCAGGTAAACATCTGGGCAACACACAGACCTCTAGTATTGAGTAGCTTTTCAGTTTGCCTGGTTTTGTGACTGAAAGATAAAGCGCAAACTATAAATGTAACTTTGTAGAATTTCTTGATCTATCTGAAACAACATTCAAGGCCCCACATGTGTTTCTTCAGAGAAAGAGAAGAAATGGCTTCAATATAATTCTTTTTCTTTCCATGACATTTCCTAGTTAAGCTGACCTAGGCTGTTACAAGAGTGTAAAATGAAAACTAACTTTTTAACCACCAACCTTATTTGGTTATTTGGCATACAGGCAGTATGCAGGCAGTAACAAAACACAAGATATTCTAAAATTTCTGGTTCAGTAAAAAGGACATTCTCAAATTTATTATCTGCGTTATAATCAGACTTTAGAGAAACCACAAACCAAACTGGATCTTCTAGAAGAAAACCAGCTAAGAAAGGGATACAGAGGGCCCAAGTTCATTACCTGCCTGATGATTCTTCTGAGTCCACAACCACACACATTTACAATACAGTCTGAACTTACACAGTAGACAAACATCCTTGTGCTTTTTTTGTGAACTACATGGACAGTGGGCAAGCTGCCACGTTACCACCATAAACCAGTACCCATTCCTTGGAATCACTCTCCTATGGACTGCCTCACTGTTAGCAAGAGATGGAACCAAGAATGCAAGCAGTGATCATGTTTTTAATTGCCTGAGCTCAGAAGCACAATTGTGGCAATCTCTGGGAAAACCAGAAGTCACACTAGAAGCAATTAAAAGTTCCCTAAGTGGTATTAAGATGAATATCCTGACAAAGACTCATTTTCTGTGATGCATTTCCCTAATGCACACACTGACTGCAGCAGAGGCAGTCAGGGCAAGTGTGTTGTGCTCTCCCACTAAATCCTGCCACAGCCATTCTGAGCTACAGAGGTCTGATACTGTTAACTGTGCCTGTAAGCTACTCATCCAACCTCCTGCTTCTGACAAGTAATTGTAAAACAAATACTTTGTGCACATTGTGATGAACAGGTCCTGTCCTGAGGCAAAGCTCACTTACATGGAAGTCAATACTGAGGGCATGGACGATGGTTGCATTTGTCATTTAAGACCATAACAAAGGGAACAAAACATTTAAATAAGAATATAAAAGAATGTCCTTCTTTCCTCATCCCCAGCCTACCCCAGATCTCACAGAACTGGGAGCATTGCACCTCGGTATCTTAAAGATAACATGCTGAAGATGTTGGAGTATATGGGCAGACAGGGCTAAAAATTAAAAAGCTTATTCTGGGCAAGGTCCCACAGGCCTTTACCCTTTATATTACTGCCCATTGAAACACAGGCACATAGAATCCTCCAAATTAAAAGAGAGCTTCCGACGCACCTCTTGGGTGGACTGAGTATTTTGCTGTAGTTATCATGCCTGCCTTTTTAAAAAGAGACATAAGCACATGAAAAGACCCAGACAACTTCCTGAATACTCAGAATTAATGCCCAAGTAAATTCTTCTTTCAGGCACAGCCTTAAACATACCATCACCCAGAGGGAAAATGACAATTGACACAGAAGGAAGAAACATAATTGAGGTTTTCAAAGTTAACACCTTTCTGTACCAGCCTCTTGTAAGCCTTCCATTTCAAACTCAGTCAGATTTACTGTTGGGGAGTGGGTGGAAAGCAGTGATCTGTATTTTGTAACTATGTACAACACATGCAAGAGGCTATTCTATTGAGAAAAGCACGCCTGACAGACCAGCTTTCTATCTTGGAGGAGTTTTGCTGGTTTTCACTAACAGCCTCACAGAAAAAAGCTCCTCTCCCCCAGGTTGTTATCTGGAAGAAATCCCCGCAGCACACTGTGCACTAGCATCCTTTAAATTACTGGGAGGATCTTTTTCTCTTAGAGATATTTATAAGTCATCATACTTTGCCAAAGCCAAGCTGCTTATTATTTCTCAGGGCTGTACTTACTCACCAAGGCCAAGTACTGGGGTGGGAGAAAAGCAGAGGATCTCTTTCTCAACTACTCCAGTAATTTCACAAGACTGACAGAATGACATCCACCTATACCAGTTATTCCACGTTACATGTTCAAGAGGTCAAAGTTAGTCTCTAATTCCTCACTAAAATAACTCTGAAAACATACTTTTAAATATTGAAAAGCAACATTCACAGGTAGAACATTTCAGTTCTGCACCAAAGTCATATCCCTGAGATTTATCTTAGTATTTGAGAAAGTCAGTGAACACCACATATTACTCTGTCAGTAGTGTGGAAGTGAGCAGTGATGGATGTATCCATGTGGTTTTGCAGTAGCATTTGAATTACTTTTGTAATTTTTTTTGTAATAAACATTTCTAATGTTTGGTTTTTTTAAATGAAAAAACAAAAACAAGTTACCTATCAGCTTCCATGCACTGGAAGAAATGCAGAGAGAACTCACAGAACTAGCAAAGAATCTCAAATTTGAGCATACAGTTATCTAGTTTTCTAGAAAAAAAGGACTCTGTAGTTGTAAAATCTGTATCTTTTTCCACATTAGATATCACCGTAAGCCCTTTATTTATGCTCCACAGAAAAACAGGCAGCTCTAAATACACTCTAAATACTAAGGCTCATTTTGCATCTAGAGTATCTGCAGCTTTCTTCTCTCCCAAGACTACTTTATTTTGAGATGAAACAGTATCAGTTGTTCATATGCAGTATCCAGGAATCCATTCTGGATATACTTACTGGTGCCTTCTTGTCAATAGGCTTTATAACAAACTTCTTATCATTGAAAGAGATGTTTCTGATTTCACTCCAGGGGAAACCAATCTTTGGAGTTAGTCTGGAAAGAAGAAAAATATTTTTAAGAGATGATGCAATAAACATTTCCCCCCCCCCATATTGATTCTAACACAGAGACTTGGTGAAATGCAATGCTTCACAAAGCTCTCCCAACAGACAGAAGACAGTAAGTGAACCAGAACACCACAGGGAGTTGGAAAAGAAGCCCAGTCACCTCCCTTACTGAGTCTCTTCTCATTTTCCTCAGCCAGGCTACTGACCTTTGGCTATGTCATAGGGATGGTCTCCACTGAAGCCACATGCTCTCAGCTGCTTTTAAGCTTGTTTCTTTGAAATTTGGGCCCCAAACCTGCCGCATGCAGACTTTATGTGCCATGTTTCCCAGAGGCTTCTCACACATCATCGGAGGCATAAGTCAAAGTAACTGAGCTGCTCCCCACATCTTATGGCACCCACAGAGAAACCTACCCTGGTGTGTTACAGCTAGCCCAGTCACCTCCATGCTGCCTTCACTCTGAAGTGCTGGACAGGCGCAATTGGTAGGAGCAGAATTGTTTTCTTTCATTTTACAAAATCACAGAATAGGTCAGGTTGGAAGGGACCACAGTAGGTCATCTGGTCCAACTTCCCTGCTCAAGCAGGGTCATCCTACAGCACAAGGCACAGGACTGTGTCCTGAATGTCTCCACTGAGGGAGACTTCACAACCTCTCCAGGCAATCTGTTGCAGTACACAGTCCCTTGCACAGTAAACTTCTTCTTCGTGCTCATGTGGAACTTCCTGTGCATCAGTTTCTGCCCATTGCCTCTTGTCCTATTGCTCAGCACCAGCAAGAGGAGCCTGGCTCCATCCTCTTGACCTTCTCCCTTCAGATATTTCCTCCCCTAGATTACAGACAAGGTTGGTAACAAAGAGCCCTGTTCTTCCCTGCCACACAAACCGCTCTTTCAGCCCATCCCATGAGTCACCGAGCGGAACTTTACTCGCTGGTCATGCAATGAGCTGTGCCACGTGGCTCCCCCCTATTGAGAAGCACCCCTACGAAGCAAAGAGCAAGACTCAGACTCCCAGCTCTTCCTCACTGCTGAGGAGTCCAGGTTTGTTGATTTGTTTGAAATTACTTCTGTAAGCCTCACTAATCATTTGAGATTTTCCTCTGCCTTAATTTTTCCAGACTCTTGCATATAAAAAGCATCCAGTTTTTCATAAGATCAAATGTTTCTGAGCCATTCCAATACTTCACCCTCACACACCTGACCAGCTCTGTAGCAGGTTCTAATATTACAAGGACTTGTGTATTTGACTGTAATAAAGTCCTTTAATTCCCCCAACCAAATATTTTACTTTTATATTTAATATGACATTATTCTTTTATCAAAGGAAGGGTATATTCTCTAGAGATTAAGAGTTAATGATTAAGAATTGTGTCTTACATAAAAGATAATATCAACAAGCAATCTTGTTATTATCTAACCCCTCCAATGTATGCATCACTGTCACAATTGTGTCTTCAAATCATTTGCAAGAAATAAGTATTTAACATTTAGCAATTAAAAAAATGTCTATCACCACAGTGAACCACTCAAACTCTGTAAGAATTCTATGGAGCACATTGACTAAGGTAAAAAAGAGCAATTTTGGAGGAATTTCACTCATTGCTAGAGATGAAGAGCTACTACATCACAAGATTTTGCTGGGTTTAAGCATAAAAAAAACTTGCTTCATTCAAATTCAGACATCAAGAATAAAATCCATCCTCTTCAGAACTTTCCACTCCCTAACCTTTAACTCAACTGCAAGATTATGCAACAGTGTGTGTGTGTAACACTAAGAACTGCAAAGAAAATTATTTGATTAGACCAAGATTAACTAATTACTCCAGCCTCCATTAGTTCAAGTGTTTAAATCCTAGATAATACAGTGTGACGGACAACTAAAATAATTCACTTATTAGTAAGTTCTATTGCAGATTCTCCTCTTTAATGCAGGAAAAAAACAAGCTTAAATATACCTAGAAATGGGACACTGACATGCACTGCAGTATAGAGGCTCACACACCTATAGCACAGCCTCATTTTCCTCACGTTGAACTTCAACAATGAAATCTCTGCTTTTTCACCTTTGCCCTTAGTCCCCAAATCTTGCATGCACAAACCAGAGGTGCTGTACACATCACTATCTTTCTAGTCCCCGTACCTGCTGGAAAGACTTAATTACATAGTGGCAGGAGTTACAGCAAAAATAAGCAGTTTGTCCCAGCACTGTATTTGTTTTGCAAATGCTCTCGATAGCTCTTTACAGTCAATGGCTACACTCTGCTTCTGCAGCTCGAAAAACCTGTTTGTGTGACCATGGTTACATAGCAAGACCAGTCATTCAAGACTGAAGTATTACATGAGCGAAACTACTTTTCTTTCAAGTGACACTCCTTGTTTTCTGGGTGACAGCACATATTAGCATTGCAGAAAAGACTGCCTCTCACTTTGCCATATTAACTGAAGCTCCAGAGAGTTCCAATTAATATTTGGGTTGCATTCAAGGCTTTTTGAAGGCAAAGATGTAGAACAGGTGAAATCCCTTCTGTATTTCAATATAGTCTGTTACAGATTAGTGACATGAAACAAAGAAACAGTGGGGTGGGGGGGAAAAAGCAGTCTAGACAGCAATGCTCCATCTAAAAAAATATCTATTTTAATTCCTTCAATCCTTCAGTTGCAGAGTATTAGAAGAGACTAGCAGGCTTAGACACAGCTGTTCTCACTTCTTCTTATGTTTATTTATAGATGTAGTCTATCATTTCCCACCTACTACCCAATTAATAATGGCTCTGCCTTCACCGGAAGGCCTGATTAAAACTATGTGTACCTCAGCAAGCCCTCATCTCATTCCTTGTTCACAGTAACTACTTAGGTTAGCTCCTCCCTGGGTTCTGGGTGTTTCCCAGCTTTGCTGTTGTGTCCACCCCATAATCTATCTTTTTCAGAATCAGACAGCTGCACACACATCCATCATTAACTTCAGGATAGGAGTGCCCTTAGATGTCTGACCACCACAGACACATTAGCCCAGCCAGGTTCTCACGTTGTACCCACTGATGGCAAACCTGGTGACCTGGCTCAGGGAAAAGCCTGGTAAACTCCTTAGTTCAGGTTCAGCTCCACCACTGTGCAGATTAAACAGATGGCATTGTACAACTGACATCTCTCTTTATACAGCAGGTAGTGTTAGCAGGTCAGGAAAGACATGAAAGCACAGATGATGTGAAAGCCTATTTCCTAGTTTCACCTACTGATCCAAAATTCAAACACAAGCAAGTTCTTAACTTTGCCCTGATCCTGTAAATGAGAAATATCCCATTCCAGCCCTCTCTGGAAGATTAGAGGTGAAAACAAAAGCCTTACTTATCATCCTTTTCATAGATGTTGAGCCCTAAGGCATCAACCCCCAGCCAAAGGTCAGTTCCTTTCTTATTCTTGATTTCAAAGTAGTTGATTCCATACATCTCCAGGTCTTGGGCAATCTTCAGGTATTCCAGCATGGCACTCTCTCTGATTGAGACAGGAAAGAGAGCAGATGTTGGTTTCTCATTTATCTGACTATCTCAGAAAGCACAAACACCTCAAAAGAAAAAGAACTCTTCCTAAACCTCACTTCAAACACAGGAGTTAAAACCTTTGGGATTCACTTTAGAAGTTATGATATCACATCTACGAGCACACGCACACACAGAGTACTCCCATTTACCAATCCTAGTATTTCCAGACAGAAAATTAGCAACATTCTTCTCTCAGCATTCATCCTTGTCTCACGGTACAATCACTAGGAAAGGTAAAGTACCTGAACTTTCCCCATCTGTCAATGCAAATGCTTCAATGACTGTAAGATTTGACATACACCTTTACTTTTTTTCCACACTCAAAGTCATCACTAATACAATGTACAGAGGTCACAAGCCACACTGTTCTCAGCACCAGTACAAAATATACTACTGCATTTACCATGTGATTCAATACTGTACTAAAATATACACACCAGCAGTTGGCTCACACAAGCAACTCGGAGTCTAAACCATAGAGTTTCAAAACCATGCTGTAGAAATGCAAACTTAAGGTAATCAACAAGCAGCAAGGTGACCAGCTCAAGGACCAACACAAAACACTCACTTGAGCATGCCACTGTGTTCAGCATGCCACACCTGGATCCGTTCTTCCCACTGCTCTCTGGAAAGTTTATGCTGGTCCATCACCCTACACAAGGAAACAAACATGAGCAAGATTAGATGCTCTGGAGTATCCATTGATGGTGATTTTGCCATAGTCTTACTCTCACCCTAGTGGGAGCCTTACTGTAACCAAAAGGAAGACCCTGCTCAGCCCAAAGGTGTACTCTTTGAAGCAGAGCAATTCAGAATGAACAAAAACCCTCTGCAAAGCCTTTCTGGTCACTGACCAGAGACATGAGAGGCATAAGCAAAACACTGCAGATGAATCACACACACACTCTAGACACCAGTGGATTAAAGCAAAGCAAAAGTTGGTGCAATCCCTGGAATTAGACATTGCTGCAGTGCTGCAGGAAGCGTAAACAGAAACCATTGGTCTGATAACATCCACTGATCCTGTGTGGGGATGGACTGCGTAGCCTCAAGACACGCTTTCCAACATACAAGATTTTTAGAACTCTACATCAGGATTAAGGACACACAACCCAACCTTCTTCAGGAATGACATATTCTTGACTTAATGATGCTCTATTCTTCTTAAAGAAGAGACATTCATACTGCCAGTTTACCAGCATGGCAGCAATGTTTTAAGAAATAAGAGCTGAATACAAAACTGTACTTCCTGTCTCTAACCAACCCAAGGAGAAGCAAAAACATACTCGAATATGACAGATAGAAATAAAGGAAAACCCCCAATTGTATACGATTCAATTAAAAAAAATTAAAACAAGCTTTCAATGAAACTCTTTGTATTTAACTAGAATTCAAATTAAAAAAAAACAAAACAACAAAGCAACAACAAAGGCACAAGATGACAAAAAAAAAAAAGGGAGACCGCATCAACCAACTCCTTCACCTTTGGGGGATCAGACGCTCTGAATTGAGGTATCCAGGCTTGTGCACCTCTTTGTTGTAATCTCCAAATTTGGCCTGCACAGCATAGGAACCAAGAAGTACTGCTGTTTCAGGAGGACAGTAGATCTCATCGCTGAGGATCCCTTCCTTCACTTGTAGGAAGAAGAGCTTCTGCGTGATGTCCTGAATCAGCTCTTCAGCCACGTCCTCTGGGAAGAACTTGGCACGGAATTTGAACTGGAGGGGATTCTCCTTTCTGATTTCTTGAGCAGAAACCTGAGGACAGAGATGACACCACAACCGAGCAGGTTTTTTTTTTTCTTGCAAACAATAGAAAAGGTTGCTTTTACACAGAGAAAGGGATTTGGGGCATTTGCCATAAGAGGCAAGTGACTGGCAACTCATTAGTGGAATTCCTTAATTCTGGCTGCTTACTGGTATGACAACATGGGAGAGATGCGTTATGTTTTCCACCTAAGCCAGTTAAATCCTGTTTGCACAGCAAACACTGGTCACTGGAGAATGATTCACTGTGCAGTATCGGAGGGCAAACCCATGCAGTATTGTCTGTGTTTGACAGAGAACAGCCCCCTGACATTAAACAGGTGTGTCACCAACTGCCCCATCAAGAACAGCAGTTCATGCCCTTGGTAAGAGCTGTGAATACACAAACAGGAGCCCGTCAGAGGCATCAGCCTTCAAGTGCCCCGTTTCCAATTAGTGCACAACTGATCCTGCACAAACAGGGCCTAAATCCATCCTTAGCCAAGGTGCTCCTCCAGTCACAGAAAGCACAGCTGCTTCTACCCTACCAAGTACAGTAAGTATCAAGCTGCTGATGATACTTACTCTACAACTCACAGAGAGTGAAAGGGCAAACTTCTACCATGCCACACCTCACCCATGGAGATCACAAAGTTATCTCTAAAAACAATCCTTGAATTATGAAATTAGGGAACAATCAACAACAGGCACAAGGTTTATGAAGTTGCAGCCAATAACACATCAAGAATCATGAAAGCTTTAACCTTTGGCCAGCAATTAGCCCAAAGTCTGTTACCTTTTTATCAAGCTTCAGCCAAGTCTGGAATCCTTTATTGTCCACATACTGAAGACCAAAGTACCACACTTCTCGCAAGCCTATGGTTTTAACCACCTGCAACAGAAAGGTAAAAAAAAAGTTATTGCAGGCAAAACTTCACTTGAGGTCCACATATCCTTTCGAGTCCCACATATCCTGTGATGGGTGCAGGCAACAGCCTAAACCTACTCTTTTGGCATCTCTTCATTTCGCCTTGTAGACAAAGTTATACAGCTACCATAGTAGATGACAGCAATGGCATAGGTTGAGCTACTTGTCCCACTCAGTTTCTAGAAGATGATAATCCTGGGGAAATCAAGTGAGACAAACAACAAGTGGCAGGCCAACAACTGCTACACTGATACACTGGCAGCAGGTGGGGCTTCTGCTTGATCTACTATCCCATCTTAAAACTGTACTTAGTGAAGGAGATGAGTTATTTCTCTCACTGAAGCTTATGGTGGGATGGTCTCTAATGCTGTTAGTACTAACTACAACTAGTTAGCAGTACTAATGGCTCAAGTGATCTTGTCTGCCAGTCACCAGAGATTATCTGTGTGGAGGAAGCAACCAAGCAGCTTCATACAGCTGCTGCAGTAAGCTCCCTATGTGGCTCAGAGTTAAAACAACATGCAAGTATTCTCGGTTAAGGGCATTATTTTTTTAAACTCACAAAAAGGCTGAGTTTATGAAGGACAAAAACACATTGATGGCCCCACATTAGAAAAAGTTTCATTTCATATATTGTAAATACTATGCAGCTGAAAGATGCAGAAACACTATCCACTGACTGGATGGCACACTTACTAGTGAAAACAGTCCTGCTTGGACACGCTACTTTTCCTCACTGAAGGACATAGCCTAACATCCTCCTTCTCTTGACAGCTTGTTCTTATAGCCAAGTGTTTGGCTGCCAGCTCATCTAGCTGTAAAGCTGTGCTCTAGACACAGACAAAATCTGGAAAGATCTACTACATACGTAGCTGGATCACTTCCACAATGTTATTTGCAGAGCAGCCCCTCAAAAAGTGATGTAGGCATTGCTATAGGGAGCTCAACTGAGTGGAAGGCAAGAAGTTTTTTAAAAACACTTTGCAAGTTAGGGAAGTGTGACAGACTTGAGAGTGTGTAGTTACATGTGCTTCAACAAGTCTAAGATCTCAACCAAGGATCTGTTTCACCCTCCACATTTATGGGATTGTTGGAGACACTGGCTGGAGAGCAGACTTGATAGAAACAATGCTGTGTTGGTTATGACTAACTAGAGTTTATGTTAAAAAAGCAACCAACCAACCAACAAAAAGACAATAAAGCCCACCAATCCAAACAAACAAAAAACTCCAGACCCCATGTCTTTTTAAAAAGAGCTGGGGTCTGAAAATAATTCGTCTTTTACTTGACTAAAATTCCTTTTCCCTCCTCCCTTGAAGTGGCTTGGTTCATCATGGAAGAGACAAGTTTTCTGACAGCTGGACATGTATTTATGAAGTCTAGCAGAAAAGCAGGGGTATGTTGAGTGTGGTACTTCCTGTTGAACCAAAGAGTGTTGCAACTTTGTTAAAATAAAAAGAATTGCATAAATTAAGCAGTTATCAGGTCATTATCTCTAAATGTCTCGTACAAGAGAAAAAGTATAGTTTTTCTATAAATAGAGTTAGAAAGCCTGCCAAAGTTATGACCCCTCAAGTTCTTCCCAAAACCTAAAGGCAAGGAAGGAGAAATATCAAGCTAAACTTCACAGTTTGACTGAGTTCCAATACAAAGAATAAAGAATGTTTTAGTCTGTATTCTGGGAAATGCTCTGTAAACTTCCTCCATGGCAAAACAAGGAAGAAATAAGGAACAAGGCATTATATACAAGATGGGAGACAATTTCTCTGCTTCCTCAAATGCATGAAGAAGCAAATATTAAGTCTGCACATTCCATCCAGTAATGCATTCACTTCCAGAAAATGCCAGTGGCACACACTCCTCCATCTGAATTTCTTTTGTTTGTGGTCAGGAGGGCACATGACTGCCTGGGAGATACTCCAGCCAGCTGCAGAGTGCACTGTGTTGGTTCTTGGGACACCTCGGACCTCACTGCAGCATAAATTCTGCACAGGTCTAGCTTGAGTGGTTCACAGGTTTCCACTACTTTCCCTGTTCTATAAAAAGGAGCTGTAATCCACCTTACATGCAGGATACAGTCATGCTAGCAAAACCTAAACCACAAGGGCACTGCCAGAAAAGCTTTGCTAGCTGAGAGCTAGGCCAAGAAATCACTTTGTAGTTTTTAAAAATAGCTTGCTTCTTCAACACCCCCACAGCGGTTCTGCAGTTCCACTTGGGCCACTCCCCATACCTGTGAAAACCTGTTGCCTCCACAGGCTTTATCTGAGTGTAAACTCCACCTGAGATAAGGGCCTAGTAAGAGGCTTGCTCAGCAGAGCTGAAGAGAGAGGATGTATGGTCTTCAGCTTTTCTGGTTTTGTGCTGCACACTTCTACCTCAGCCTTCCCTTGATACGCAGAAGTGCTCCCCGACAAGGTATGAAATATGGATAAGAACTTCCAATCACAAGTTTTAAACCCAAGCCATTGGATGTAAAGAGCAAATCTTCATGAGGTGACAGGTCTATCCCAAAAGTGCAATAAGTGCTGCAACAAGCATTCTTCAGGAATGCTAAAATAGAAGTATCTTGAATCTGAATCATCCTGCCTTTTTCCATGTTCTCAGGATTTTGAACTTCTCAGCTGAAGGCGTAGAAAGTAATTTCTCTTCTGACTCTTAACAGACATAAACATTAGTTAATATATATGGCAGGGAAAAAAGTCCTTGTTGAATGCTTGTCATAAGGACATACTTACAGTCTAATCTAAGGCATTGCTTTTAAAAACCTGGCTTTCAGTAATTTGGATTTTTGTCCCATCAGAGACAAAATCTGAGTTTTCTGTTCCAGATTCACATGAAAGGGCTGGGGGAGGAAGTCACCCTGACGCAATGGTGATCAGCAGTGAATGGAATCATAGAATGGCCTGGATTGGAAAGGACCTTAAGGATCATCTAGTTCCATGCCCCTGCCATGGATAGGGACACCTTCCACTAGACCAGGTTGCTCAAACCTCCATCCAACTCAGCCTCGAACACTTCCAGGAATGGGGTATCCACAACCTGTTAGAGCAACTTGTTCCAGTTTCTCACCACTCTCACAGATATTTCTTCCTAATATCTAATCCAAACCTGCTTCTTTCAGTTTGAAGCCATTCCCCCTTGCCCTGTCACTACATGCTCTTGTAAACAGTCTCCAACTTTTATGAAGGTTCCCTTCAAGTACTGGAAGGCTGCAGTAAGGTCATCCTAAAGCCTTCTCTTCTCCAGGCTGAAGAATCACAATTCTCACAGCCTTTCCTCACAGGAGAGGTGTTCTATCCCCTAATCAACTTAGTGGCCCACCTCTGGAAGATCAAACACCAAATGCTGGTTCCATAAAAATGCAGGTTTCAAATGCACTTCAGCAAATTTTCAGTCACAGAATTGCAGAACATTCCGAATTGGAAGGGACCCATAGGGATCATCAAGTCCAACCCTAAAGTGAATGGCCCATGTGGAGATTGAACCTTTGACCTTCACGTTCAATGAGTACTTGATGTTTATCCCCACATCAGTAGTAATCAAAAGGCATCAAAGTTAGATTTAATGCTAAACACAAGCTGGAGTACTCTGTTTCCTACTGTGAAGTTCTGCAGTGATTAGAATTTGATCTCCTTCTTTCACTCCTTTCAAGAACCCACTAAGAGCTTTTTTCCTGCTTGTTTGTTGGGGGGTAGGAATTTTGTTTATTTTTTTTATTGGTTTGTGGGTTGTTTGTTTGGTTTGTGGGTTTTTGGGGGGTTTTCTTTTTAAGTGCTTCTCAATGCACAATTGCCATAAGGCCTAGCAAGTTCTACTTATCTCACTGAAACGAGAAATTGCACCAACAATGCTTTAGAAGGAATGGACGTTTTTTAGCCCGTGCTGTCTACTGGAGTTAAAGCTCAACCACCTTTTGCTATCAAGGCTAGCAGGTACAAAGGAAGAAGTGCAAAGGAATTGCTGCAACAGTTTGTAAACAGCTTAAAATGTGTGGCTGAAGTCTGCATAGATCAATTCTTAGTTTTCAGGTCTACAGCAGGAACGGTTAAAAGCAAGTATTTTCTTTTTTTTTTTTTTAAGTTCCAGAGCAGTAAGTAAAATTTTTTCTGCTGTGATCTAGGCCTTGCTTCAGTTTTATAACAGCAAGCTATTTAAGACAACAATAACAAAGTTTTACAAAGCACACATTGTTTGTTTTAGTTGCCTTTATCTGACCTTTGTAGGTCCATCCTCAAACAGACCTGTATATTGTTAATGCAGTAGCAGGAAGAATAACAGTAAGGGAGGAGAGTCTTGGCCACTCATGCCCTCTACTTTCCTGAGAAGCCCTGAAGGCAGGCTGCACAATCTCTGCTCTGTCCTGCTGCACGGGGGCTTCTTACAAGGAACGTTGCCTTTAAATGCTCCACGGAGATCACACACTCTTCTGGTTTTCCAGCAGTTTGACAAACTCAAACATCTGTGGCAATTGGCTACCTCCAACCCAGCTTCTGAATGAATGTAGCCATGCCAACACCTTCATCAGCCACCTGAAGTCCTGATTCTGAAGAGTTTTATGCACAAGGACAACATTTCTAAACCATAGAATTTAAGAACTATTTAACAGCTAAGCTGTATTTCAAAGCAAGAGGTGCATTTTTACATACTACCTATGCTGTCTAAACATTTTAGATCCCTTGTGACACTTCATCATCCAACATGCTAGGAAGACAGGTTTCACTGGAACATAACATACCTGCAAGGGTTTTTGCTTTTTTCCTTTACTGTGATGGAATTTAGAGATCTTAGTTCAGACTAGGGGCCTTTGATTAGGAGGTAGAGAGCAGAAAGATAGGTTTGGAATCCAGTCTTAAGAAAACACTATAGTCAGAAATGTACTCCAAACTTAAATGATGAGAGCCCACACCAACCCTTCACTGACCTGGTCAAACAGCTGTTTGCCTGTAGTGTTTGGCTGGATGGCAAACTCCAGCTCTGCATCCATAGTAACAACTCGAACGTTGATCTAAGGAGAAAAACAAAAAGCATTGTTTAAGATGTACTGAAAGTTTTTCTAGGTGTTAACACAGTACTTTGTGTACAAGAGTCTCCATGCTTTGATGCACTCCCGTAACCTCTACAATATACACACTTAAGCCTCAATTAGAATTGTGTTATCACACCAGCAAACTTAATTGGGGCACTCATTCTGCTGTCTTATCCAAATTGCTCCACAGGTTTTCCTACTCAACACAGGATTGGACTGATCTTCTGGTTCAACAGGAGGGTATTTTAGACTTGACCCTTTCCAGGCCCTCTTGGACTAAGAGCTACTGTGAGTGCACAGTATAGCTGCCTGCAGGCCATCCCTTGGATTACGAAAGGCCCTAATGACTAAATTAAATTTAAGACTTATAATTTAACTTCCATTTATATTAGAGCTGGAATTAATCTGAGGTTTTAAAGGCAAAAGGCTGCAGATTATTCTTATAAAGCAATCAGCATTAACCTGATAAACGTTCATTCTTTCCCTCATAAAGATCTACTCAGCACATAAAAACAGCAATAACAGGTACTGAATTATACTACAGGGCAGGAGTTCACTAAGCTCTTGCTGTCAGTGAAGAAACAACATAACCAGATTTACTGCAATGGCACTAGACTGCAAGACATAGGTTACTACTGAATGCAGAAGGCAAGAGTGTTTAATGACTACAAAAAGTCTATTAGCAGTTAATCAGGAGGCAAAAGCAGCAACTAATCTTGCAGGGAATGGCATAAGGACCAGTAAAATGGCAAATCGGGAAAGGATTACCTCCAACTGTTCTGACTACAGGACACTATATTTCTTCCAATATTATACTACTTCTCAAAAAACCCAACAACCCCAAAACAAATTTAAAACCCCCAAACTTGGATGATTGTGTAATATAGTTCTCCTAATAACTAGATTTTTAGCTTGGTATTTTAAAGGAAAGAGAAGAAAAAGTGGACATGTAAATACAAGGTCAGAAAACAGGTAAACTACAGGCAAATGAGATTTTATGACAATTTCCCACCATTTTGTAAACATCACATTACAGAAAGCCAGAGCTAAGAGACCAGGAGAGCCTGGTACACATCTGAAGAAATGAGTGGTAAAAGAGGCAAGAGAGAAATAGAATCACTCACTACAAAGCTTTGACCTTCAGCAGTTCTCAGCAACTTAATTATGTATGTTTAAACTCTAGGATAAATGTCAGGTGTAACAATGTTACAATTAACACAGAACTGTGAATAAAACAAGTTGCTTCAGCTAGTTTACCAAATATATTAGAAAATTTTGCACTCCTTTTTCAGTGAGACACTAAATGTCTAAACAACCTTTTCCAGTTTAACGCTGGACCTGGCAATGTTAGGTTAATGGCTGAACTCGATCTTAAGAGTCTTTTTCAAACTAAATGATTCGATGAAAGCATCAAGTATGTTTTAGCCTTTATAGAGTTGTTTCTTTCTCCTGCTTTCTCCCACATGAGAGGGCTCTCCTAAAGAAAAATGACTGAAGGCAGTTTCCAAGTCACAGGACCCCAGAACTGAACCAGAGAAGATTGTTTAGTGCTGTCACTTTCAAGCTGTATTTTTAAAGCAATGTCCTTTAAATTAGGACTTAAAATTTTTTTCTCTAAATGCCAGATGAAAGAACAAGCAAGAAGGTAAAAGGAGCTCTTGGAAAACCTAACTGTAGCATTTGGGATCCATAATGGAGCACGGAATTATGTTTAAGGTTTTCTTCCCATGCCTTAAGATCCAAAGGTTTCCCAAAAAGTGTTTCCAGAGAAGAAAGGAGGGGAAGTTCAGACATCAAATTCTCTGGAATAGCAAGGCTGCAATTCAAAGATGTGACCTTAAAAAACACCTGTTGCTTAATCCCTCTCAACAATAAATCCCTAATCATATTCTAATCCCTTTCTACCCACTTCAAGAAAACATATGCTCATGATCTTCAGTTTTGTACTGTGCGAGTTATTTGTACTTCTGGTTGAAACACCACAGTGGTGTAAAATAAGTATCGCTTTACAAGCCAAAGAACTTAAAAGGATGTACTTCCTACTCCTTACCAGAAAAGCTGCAGACTGTTGGCCGAGCACAGAATTCCAGCTAGCATCAGTATGTATTTTTTTCTCTCTCATCAGTAGTTATCTGCTAGTAAAAAAAGTTAAACTCCCTAGTCCTGTTTTGCTACAACCCTAAAAGACTGTAGGATCAGCTATATAGTGAACCATTTAGTGCTAAAGCCATTTAGCCACTACATATTTCAAGAGTTATTTCAGTATTAAGACCAAAAATTGCAGTAATCTGCTTTTCCACTTCAACCACTTAGAGCCAGAAGCATGCAGGAACAAGACTACTTGATTATCCCAAAAGCTTTCAAGGGCACTCGGGGCCTGCAGTAAAGGTTAATTTGTGTTCTTTAAGGGCTGCATAAACAGGAGGACAAATAGGAATTCCCTGGTGTGCTCTCAGACAAACTGTCAGCCACATGACAAGCAGAGCAAGAAGAGACAGGGCCTTCTGTCCCTTCAATGAGTTGATGATGCCTGGGAAAATCCTTGGAGTCTCCTTCCTGCCATATTAAGTCCTCCTGCTTCTCATCTCCAAACCTCAGCCTTGATTTCAAGAACATAATGGTTTTAACAGTGTTTCTAAATGGATGTCCTACAACCACTCCATACAAGCTTTTAGCCACAGAGAAGCTGGTGGAAAAGCAGGCAAACAGAGCTTAACCCACATGAAACCCTGGTTTAGACAGTGTGAAGAAACCTTGATGCCTGTTACACTGGGAGTTGATCCGTTTGGCATTCAGCTCAGACCAGATGAAACTCCCCATGGCGCCAAGATGATTAAATCAACACCCCAGGTGCTAACCAATTCAAGGTGTTGTTGGGGAGGAAAACAGGGAACAACTCAAACCAACTTCCATGAGCAACAAAAAGAGCAAGACATGGTTATGACAACTTTCACAAGTGGAGTCCTGCTTACTCTGCCTACGCAAGGCATGTCATTTTTAAGATCCTTACCAAATCCTGGCAGTAACCCAGGACAAAGTTGAAACCATAATCAAAATTAAAACAGTTTTTAATTTTTAAGAGCACAGGGGTGTGGAGGGGAGAGAACACCACACGGCTGTTATACATGAAATAAGGGTTTATATTGAAAACTGTGCATTTAAGCACATAGCGTGCTAAAAATCCTAGACAGTAAGAAGTGACTTCCTTCTTGATAGGCCAAAGTCATAACACTTTATGCTTTTGGGGGTTGGAACTAGATGATATTAAGGTCCCTTCCAACTGTAACCATTCAATGATTCTACTTTTATGTCTGAGGCTAACACACTTAAAATGACAAATAGGGCCTTAGAAAGTTTGCTTGTGCATACAAAAACATTGCAGAACACAAATTTTTCCTCTTCCTCTGTCTTAGGATGCATAAAACTGCTAACAAATTGGATCCAGAGGGGAAAAAGCATGCTGTGGAAAAAGCAATGCCATTTGCATTAAAAGGAAAAACTCTCCATGAAGCTGATGAACTTAGTACACCAGAAGACTGAACACCAGTTCCACTACTTCAGACTGGACTGTAACATGTTAGCCACATTATCAACTCAACAAGAGAATAGAAGATGAAGGCCAGAACCAGAAAGAACTTCAGAGTAGAATTTAAATTATTGTAACACTATGGAAAGTCCTAGTACTAGAAGCTACAGTAGTTAGAATGGAATCTTCTGTGCTTTAGCAATGCCCTTAAGTCATGCATTTGTTCTTACTTTGGTTATTGTTAAAACAACATCTCTTCTAATGCTAAGTCAGTAGATCAATCTGTGGGGCAATGCAGCCTTTCAGAGTCTATGCACATTAGAAGAGTATCTAACTTGAAAAATTAGAGTGCCATTTGAAAAACGTTCAGAAAACACTGTCTCCTAAGGGGCAATACACTACCAATCAGCTGAGTGGCACCATCTCTGTGCAAGAATCAAGACCTAGATAGGAACCCAAGATGACATTGGCTCTTCAATATCCCTTCCTCTCACAAATGCCCACTTTCCAGGTGTGTTGAACATTACAAAACCACAGCTGGGTTTTTTTCTAACATCTGACTCCTGAGTGCCTTGGTCCAGAATCTGTCTCTGGTTGCAGGCAACACGGTATCTTTGTAGTTAACCATCCCTCTCCTGATACTGCGGGTCCACTGAAAAACATCCTAACTGAAGGGGAAAGAGAAGGCAGAACAGCAAACAAAAACCTGCATAGCTCTCATACACACTATGCCATTGTGGATATTTTGCACCTTGATGCATGTAATCTAATAGTTCACTTGCATAATAAAACAGTTCAGTGAAACCATGAAGTTGTGCAAGTCATTTAAATAAGACCTTACAATTTAATTTCAGTGAATACATAAGATAAAGGGCAGTAAATACCAACTTTTACCCATTAACACAGGACAAACCAGTACTTAACTGTGTCACATCATTGTCATTAGGCAGCTCCAAATGCCTTAGACAATGCTCAGGAATGTTTTCTTCCTCTTTCCAAAGAGGAAGAAAGACCAGAGTCTCCTAAACAGCACGTTTGCTAGTGACATATCTTTCCAAGTGGTGGCAATTAGCAGTATCATAGTGGAGAAACCTAGATAGACATGCCTTCTTTCTCCAGTCACTGTGTGTCTGGAAATCCCAGGAGTCACTTGTACACTTATGCACATCAACCACATTTTGAAGTATTGTACTGCACAGCACATTCTATGAAAAACAGCATGCAGGGCTGTTAAGCTTTCTTGCATGCACACAAACTGACTGTGTGCATATGGACATGCTGGTGCTGAAGGAATACCGAAGTCTTAACAAGCAAGAGGAAGCAGTGGTATTAATAATATTAAGAAAGTAGCAGCATTAATCCTCACTTTGCAGGTCTACTCTCTCACCACACAAGCAACAACTACTAATGGAATAAGTAACAGGCAAGCTTCTTGGCCTGGGCTGCAATGCATCTGCATGGACAAAGTAATCTCATTTTGACCTTAGCAACCAGAGCTGTTCATAGACACGTGTAGTGATTAAGTGTCTGGTAATAGGAAAAACAACTTCATGTAGCATCAGAAGGCCACTGAAACTGCTCTCTATTCTTCCACATTCCATTCAGTAGTGTTCATTGGTTCAAGGTCCAACAACAAAGAAAGATATTGTGCTAACTGATGGAGTAACTGTTGTCTCAGCTCCTGGAAACTGTTATGGGAACATTTTCAACTTTGACTAAAAGTTGAAAAAAATCTAGAGGCTTCAGAGCTTGGAGTTGACCCACCAACACTTCAGTATCTGCATTCCTCTGTTCTCCACAAGTAACTTAAATCAACACGTAATGCTTCCGAGACTGTGGAAAGAAGATAACTGAGAAGGTTAAGTAGTACAAATTACCCAGAAACAACTGCAGAAACATTAGTTCAATTTACTATATTGTTATGTACAGCTTATGAACATCAACATGCCAAGAACACAACACTTAGAGCCAATTCTGTTTCTTCTCTGACAAAATAAATGCCTGATAGATCAAACCTCATCTAGTAACATATTTGATGTGGTACCATACGACATAGACTAGACATACAACAAATCTGAGCCATGTGAAATTACAACCAAATTACAAGTTGTACACCTACATTCTCCACAGCTTCTTTCAAAGCAGGAATGAAGCAACGGCATGAATATCAAGCAAATTATCAACTCCATTTGCTGCTGCAGGATTGTCAAAACACAGCTTCCCTCCCAGTTGGGCTCAGCACCTTCACCCTGCTGGAACTACTGCAGGGACAGGTATTCTGACCTTTTCAAAGGTCTTGAAAAGGGGATATGAGTGTGTGGGATTGAGGGAAAAAGAAAAACTTAAGTATTCTCACAGTCTAAAAGTATTCT
This sequence comes from Ptilonorhynchus violaceus, assembly GCA_013397565.1. Lineage (NCBI taxonomy): Eukaryota > Metazoa > Chordata > Aves > Passeriformes > Ptilonorhynchidae > Ptilonorhynchus > Ptilonorhynchus violaceus. The sequence continues at coordinate 98,550 of VZRJ01012746.1, forward strand.
CAAATCTCACAGAAGATGGAGCTCACAAGATCATGAACAGCACCTAGTCAAGAACAAGTAAGTCTTTTGGGAGGACAGGGCTGGAATTCAAAGATCTTGGTAGGTCTGAAAAATAGTTACAGGTGTTACACTTGGAGAGGTGAGAATGGACACGAGGTGGAGATGAACAAATTACAGGCTTGCAAACAATGGGCTACAGCAGGAGTGTAGACAAGGATGTGGTCTATTATAATCCCTAGAAAAACACCACATTTCCTGGTGCTATTACACAGAAGGGAAAATTACATTCTTGAGTGTATTTGTCACCGGAAGCATTACAGAAGGTGACCATTCTGCCTGCCTGATGACTTGCTAGTTGGAATGCTGTCACCCAAATTTGAATGCTTCTTTTGGAACAGGACAAGTTAATCAAGGAAAGTGTGTACTAATCTACAAGTCTGGGTTGGTTGTTGGTTGGGTTTTGGGTTTTGGGTGGTTTTTTTGGTGTGTGTGTGTGTTTGGGGTGTTTTGCTTGTTTGTAGAGTTTTTTTGTTTGTTTCAAACTGGATTTTACTTTTAAACATGTCACTGATCCCTTTCCAAATGGGAGTTGTCTGACATGACACGTTTTATACAGAAGACAGCAACTTCTAAACCCACAGAAAACCAGCAGAAAGCCCTCTTGTTGCAGGCTGGTAACATGACAAGAAACAATAATTGGTGGAGTGGTAAGATATTAGGATACTATATAACAACTTCCATTCAGCCTTCAGAAAACACAGATTGAAGTCCTCCCAGTGCTACAATTTTATGATTTAAAGGATCTCCAAGACTCCAAAATGAGAAGGCAGACCCACCATTTTTCTTCTTTGGGAAGGAGAACCTGATTCCTATGAGAATGGGAAAGAACTGCACAGCACAACAGCGAAGAAAACCTTTCACATGCTCCTCCCGTGCTCCCATGACAGAATCTTTCATGCACTGCCTGCCCAACACGCAGCATTTCAGAGAGGGCGGTGGCAGCACAGCACAAGGAGCCCTCCCTCGCACACTGGGGAGCATAATTTGCTGACAAGGAGGAAAAGAGCCTCAGCAGTTCACAGAACATGAACAGGGGATGGCCTCATTGGCATCCCCTTGGCTGACAAGGCAAGCTCCTTGCACCCGTTTGACTGACCCTGTTTCTCAGCATACCATGCTAAATCAAAAGACCCATCTGTGAATCGAAGGACGTGTTCCATTTCAGATCTCATTGTGTTAAACGTTGCTTCCTCATTGCAAATAAATGGGAACATTAAGTCACGTTCCAATGGAATTCCTCAGAGTCTATGAAGCAGTTAGGTATTGCTGCATTTGCAACAGGTAAAATTAGAGCTGAGTAGTCTGATCTTTGTTCCTTAAAACCTTGCTCACCTTCCCAGGAGAGGGAGAAATACCACTTAAGGTTAAATTGAGTTGTATATAATAATCCATAATCTAGTAGTTACTTTAAAATTGTCCAGTACAATTGTTAGCCTTAACTACTAGTCAGTAGTTTAATGCAACAGCTTGAGCAACCATATTTTTCGGGGTACTAGTCCTCAGTATTTAAGGAGCTATAGCTGTATCAGCTATACTTAACTGAAATTTCTAAAGTTTACTCAAGGCAATAGGAGCCCAGGTATTTGCTGCTCTCATGTATGGAGAAAAGGTCTTACGTCATCTTCTGTGGCAGTTTTTCAGAAGAGAAATAAAATACTTTGAAGGGAAGCCAAGAAAAATTTTGGAGTGAAATCTGAAAGCTAGACTCCGGGATGAAGTGGAGAGTGCACGGGAGGGGCTCATGTGGGCAGGAAAACCTTCAATACCCAGGTCTGGGGAGTCATCCAGAAATTCCAGTTTTAACAAAGAGCGTGGAATTTTCAGAATGAACTTCCCCCTCTCTGCCAGCACACACAAACAGGTCACAAGAAAGCCAACCCATCGAGTTTGGTATTGCAGCCATGTCACTTAACTCTTCTCTGTAAGATAGCATGAAGCCTTCTTTATAATTAAATATGAACATAATCCTGGAATGCAAATTCAAACTTTTTTATGTTTAGATGTGCAGAAGATGCCATACTAAATTACATGCCTATCTCACTTCCCTTAATGAAAGCCTGGTATCTCCTCTGTCAGCATGTAATAACTGCATAGTAGGCATCTGCGTGAAAAGTCAAGAAGCAGCAATGGCTGCAATTCAGTTCTTTATCTGAGGTCAAGCAATAATGCTATGCATGCCAGAAGATCATGAAGATTTCATGCAGGTGTGGCAAGTGCAGGTGACACTACATCTCTGATGGCCCTGGCTCCCAAATGCCTAGGCCCCAGACAGACTTCCAGCATTCTCCACCTCTGGTCAGCTCTGTACAGTTAACATAAACTGCTCAGTGAAACAGTAAAACCAAGCAAGCATTCTTCCCAGGGAAAAAAAAATAAATCTGAACTCTTTCTCCAGTTACTGATGTTTCCCTCCAATTCTTTCCTAACAAGCAAGCTGCATCATTCTGTCTCGAGCTAGGAACAAGTTGAAAAACTGAGAGACAGAGGCCTATTTAACATTTTAAAATTCAATTCTTTTAAAAATGTAAAATTACCTAGGGACAGCTCTATGTTTTGGCAAGACATAAAGCAATGCAATGTAAGTCTGAAAGGCCCCAGGATATTGCCCTTGAACAAAGCCCTGTACACTTAGGGAGCCCAGGTGTTTTTCATGCAAAACACTTGCCCTCACTCTATGTGAGGGATGTAAGAAGGATTTACTTTGAACACATGATGTTATGAAGAAGCAGGAGGGTTTATGGTGTTTCATTGAAATACAGTAATGTTCACTTTAAAGACTCTCTGATGCTGTATAATACTCTATTAGCATTTTCAGAATATCTGTGTACAAGCAGCAGTCTGTTCTTTAAAGAAGGAACGCACAGCCAGTGACAACAGGCTCAACGCAGCACCACTGCCTGCATGTGTCATTTGCCCTCAATGGATGCTAGGATGGATTTAGGAACACAGAGTGCAGCAACAAAAGGTCCTTTGTACATAAATAATAAATACAGAGGAAAGCTAGAGGCCACTGGATCAAACTCCTGCATACACAGACTGTTTTATCATGACAGCTGTTGCATCTAATTAAACATAATGAAGTTGCGAGACTAAGGCTTTACACACGAAGTTTAAAGCAGGCCCCACAAACAATCCTCAAATAAGCTTTATCTCAAGAAGTTGCTCAGAGTCCAGAACAAATCAGATCTTCTGCTATCTTCCATCAGAAACAAACATGGGGCCAAGTGCAAATCATACAGAGGTGTGAGATCTCAAGTTTTATTATAATTTCAGAGTCTTCTAAACAATTTAACATGTCCAATATTTACACTACATAAGGCAATGTGATCCTTGTGCAATCACCACTAGGGAAAATAAAAAATAAATGAGTATCTTATAGTCTTGATCTGGAACACAAACACCACTTCACACCCCTGCTTGGCTTTTTCACTTGGAAGTGACAAGTACACAACAATTTCTGCAAAAGCTGAACTCCACCATACCAAGTCACAACAACCAGGGGCAGGGTTTGAAGGTGTGAATAATCTAAATAAAAGCTATAACAGCCTGAGAGCTTCCCCTGAATCCAAGCACCAATATTCGTGCCTTCTATTCTAATGCTTATGCAGAGATCTATGTTCTAGAGGGCAATGTGCATGAAAAACCCAGAGCCATTAGAGAGTCAGAAGCCTGACAGCTACTGAAGACCAGGTAACAACACAGCCTGTCAGCACATAGCTCTCAACACTTTCAATAGACCCTGTGGTGGTTGTTCTTCCGGGGTGGAAGAGCAGCACATTACATTGGAACAGCATGGGCTGTGTGAACACAAGGAGTATCTGTGACTTACTCTCTCACAGGACTGTGACCTGAGAGTTTAAGGCATCCAAGAAACAACTGTTGGAGAAATGTTCTCAGTAACTGTACTCTTCCCAGGTGGAGACATTATGATGTGCAAAGCAGTATTTTCATCAGCTGTGAACCGAAAGAAGGTCAAGGATGTTCAAATAGTTACCATGCAAGGATCAACTACGCTAGCTAGGACTTCTCAGTTTGGAAGAAAATTAACTGAGGCTAGGACACAGGAGCATATAAACTCATGAGCTGCACAGAGTAGACAAGGAATATGTGTTCATTGCTCTACCAACAGAATAAGTACATGGCATCAACACTGTGAACAAGAAAAAAAAAAAAAATCAAATAGCCCTATAGCAAGGAGTTTTGTAGATAACTTTCCAAACAATGTGAAGGTTATCTAGGACAGCCTTTGTTAAAGTATACTATGGATGCTGGAGTTCACAGGGTTTCAAAGGGAGACTGGACAAGTTCATAGAAATCCGTTTAGTAACTCATTATACAGGACCTTTCAACCTCCAATACTTCAGGGGAAAGCAATAGTGCGTATCTTTGAAATACTCTTCCTCAGGCATCAGCTTTTGGCCAACATCAGAAGTGTACTATTAGGCTACAAGGGCTTTCTGCCTGACCTACAAGGCCAGCCATGTTCATATAGACATCAAAGTGCAGAAGGAAAGTGAACTCCACTTACACAGGGAGAAATAGCAGTGTAACAAGTTACACAAGGCCCAGTAATGACGTATGTTCGTTCCACATTCTAGACACAAATCCGTTTGTCAGAGAGATTGTTTTGCTTTGGAATCCCACCCTTCTGTTTCACCTGTTCCACATCAGTCTCTTTCATTTTACTCCTGGACTTCAGCAGAACATATCACATGGCATTTGTGAAATTTATTAGTGGGGTTATGTGGTGTGATCACCCTGATACCACGACAATCTGATCTACGTGCAATACACTACAAGGCTTCTTCTTCTCAAGAAGTTACTTCCAACAGCATGCAACAGGTACTATTTGCTCCCAGATAAAGGCAGGTCATAGCAAGTCCTGGAACATCACCTAAGCACAAAGATATTGCTCTTGAGAAGTTACAGATCACACAAGAAAAGTGATTGAAGGGATTGGCAAAGTACCCCTTTGTAACCCCTAAAACAGCTTAAGGGCTTCTGAGATGAAACTCTTCACAAGCTTCTCACTATAGATGTGTGATGGCAAACATATGCACCCATGGTTCCCAAAGTGTACCCTGAGCACAGTGAGGGCAGAAAAAGGACCTTTCAAGAGTTTGTCGGCAAAGCTGTGTCAATTGTTAAAGAGGAAAAACTATTCTCCCCCACACTGAGATCACCGAATATCAATTATGCAAATCACCCCAGCAATTTACAACACAGTTTGTGCAGCAGGAACTTTGTACAATCACTCACCTCTACAAAGACAAAAAAGTTAAGCCAGTTAACTGTATTCAGCTAGGTGTTAAAGAACAACTTTAGCTCCCACAAATAACTCTGAAGCCTAGATCTTACAGCACAGACTTTGAAGTCATCTACTGGGCCCCACAGGCTAAATTCAGGCACCAGGGTACAAAGGTGAGATTCTTTAATCTCTACTTCTTCAGGCAGCAGGCAGCTCACAGATCTGCTCTCTGCATCTGCAGAGCAGTGGTCTCTTGGTGGAACCAAGCCACTCTAGAGCCATTTTGTAAGCCTGCTCAAGACTCAGCAACAGGACGTCTGTCCACTCATCCCCAGAGAACGAACTCTCACTCACATTTCACACTGAGGTTAGAACAACTACAGCAAACATGGACATTTTCATGCAAAAACACGAGAGGAAGAGTTGGTGATAGTGACACCTCTGAATTTTTAAACTATAGCTACAGTACTTGCTCATGAAAGTGAGAGGGAGAAGTAAATGCACACAAACCAAACAGGGCAATCCCACACTTCCTTCTTGAAGGTAGCAAAAGGCTACAGGCCTTGTGTAGGGGAGTCAGTACCCCTTCCACTGAGCCTACACAATAGGCAGCCAAATACAAGTCCATGGCCATCAAGCAACAGTTTCTCTTACTTACTCAATTAGAAGGCAGAGTCCTGCATGTTAATTCCTAGAGTCGGGGTTTTTACTTTAATTGACAGCTGTTACTATCAGGTGTTCACCAGCCCCAGCTGAGCAGACGGCCGCTACTCAAGCTCTCTCAAAGATGAGAGCAGATGCAGAGAAAGCAAGTGAATTTCCCCACTACGAAGAAGGAACTAGAAAGAGAAATAAAATCTGGATTCAAACAGATGAGCAATATGTGGGCAATATGGTTAGGTGTTACATGGAGCTATGCCTTGTTTCCAGCCCCGTATAGCAACAATTTCCCCCTCTCCTAAGCGCAAGGATCTCATGTGCTGCTGTTGTTTACTGTTCTTCTGCAAAGAGCTGTACTTCTCAGCTCACAGGCTAAATGTTATCTATTGCAGAAACCAGGCTTCAAAGCAAGCACACAACACAGCTTAAGTACATTACTTAACAGTGTGCAGTGTGGTTCAGTGATCTTGGGCAGCGCTGCCTTCCATCAAGGTCAATCGAGTGATTATGGGATTTACAGTGGATGTAAAGCTCTTTGGGCACAGGGTGCCAAACAAGAATGACACTGATGTGGGAATCTTCAGTAGTCATCAACAAGTCTTATTCTCAAAAAGTCCTGACATATCACAGCTTTTTTTCATGGACAGAGGAAGATGTTCATGTGGGTGGAGGAAGGAGGCAGAACAGGAAGGCTTATCTCCCTCCTTTTGCCCTTTAAGAAGGCTAAGAAATTCTTTAAGTAGCGACTAACATAACAGTTAACACCCTTGGTTTCTTTGCAGCAGCTAACATCCCAGAACAAACTGCCCTCGGAAATGCTTACTCATGCAGTAAATACGGTTTTTGGTAAAACTGTGAACTCATTCTCATAACTTTAGTCATCTCCTTAAATTTACTACTCACAGAATCCTCCACCTTTCTTTTGCAGCAGTGAGTGGGAGTTCTTACATTTGGCAAATGAAAGCTTCCTTGAGTTTCCATTTTGCACCAGAGCAAGTACACATCTCCTGGTATCAAGTACACCATACACTGTATCACCTGATGTGCTGCAACTGGTGCTTACAAGGGTAATATTTTATTCTTGACTCAATCTACAGCTACCCATAAGGTAGGAGTATTTTAATTGATTATGAACACTTAAGGATATGAAACAGCATTTTTACTTCAGTCCAGTTATAGCAATCTGCTGTGAAGAGCTCTGAGATAAAACCACTATGTGTAGTTAGAAGAAACATAGTCAAGAATAAATTGAGAAGATCTGGGAACAATTACTATTATTAATTGTTTATATTTAGAAATAAATTCCTGTCACTACACTTGCATATGTTTTGGGCTGGCTTATCAAAAACTTGTTGAATATTAATGCCATAATTTGTGCACAGACAGATAAAGGTTTGGCAGAAGACGTGTATTCTGAAAAAAGAACTTGAAGACAGCGTGCATGTATAATCAACATCAAACAGGCATGAAGGACTTGTCTAACCACTTAATGCCTAGCACATACTAGCACATTATTAACAGCACAGGGCTGAGAAAAACCTTTTGAGACACCAGTTCCAGTTCTCCACTCCTACAGGTAGCAGCATTAAATTATGTGTGTCAAATTTTATCTTAGGGGATGTTAGGTCTTAGAATAGTCTTCTAATAAGATCAACAAGGAAGGGGGAAAAAAAAGTCCTACCCACCCACAAAAAACCCCCACCACACACGCTTAACTGTTCTAAAGTCTCTTAAACCACAAATTCTGCTTAAAGCAATTCTTTCTCCTCTTTTGCATTTAAATCCCTTACATTTACAGCTGAAGGAAGAGATAACTCCTTGAATTCTACCAGGCTAAACTAGCCAAGCATCCTCTTATCTTAAGGTGGCTTTCTGTCTCTGGTCATCCCAAACCCCCTCTCTATGTTCTGCTTTGAATTTGTCTCTCCTGGACACAGGCAAGTACAACCTATATTAAAGGAAAGATCTCACCAGCACCTTCTATGAATGCTTTCTGTTAGAGAAGCCCTACACATTGCAGAAGATATGGACAACAGCACAGTCATACTACAACTGATTAATCCATCTCCTTCTATCCTACTTAGTGAGGGACCTTCTTTCCCCACCCCTTCAAGTTTAACTATATGCAAAGGGACATTATTACCCCAGTCCTTTAATCCTCTTCATGTGTCGGCCCTCTGCATCAACAATACCTCGCACTCAACAGCATGGTGTTAATGGATATGCTCATCTTTCTGACCACAGGCCATTAATAAAGGTATTTTTAAAAGTACCTCTGGATATTATTCACTTGTATTTTCTCTTTAGCACCAGAAGCTGCTAGACTGCATTTACTCTTTACACAGTTTTATATACATTCATACAAGTATTGAAAGTTCTTGTGTGACACTACATCAATCAAATGCTATGCTGCAAAGCTGACTTAATTTCTTGTGAAGCTTTACATTTTGATTCCNGAAACAAAAAAAATCCACCTTCAATAAGGTAACCAAGAATGCTGGTAGATCAGATCAAATTAACAGCTCTATAGACTAGAGATCACATTTCCTTCTTCGGTAAGCACTGTTCATTAGCCTGCAGCCATGCTGTTCTAGCCACAATTTATCAGATTGGTTTGTTTTGCAAAAGGATATAATTCACCCAGAACACCATCCCTTCAAAGAGTCAAACAGAAATAAACTAGTACCATGAATCTACGAAAAATGCAGAGCACACAGACACTCCAATAATGAAAAGATGCAAGGCTGAGCAAGTAAGTTTATTTAGAATTTCACTTGTTTCCAGATAACATAGCAAGATTTGGACAAGATGACACCTGCATTTCCTTACAAAATAATTCTCTGCATGTAAAGCCTAATGAACCTCTGTACAGACTAGATGGAAATAATGTATCTGAACTGTTGAACTCCCAGCCATAAACCCTCATGAACTGGGTATAAGTTATATATTTATAGCTTACCTTGGAGAGATCTTGTTACTTTGTAACTGTTATACATGGCAGAATGCCTGTGTTAAATTATACATTAAAACGTGTCTATATTAACAAATATACTTATTTCAGAATTATTTTCTGGATTAAAACTAAAATTTATTTTGAGGACAGTAAGCATGCATCAGATACAACTAAATGTGATCAAATGTTACCACAGATTCGGGAGTACAGTAGGCTTTCTAGCACTTCACTTTGGTATTCAATGACAATACAAAATCACTAATGTTCTAGTGTTAATAGACTCACTCTTTGTTTAGTGTGAAACAGTGAATCACAAACATGATTGTTAAGCTTTGTGCGTGCATTTAAGGTTTTTGTTAAAACAATAGTTTCATATAAAGGTTTAGCTTATTGGGGAGGCAACGGGGGAAGCAAGAGGGGAAGGTGTTGCCAAAATTTTGCTTTCTGTCATCGTAATCTTTACTTGTAAATAACTGATGACCAGTGTGTCAGACTTCACACACAGCAGCATGAAGTCTGCCAAGCAACACCATATTTACTTACGCCATGTAGACAAGACACATGCAAACAAGAACAGGTAATAAATATTTATTATCCATGTCAAATACCTATCAGAAACTAACACTGCTTCCCTGTGCATCCCAAGAGGTCATGGTATCATTCCTCACAGATGCCAAAGGCTGTTGTCACATTCGTCCTGAACACGGTTCTGCCTCTGGAGTGACAGCTTTACATCCTCTCTCCATGCAAACTGACACGAATCCTATTTAGTCGTATTAAGATCAAATGAGCTGAGTTGGGAAGGATCCAAATCCAGCCTCAGTCTAAAGCAGTCAGACTGAACAGTGTGTTTTATTAAAATAACCTCTGCAAAAACTCCTCTTTTCCCTTTACAGTAAGGTGGCAGTTAGCCCTACTCAACAGCAGATTAAATGAAAAAATGCTTATCTTGTACAAACTATTGGCAAAGAGTCTTGTCCATAAATCCCAGCCAGCAGGTCACATCTCAGAAGTCTTTACAGTACTACTGTCCTTCCCCAGTGGAAGGTGGTTTACACCATCCACCTTTGTTATTCACTGGCTAGCCAGCCAAGAAAAAAAGAAAATTCACCATCTCTAGGGGAACACAAACCTAGCCATGCCAAGCAAAAGGATAAATGCAGCTGCATTTTTTTTAAGAGATTAAAGAGTTTTTCTACACCTATCCATGGCTTCCAGTGCGACTTAGTCCTAAACCAGGATTTCAGATTATTCTAACCAGGATATTTCAAGAAAGCACTCTGTAATTAGCAAACAGCTAACAAGGCAGAAAAAGATTATTCACACACCACCTTTCATATCCATGAATTCGTAAATTGTAAATTTGCTTCCCCAGTTACAGAAGGGTCCTTTCAGTAGACATTATTATATGCAGCAATAGATCACCTCCTACTGATGAAATACACCCAGAGAGACTTAAGATTTATCAGTTGTTAAAAGGACTGAGCATAGTTTGATTTTGGGGTTTTTTTGTGGGGAATTTTTTTTTGTAGGTTTACAGAAATGGCAATGTAAGTTAACCTAAACACTTAAAAAAGAAAAAAAAGAAAAAAGTTCAACTAACTTTAATTTTATGGTGGTAAAACATCAATTGCTTACTACCACAAAGATAAGCTTGTTTACTTTTATTTCACATTTCATTTATGTGAGCTAATACTCACATAAGTCCTTCACTGCATTGCATTTTAAGAAATATTGCCTCTATTGAAAACAGATAGTAACAACAATTTGTTCTGATTATGCTCTTCAAAGTTCAAAAGTGCGTCTGCTCCAACGACTGCTCAAAGCCCCGCATTAGGCAGTTGGCTCCCCAAGGGAATTACCGTCCCTAACTGGCACAGTAGCAGCAGATTTTAAAATAAAACAAGCAAAAACCACACTAGAAAGTCGGGAGACGGTGAGGAGGTGGTGGTGTCAAGAGAAAGAAGGAGGGATGAAAAAGACAGTTCCATTAGGGGAAAAGAAAAAAAAGAGAGAGAGACCAAAAAAAAAAAAAAACCAACAAAAAACAAAACCGAAACGGGTATTTGAAAATGACTGGTAAAGACCAGTGTGAAGAACTTTAATAAGAGTCCCTGGCATTTAGTTTTTAGATCACAGAACAAGGAGGGAACAAGGTTTTTGCTATGTTTACAGAAGCATACACGCTTCCTGTAGATAAATGCATAGGCCACAAGCATACTAAATGGCAGCCCGCGCAGTTTTATCATCACTCGTTAAGCGGGAGCGCGATGAAAGCTCTTCTTTCGAGAGTTGCTCAGGAGCCCTGTGCGTGTGTGGCGCGGAAGCGCTAAGAGTACGGAGCAATCCACCGCCTGATCTCTGGAGCACAGCTCCCGGGGCTCCGTGCCCCCTTCCAGGCGGCAGGACGGCGAGGTGATCCTCCTCCAGCCCACCCGCGGCCCTGCGCCCGCAGCGCCCTAGGGCAGCCGCCCTAGCGATCCCTCCCGCTCAAAAGCGGCCGCTGATGTGGCTCCGGAGCGCGGTGCCTGCCGCTTCCTCCTGGCGCTGCGGAGAACTTCCCAGGGCGCTCCAGCCGAAACGCCTCGTCCCGTCCCGGGGAGCGGGACTCAGCCCTTCCAGCCCGGTAAAAGCCCGCGCCGCGGCACCGAGAGGTGACCGCCCCTCCAGGCGCCCGAGCTCGGGCAGCTCCCAACGCCCAGCCGGGCGGGCGGGCCCTGGTGCAGCCCCTGGTGCGGCCCCGCGGAGCGCCCCCCTCTCTGCCCCCGCGCCCCACTTACCGGCTTCGGCATTTTGAGGGCTGGTGGTGCTTCTCCTACTCCCGAGACAAACGTTCATGCAGCGCCTGCCTCGCCTCAACCGAGCGCCCCGTGCGGAGGAGG
>VZRJ01012746.1:110600-146168 GCA_013397565.1 Ptilonorhynchus violaceus
GCCCGCACCTGCCCCCAGCCGCGCCGGGCCAGCGGCGCCCAGCGGGCACGGCCCCGCCCGGGGACAGCACCGGGGTCGGCGCTTCTCGAGCCGAATGGGACGGGGAAGGTGTCCGGCATAGGGAAGGCAGAGGACCCTGAGGGACGGCTGTCGTACGTGGCCTCACTGAGTCCCCAGCTGCCCCGGCCTCCATCCAGCCCGGAGAACGGGGAATGAGTTCCAGCTTTCTGTCATGATGGGCATTGGCGCTGGCCTGTAATAGTCGCTGTGTTTCTTAAAGTTCAAGGTTGGAAAATATGATTACTTCACAAAACACGGGCTTGCTTTGTGTAGTAAAGCACATTTTCGGCAATGTCAGCAAAAGAGAAAACTTTGGAAATCCATTTAAGCCCAGAAACTATAAAGCAACAGAGTGTATATACTTCAGTTGGTTCTGATGTTTCATAAAGCCCAAAAGAGTTCATGCAAGTAGCCTAACAACTGATAGGCATACGAAGATGACAAAGTCTGTGTCTCTGCCCCTTGTTCCTTCTCCCTCCTCACCCGTGAAGGTAATGCACTTCTGCAGATAGTGTCTGCCAGAGCTGCTGGCCTCCCACAGCATCTCCTTGCTTGGCTGGTCACAAGAGCACATTGTATTTACATAGTCATGGGCAACGGCCTGTAGGACACAGCTCTTCCACTGTGCCGGCACTGGCATGTAGTTGAGCTGTGAGATTGAGGAAATCGCGCAGCCTGTACCCAAGCTGCTGTCTGCAACATCTCACTTCAACCTGTGTCTGTCTGTTTGGCCAGAAACAGGCATAGGGAAGGAACAGAGAGGCACAGAACGAGGAGGATAACAGCATACTAAGTGAAAAATATATAGAGCAGGAGAGAGCCTGGGAAATATGAAGAGATGGTAACAAAAAGGACAGCCCTAACAATACAGGTCCTGCTTTGGCAGAGATCCAAATGGTGTCTTCCCTCACAGAGTCCACCAAGCAGCAATTGGCTGTGCCACATTAAAATAAAAGAATCTTTACTGTGTCATGTCTGTGAGAGAAAGGGGAGGGGAGGGGAGCTGGAGGCTGAGAGAATTCATGGTTATATTCCTTTCCTGTTGCATGATCTTTGGAGATTAGAGGTGGCTTTACCATCAAAACAGAGCCATGGGGGTGGCAGCTTGCAACAGCAGGTGAGAAAAAAAAAGTTGAACAGCTTCCAAGAAAAGCGCCACAGGATCAAACATCCTTGGGAAACAGATATGGCCTGCATTTTCAGATCAAATAATTCCACTGAGATTTACTTGGGTCAGGTTCATTTAACAAATATATGATTTGTGAGGATACATTCTATGCTCTTCTGTTAAGCAACAAGTTTATGGTGGGATTCATGCCTTCATTCCATATGATGACACTGGAAATGAACCAGACCACATTATCACAGTGTTTGTGTAGGCTGCCAAGCACAAGGAACAACTATTTCAAGTAAGAAGTGCTATAAGACCCCAGCTTTTGCAGCTCTCCCTCAGAACCCTAAGTGACACTCTTGGAATCTTTTTTTTTTTTGGGGTGGGGGGGGGATAGAAAAGGATAGAGATATTTTCATGCCGTAGTCATAAAATCCAGATTTTGGCTCTGATTGGAAAAAGAAAAGCCAAAACTAGTGTGTGTGTGTGTGTGTGTGTGTGTTTGTGTGTGTGTGTGTGTGTGTGTGTCTGCATACCCTTGAAACAGAGCATTGCATGGATCTAATGGGAAGCCTATTTCCATTCCGGGAGATTTTCATTCCCAAAATCCTTCCCTGTCCATAGCTCAACATGGGCTCAGAGACCATCACCCCGGGCCTTCATGTTGAAGCAACTCTGTGTCAGAGAGATGTCTCATTTAATAGATCATATTCTCTTCAATCAGTCAGGTAAGTATTTGTTTCCATATGTTAGTTACATACCCAGGCCTAAACCCCTGTTTTTGTTGTTTTGGGGTTTTTCTAACACTTACCATTGCTTCCTAACCACACAGACCTAGGGGCAAAAGGAGTTCAGGTGACTAATAATTAAGTGTGGCAACATACAATCTCTAGGTTCCTGTTTGCCACAGCACATCACCTTGTGCCATTCTCCCACAGTCACCTGCAATACGTGGGGAAAGGTAGATACCTCAATGGCATCCATAACTACCAGCTTGCCCAATACTGCCCCACCCAAACCCAGCCACTGTGAACATGCTGAGCTTACACAGGAAGAATTGTCTTCAGTGGAAGGAACCAGAACAACTGCCAGCATGGACTATATGTTAGACACCCTTCACCTCCTTCTTGGGCTTTTGCCTTGTGCTAGGTGTGTTTTCACACCCTCTTGCCTGCAGAGCTCGGTACCTAATTGAACACTTGGCTAGGTAGGTGTCTTTGCAACAGTACGAAACTCTCTCCTACAGCTGGGTCCCCAAGCTCCTTCCTTTTTATTTCTCTCCCCACCTCCCCCCTAGAAGGATGGGAAGGTTTATAATGCAAGTCCCTTCTTCCCTTTTATACAGAAGAATTCTCACCCTTTCCAGACACAAACCAATCCAGTTTCCCTTTGCTCCAGAGTGGAGGTAAAAGCCCTCAGTTCTCTGGTTTTTCCGAGAATGTCCTGAAAATCACTACATTGAATTTTGGGAGTGTGGGCACCATGCATAATACCAATAAGCATTGTCTAAAAATGCTTGCAGACTGAATTCCCTTTGGAGTGTGTGTGAGGGAATATTGGAGAAGGCATGAAATGGGCACAAAACAATCAATCCACATCAAGACATCCTGAGGCAGAAATACAAATATAAAAAAACCAGATACAAGTATACAATCTGGGGAAATTTCCACATGAAAACTCTATGGAACCTGGTTACTTCTAGATTTAGGCATTAACTAAGCAAGAAAGGGCTTTTATGGGTACCCTAACTACATCATCTTCAGTCAGACCTCACAATTAAGCATAAGACCCAAATCAAAACGAAGTCTTTCAGTTACAGGATTAAGATCCGCTCTGATCCAGCACTTACTCTTAACCTGCTTTATTAAGAGGATAGCATTACTAACCATTTACAGGAATTAAGAAGGCAGAGGAGGTGATGAAAGAATCCCGATTGCTCAGCAGGTCAGCAGCAGAACCTAGTTTCTGCCTTCTTCCCTGTAACAGTTCCTGTGACTTACTGACCCTTAGCCAAACTGTGTCATCCTCATCCAGCCAGCCTTCCCTGTTTTAGAGAAGAGACCCATTTAATTTTCCTGTTATACTTTAATCTGTAATAACATTTAAACTTGATGTGGATAATTTATGAATTCCAAGTACTTGTCTGAATCTGCTCAAGCAAGTCCTATCACTATAAAGTGGCTTTTGCTTAACAGGCTTCATGCCAAACAATTTTTAGTCATAAAATTTCCTAAGCCAGATCATCCTGGAACTGGGAAACATGGAATCTTGTGCCCTAAATCCATCATTCTTAGTTGCTCACGCAGAATAAATAGTCTCAAGAACAGACAGACCTAAACTCCCTGTTTCTCTGTTAAGAAAGCTTTGTCCAGGTTAGGCAAGGCAAAGCTGGAAGAATTTTGCAGCATCTCTGCTGGTCTGTTTGCAGATGTACTCCAGGGATTTTTTACTAACTGAAAATCTCTAGTAGCTAACTCTGTCCTCTTGACAACTCATAGACTGCATTTGGTATAGCAGTTAAAAGAAAGGACATTCATTAGAGTAGTTAAAGGAAAGGATGCCATGTTTTGAGATATGTTGTATAGATTTAAGGAGATTTGCTCTCATCTAGGACAGTCAAGAGTCTTTGATTTTCTTTGTCAACTGGAAGAGTTGTAGGAGGAAAAAGAACCATATGGTATTACTGACAATAGCTTCTTTTTCATGGTGAATAACTGAATAAGCAGCTTATTAGCCATTGGACTTTCCAAAATTTCAGCATTATAACTCCTGAAATGTCTGACTTCAGGAAGAGTGACCAAAGACCTGGCGAGCTGTAGTTCTGTTTGCACTGAGAGCTGCTTGCCCACTACCCACACTGAGCTTACTGAAAACCTGTTAAATTCAGGTCACAGCAGACCAGCATCTATTGACAAAACTCTCAAGACATCCTCTGGGTTTCTTATGAAGGGGACATATGAGGTAAAAGAGTGCAAGGCTTGTGCCTCATTTTTGGTTGTTCCTACGAGAAGCTGCTGCTGCCAAGTTCAGTTGTTTGTTATTTTTTAAATTCTTTTTCCAGTAAGCATAAATTCCCAGAAGGCTGGGTTTTTTTCTGTACTAACAAGGTGCATTCAGGCCTGGAAATAAACCCCACTAAATGATTAAATGGTTACACACTAGGAGATCCTTATCTTTGCAATCGTTTTGGTTTCCAGCAGCACCCCCAAATAGTCCCTGGGGTTATCTGACTCTGATTGACCATCATGGAGCCCTATGAGGACATGGTACATTATGAAGAAAAGTATACATAATGAAGTTTATGAAGGATTATTTTAAAATGTTGTAAAAAATAAAAATAAGTAGACAAGATTTCAGTTTTTATCTGATTTGTTCTTACCCATCATAAAAGGAGAGAAAAGCTTAAAGGAAGGTTATGAATATGCTTGTTTGCAGCGAAAGTTCTTTGCTTTCAGTTCCCTTGAGAGTTGTCTTAGTAACCACTCTAGTAACATATTCTTCATTCTTCTTCCACAGGAAACTTTTACAGGGAATGATGAAAAGTGTGCAATAAAATCTGCTTTTCAACTGAAACAAAACATAATTTGGCCATTTACATGTTGTGTACACCAAGACTGAGAAATTATTGACAATGGAGGGGGGAGGCAAGACTTAGTGGTAGGTAAAATACAGATAAAATATTGCTCAAAGTAAAGGCAGGTTTAAACATGAATGTGACCAGAGAAGGAAATTCTATGGTAATCATCTTTGTAACTGAAATCCACAATGAATTATTGATTTACCAACAAATAAACAAATAGAAAAAGCACTGAGAGGTTTCTGAATCTATTGAATGAGAACAATCATGACACAAGGCACTGTTTAAAAATGTGTAAAATGATGAATGAAGTTCATGACATACTGAATTTGTAGAGATTATACCACACGTGTAAATCCAACCATGTTTGTCCAAGGCTCAAAGCAAATGGAAACTAGGGCCAACACACCTTTTACGTCTTGAAATAATGATCCTAATGCCTTTGATAAGAAAGAGGAAGGGAGTTCCCCTGGCTAAGTAATTTCTATTCCACCTTGATATCTTCCTTTGTGCTTTTTATTTGAAATTTGATTAAAAGCAGAGCTGAGTGCCATATACTGCAAATACCCCCTGCACATCTGAACACTCTCTATGGGACCAGCTCTTTTAGTGGGGGTTTTTTGGTGGTGGTTTTTGTTTCATTTCTTGTTTGTTTGGTTTTGGTTTTTAACATCAAAGTAGATGTTAAAAAGCAGAGATGTGTTAAGAAGGTGCTGACAAAAACTGCACGTCAGATAATGCTAACTAAATTAGTTCATGTGCTTCATAGACAGAGCACAGATCTGTGCTTAGAGCAGGTGAGAATGGTAAGGAAAGTGGAGGCAAAACAAATGCCCACTGGTTGATAGAGAGAAAATAGTTCATAGTCTATGTACAGTAGGTTTTTTTTTACTCCAGGTTGTTTTATAATTATATATACTGCTCACATTTGTATTGCTCTGACTGTGGGAATGAGGCTGTAAGGGTTCAAAACCACAAGTAATAAGCTATTTCCATTTAACTAAGAGTGCCCAAACTCAGAATTTCAGGGCTAAGAGTGCAAAGTTCAATGTACAATTAATAGACAGAGTACCTTTTCTTTTCCTGTGACTCACACCTTTTAAGATCAGTTTTAAGATCATGTTGTTTGACTTTCAGCATAAACTAAGCTCTTGAGTTTCACCTGGTGATTCTCAAATCCAGCCTGGAACATTAGAAAGGCCTTAAACCCCCGTCTCAAGACTGAACGGCAGTGATTTTACCTCCTGACCAGTTCTCTCCACAGCCAAGTGTTCTTTCAGTGTAAGTTGTGTAAGTTGTTTGCATTGACTGGTACTTGTATTTCTCATTCAATTTCAGAAGCTGCATTATCTATAATGCAATTCACAGGTAAATAAAACCAAAATAAAACATCTAGCAGCCAAAAATAAAACATCTAGAATGGCTCTTGCCTCAGCTATGTCAGTAATAGAAGCTGTGCATTACTGTGCAGTTTGGTGCCAGATCATTTTCTCATATTTTCCTCTAATTGAAACAGAAAAAATGCCTTGATGCAGAGGTTACTAGGTAAGGTTCAGAAGTCCCAAATATCACTCTAGCCTATTTTTTCACTCAGGACTGTCTCAGACATCTTCTCATATTTTGCTTAGCCTCATTTAAGTGCTTTATACAATAAGGCTCTCCCCCTTTGAACATTAGAGATCAGGTTTATTTTGTAGTGTAAGGCTGGTAAACCTTAAAGGCTGCATCCAATAGCAAGAGAAACAGAAAATACGTAATATAGGGGATGCAGGTTATTACTGGTCCATACACTAGCTCTCCTACTCTGCATCACTTGCGTCTGCTGCAGACATGAACATTGCCAAGTGCCATTAGAAGCTGAAGTTCTTTCTGCTCCCCTCGGGCCACAGCTGCCCAACAGCAGTGCAGGCTGCACAGGGAGCTCTCAGTGCTGAATAAGGAGAGAATATACTAATGGAGATTCCTCCTGCAGATAAAGGAGAGTAATTTTGACCTTAGTATATCATGAGTAACACACCAAGCTGGAGTCTGAAGTACAAGAATCCACCTGTCTCTTGGGAAACCCTCTGTTTGCTCCGTGATAACAGTAATGCTGAAAACAGGCGTGATAACAGTAACGCTGAAAACAGGCAGGCACTGATGAAGACGTAAGACCAAGTACAAGGCAGATACAAGCAGGGTGACATTGCTAAACAAAGCAGAACACTGCCTACTTTCACCAGACCTGAATTTTAACTCTGATCGTTTGCAAGAGCTTACCTGGAACTGTACCTAAATCAAATATTCATTCATGAGAAAAAAATATTTGTGTTTCATAGCAAACAGCCCATATACAATTTACAAATGGCTACATATATCCTTAATTGGTTTTCAACGACCCTGCTAAACACTGAGGACAAACTAAATCCATTTTATGTCAAGGCTGCAGATACACAGTCACCTTATCTAATCAGCCCCAGCTGCCTTAAAGGCAGTAACTCAGAAACAAAGAGGCTACAAAACCAAATAACTTCTGTGAGGCCTCACTGGAGGAGAAGGGGATCAGGTTGATTACTGCTCACCTGCCACACTGAGGCATGCAGGTAAACTGAAACAAAGGGAGTTTTCAGTGCTTCCCAATGACACACCTACCCTGTGAAGTAATTACCTCTGACGCATGACACAAAAGATAAACACCAAGTCTTGTAGCATGTTGGCTAGCAACTCCACAAAACACTTTGAAAAATAACATCAGCGTGCTACCTTTAAAATACTGGGTGAATTTCACCTGTTTACAGCAGGTAACTCAGGACCTGGGTATTGACTGAGTAGCACTCGAGCCTTCAAAATAGAGTTGACGTGCTGCCTCAGATGTAATCAGGATTTCACACAGACTTGATTTGCTCCTAGGCAGAATACAGCTCAGCAGTTCATTTATTTAATAAGCTGATTATCTTTTGAAGGTGGCATGATGAATTCTTTGGTATCTCTTAATAAAAGGCAAATGTGAAGATGAGAGGGGAATATCCATCATATGTAACCTTACAAACACCTTCTGTGCCATGGTTTCATCTCTGTGACGTCTCAGCAATTGCTAGCAACACCTTTGGAGCCAGATTTGTTGGTCCACTGCTCTGTTCTCACCTTCGAGCACTTCCAGTGTGGGAGGAGAAGGGTGAGGTGCTGCTGGACTCCAGAAGCAGGGTGTTGTGTCCTCCTCCCTGGTACCAGTTGAGGGTGAGGATCAGGTGACTCCAGAGCTAGTGGCTCATGAACTAATTGTTCAGTATGTTTAATTATCTTGGAACGGTAAAAACATTGTCGTTGCAGCAATCAGACATGAACTAGAGTTTCTGCATCCAAGAAGTTTGTCTGGTTTTCCCACCCATGTAATTTGGCCTTGTGGACTTTGCTTTTTGGCCTTACGGACTTTGCTTTGGTAGCTTAGTACAAACATATATCCATTAGAAATCTTCACTGTCGTGCCTTGGATCATCTCCAAAGCCAGGCCCAGTTTGTTCCTGAGAGAGACCAGGAGCACAAGAGCTGGGAACACCTTGTAGTCCTGGGTGAACCATATTGTCCCTAAGGCACGCTGTTACATGCAGCTTTTTCCTGTGAGAAAGTGGGTGGCCCCGTGTTGTTCTCCCTGGCTGTGGTCTGCCTGCCAGGGCAGATGGAGAGGGAGGGGGAAGTACAGCATCAGCTATGGCCTTCTTTTGCAGAGTTCAGGTATAGGACCATTGCTGTGAGCACTTGGGATGTTGTCACAGTAAGAGCCATGCCAGACAACATGGCCTGTTTCTGACACAGCGTGTTGAAGCGCTGTCATCCAGGCACAGACTCACTTCAGTGTGTCCAAGTGCTCTGGGTCCAGGGATGCAAGTGGCTTCTTGCCTGCCACTCATGGGGAATGTAGTCTTTGAGCTCTGTTTGCAAAAGCCTGAGAGAAGGGCTCAGCCCTCTCCATACTGACAGGACAGTCCAGACCTGGAGGGTGGTTTCCCTGGCCAGCCCTCCATGGCTGCTCTGCCAGGCAGGACAGCAGCACAGAGTGGAAAAACTGCGAGTCCCAGCCACCGGCCTGGTTTCCCTTTACCTGTCTGACATGGTGAGGCAGGAAAACACCGAAAGGGCCTTAGAGACGACAGCAAAACAGGGTGTGCATGCACAGCTGATTCACAGGGTGGAGTAACAGCTGGACGCACTGGCAAAGCAAGACACTGGTCTCACAGGCGGGGACTCTCCACAGAGAAGATGTGCATGGGAGGGTTCAGGGGCATCCTGGAGAACTGCACCTAAGGTGCTCCCAAAAATTCACCTGGACAAGACTAATGAAAGCACTTCACACGCTCTATTTCTCTCCCAGTGCAACCACCTCTAACAACACACCATTTTTTCCATTTGTGTTCGAAGTGATGGGAACTCTCCTGATCCCTTTAGAAGGCTGTCCCATAAGCAAGCAATGGAACAGCAAGGAATAATTTTCTAATATATTATCTTTCCAGATATCTAAATGTGCTCCTTCCCTGCATTCCTCTCAATGCCCTCCACCCCTGTCGCCTGAAATAACTGCTCACTCATCACTGTAGTTTAGCCATGCTCTGCTGTACAAATCCAGAGAGATAAGAAACAATATTCTTTAGATAACAGCACAAAGTCTTGCACAATGTTCTTGCTTGTCTCAGAGTTCAGTCTGCACCCTTAGTTAAAAAAAAAAGGAATGTTAAAACAAAAACCCAACCCCTCTTTACAGAAATTGCCTTAAAATGCAGCATGCAATATAGTTAGTGCAGTGCTAAGGACTTTTGAAATAGCGGTGTTGTTTCAAGTAAGATTGTGGCCACCATTTTCCCCATGGTTTCCAATGTGTAGTATTTGAAATGATCTCTTTTTCTGTGCTTCAAGTAGCAATTAAGTATTGTGTTTCAAATGCCACCACATAGCAATGGTGAGTAAATAATGGCTTAAATAAGAAGTAAGAAAAAGGTTTGTTTGCTTTTGCAGGTGTTAAATTTCAGCAGGACAATCTAACTCAAACAAAGCCCTAAACAAAAGTTACTGGAATTCCTGACTGACAACCTGAGTTTCATGTTAGACAAGGCAGATAATCAAAATTATCTCTCCTGGCTCTAAAATCTCTAACCACTGATTCTTACTGTGGCTGTAAATGTCTCAGATTGAGTTTTTTAACTTCAGTTAAAAAAATTTTGTTTGAATTGTTATTGCATGGGAAAAATGATTGCAGAAACTACATGGGGTTGAAAGATTTATTTTGTAAGGAGTATCCTTAAAAAAATCCAAACAGTAAAACTCACACTGAGAAGTACATTGTATGATTTAAATGTGGATTTAGATTATTTTTTTGTTCTTCTGGTAACCTGCTTATTTCTCCCTTGAGAAGAAATGCAATGCTTCGTATCCAGTACCCAGATGGATTCAAATGTACATCCTGTAAGCTATCTCAGAATATTAGGAAAAAGGTAATGGAATCATTTTTAGACACAGTAATTAATTCTGTGTAACCCATTTACAGGAAACTCAGTTGCAGTGAAACCCTGCTCGTAGAGAAGAGAATGAAAGCTGCAGGTTGTTTCAATGCAAGCTAGGGATGCATGTAAGTGAGCCCCTTCCCACAGGACTCAAGCCTGCAGTCCTGCCAAAGCCCTTCAGAGTCAAGATAGTGGGACCGCGCCTGTAACTGAGAAGTTTAGTGGAGAAAATTCCATGACTTCACTATGACAGGCTTCCCTGGTAATTCTTAATTGGTTACTTTAGATTAGCCTCTCAGCCAACCCTTGTTAATGTGAAATGATAACCTTGAACTGTGTTCATGGTTTAAGTATAATCCAAAGACCTGCATGAAGTGCACAGGGACAAAGTGAGAAATTATTTTGCACTTCTCTGAGGTCAGAATCAGGCTGATTCTGTCAACGTGATCACAGGATCACAGCAATCCAGCTGTTTATGGGCCTTATCAAACATCAGATTAAGAGTTCGTATGTGCCACTCGTCTGGAAATAGATCTTACCAGCCTGATTCTGCTACTTTTAGCATGTACCTGATTTCTTGTGCAATCTTATTTAAACATGAGTAAAGGTGGAAGAGATGAGTTCTATGTTTCTTAGAAAACTTGAGATGACCTGAATGGAACAAATTAGTGGTTTAGCAGTTATAAAAATCTGAGGTAATCAGGGAAAATTGAAGTGGTCCCTGGTCATTACAGTTGCCCTGTTTGTTTTTAACTTAAACTAAATGCCTATGTCTGTTGTTTGTCCTAGTCAGAGACAGAAGAGAAGTTCTTTAAAATAATAGATTCCTTTTAATCTGGTCTGTAATGTAATAATTCTCAGGCTGGTTCCAGGTGTTCTGGGCTAGAAACAGGCTGCTGTGGGTCGCACCAGTGCCTTCACTGGAGCATGCGTACAGGGCAGTAAATGCAGGATGGAAAGGGCCTGCTACAGCAGTCAGTAAACTTTATATTATCCTAAGAGTATAACAAGTTGGTTTAACTATTCTTCATGTCTTTTTTTTTTCATTAATCATTAATATTCAGTTAATACAGCAGTGAGCAGAATGTACCCACAGGTCTATCCATAAAGGAAGTAATTTACTGCCTGCTTTACAATAGTGTTGTGTAAACACTTGAGTTGCATTGAGTACTGCATTTCTGTGGGATTAGTGGCACATTGAGGTGAGTAAACACAACACTTTATAGAAAACCAAGTACTTTTGGCCCAGCCCCAGACCACACTGATACCAGCCTGCAACAGTATAAAAATAAATCAATGTTGCTAATGAAAAAAATTGAGGAAGTGAAAATTATCCCAGTTCTTCAAAATGCAATGTTTGTACTAGTTCCACAGCACTTCTGCTCCGTGCAGCTTGAATATAGGATTAGAGACACCCTGGTCTTACTCCAAACACTCATGGATTTCAGTCAGTCAGGGTCAGGCCCAGGATGGGGTCTTGAACAGAAACTGCGAGAAAGGAAGCCCAAGGGACCATCATTACTTCCCAGCATCAGAGTGGTTTCCTATAAATGCCTTAAAATACTCTTCAAAGCTAGAAGTACTAATAAATAAATAATTCTACAACCCTTGTATTGTCCTGTTACAACTACTCTGTATGAAAGGCAGATCTAGATTCCTCAGTTCTTGATCCCTCAAATCAAAGATCAGGTTTCAAACGTCATTATTCAATTGTTTCTTTCTTGACAGATGTAACACTGTTTCTCACAGTGCACTTTCAGTGCTGAACAGTGAATGGAACTGACCCAGATTGAAACTGGGATCTGCAAGACCCTCCTCGGATTTGCAGCATTCCCATGCCTTAAGGCGCATATCTAAATTGTTGCTGGGCCCCTGTGGCAAGGCATGTTGTACCTCATTGTGAGGCTACTGACTTCAGTTCAGCCTTGCTGGCATTCTCCAGGATTCAGTGAAATTGCAAGGCTTGTTTAACCCTGTGCATATACTTAACAGTCTTGCTGAACTGGAGCCTGAATAAAGCCTGGGTCCAGCAGGCATTTCTGTACTCGCTCAAGGATAATAGTCAACTAATGAGTTGAGAGAGAGCTGATGGACAACTTATAGTGACTGTGATCTTCAGTAAACTAATTAACACCCTTAACATTTTTAGGATTTCAGTATGGTGTCTGTACATCAGAAGTCACCGTGGCATACGTACTGCCCTGTTTTCTTACAGACATAGGAGCGTCGAATTTTTACTCTCTACCCTCCCACATTCCAACGCAATTCCTTTCCTTAATGAGCATGTACCCAAAACGACCTTGCGTTCCCTTCTGCAAAATGGTGCACTGTTTCCCTGAACGCTGGAGCTCATGTTTTCATGACAAAAGTTGCAACTATTTTTCCGTGCAGCAACATTTACAACGAGACTGGCTTTGCAAACAGATTTTCAGTCTCTCATTAGGCTGACGAGAATTTGGTCAGCCTGGTAAGAAATATTTTGCATGTTGCAAAATTTTGCTTAAGTACCCCTTTAGATTAGTCTTTTAAAATAGTCTTCTGAATGCAAAGGCAGATACTAGTCCTCAGTCTACCCTTTCCTGTGCATTATAAATTGTTTATTAACGAGGCAGGTAAAATCTGACTTCATGCAATTGATCACTACAGTGTGTTAACAACTGTAAAATAAAATTAGCTCCTTCCATGACTATCACATCGTTCCCAAACTTCCCTCCATCACGTGCTGTTCCTTATTGGTTACAGTTCATTCTTTGTTACTCTGGAGTCTCAGAAAACTCTGAGCAGTGAACTACACTGGTGACCATGGCACTGGCAAGGCAGAAACTGGGTTTATCTAATCACTAAGCACTACTCAGTCTTTTCCCCCCACAACAGATGAGATTCAGTGAGCACAAAACCTCACTGACATTCCTTGATGATGCCTTTGATTTGTGGCGGTGACAAAACTGCTTGTCCCAGTACCATACAATTACTACGTTTAAGTGATAAAACCCACACAAATCAACATCTCAATTAACAATACAGTTTCACTATTTTAATGTTGTGGAACTACTTGCATTTTGCTTTTGGCAGAGATTCTGATTTAATTCCCAGCTAAGTCAATGAGAGCTTAGAGAATCCTTCTCTTTGCTTCAGTGATAGGGGATAAGTCCAGCAGTCAAGGTTTATTCTCCAAATATTAGCAGAAATGCTCTGCTTATCAGGCAGTTCATACTGTTAGCTCAAAGGCAATAAAATCCTTGCATCCAAATAAAAGCTTTTTTTAGATCCTACCTGGCAGATGGATTTATAAGTTGATAATACAATCCTGAATTTCTTCTTAAACTTTAGTAAATTGAAGCATTTGGGAAGTGTGGATCTTTCCAAAACAGTTCCTTGAGGAACAATACTGAAATTGTGATGCCAGTGAGCCTTGACTTTCCAATCATTGTAAACTGTCTTTAAATTAAGACTATTATAAAACTGGAATCTAGTTATATTTTTGTTTGGATAAAACAACTCTAGACATACAGACAAGGACAGAGCTAACCAGACATGAGGCAGATCTATACTAAACCCACAAACTTAACTTTCTGCTCCCTCCTAAAATTCTTCTATAAAAAATTCCATGAACCTTTATGCGCAGACGGCATGTCCTCAAGCACAGAGAATTTCCTGAAAAGACTCTCATAGGCTACAATGGACTTGTAATGAAGCTCTGAATGTGAGCATCAAGAGATTCCCCAATTTAATTTTCTAGATATGATCAACAGTGGTGTAAGTGCCCAGCTTTGTGAAATGTGTATAATTTTATAGTACGCTGTTGTATACGGCTCGATAGTGGTCCCGACGTGACAGCTTGGGAACACTTACAGAATGGTACATGTTAATTCCTGAGTGAACAGCTTTTTGGAAGTAGATTTTCTTTTAATGAATTAATGAGCAGCAGCTGCTGGGAGGAATGCATTTCTCTTTCTTTCAACAGTGCTTCATATGTAAACACACATAACTTGTGTCTGTACAAGCATGATATGTTTCTAAATATATGTATAAAAGACACATATCCAGGATTGTTCTTCAGAAATTACAAAGCACTGCCAGGTGAACAGTAGCATAATCTTTAGTTTAAAAAATTCAGTACTCCTCAGAATAACTTTTAAGCCATAACATAAATGGGTTCTAAAACAGAAGATGGACAAACAGAAGCAGCTTCTGTAAAGTTTATGTATTGCACTCCACTTGCCACAAAAGTCTAAATCAGGAAATGGTGTAAACTAAACCATTTAAAGTGCAGCTACTTGATATTTTACTATAACTGCTAGCAGACGACATGTAAAATGTCCTTCCCTGTCTGTGTGCTTAATGTGTGATAGGCCTATTACCTGGCAGAAACTGTCCCGGAGTCTTTTGGCTCAGGCTCCAGATCAACACAGACAAAAATGCCTGCACAGACAAAATCTTGTGGGAGACGAAGGGCTTATACAAATTAGTATTTCAAGGCCACACCAATATGTTGTTGCTTTTCCAAACCCTATTGCTCCCAGAAGATGCTGGGAGCATCTTTTCTACTGTCTGCAGAAAACTTGGGATTTCTGACACCCAGCTCCATGTGGCTTGATTTCTGCATCCTCCTCAGAGTTACATCCAAGAACTCCAGGGACGATGATTCCCGCAAGACTTAAAGAAGGCAATTTGCACAGTTTGTTCAGTCCCATGCTACATTTGCCAAGCTAATAATTGCATCTTTCTTGAAGTGCTGTCTTAGTTGAACAGAGTTTGGTGAACTGGAGAAACTCTCATACTCATGTAACAATTACTCATGTAACCAGGCAATTGGATCTTGGCACTATTTACTGTGGAGCTCTTCGACCACATGAAATGGCAAGCTGCTCTTTCACCCAGTGGAGTTTTCTGACCCTCCTCTCAGGTGTGTACCGAAGTACCCAGCTGGCCTCCTGCAGACCTGAGCGGCTGCAGCTGCCAAAAATGTTACATCCCAACCATCATCACACTCTCTCTCTATAAATGGAGTATGAAAGTCACACATGGCTTTTATGGGTGAGGTGTTCTGGAGGTTATTTTTGAATGGCACTGAGACTCCCGGTAACTTTTAACATTTTTTAAATGTTTACAAAGCACTTGTGCTATATGCAAAAAAAAATTCTGCAGTGATCTGAGCCATCGGACTCTGTGCAACCCAGTCATGGAGGACTGTGGATGTGAGGATGTTTATACATAGAGCCCAAAATCAGCAAAGCTGAATTAAGGTATCGTCCAGAAAAGGACAATGAAGCTGCTGAAGGGTCTGGAGCCCAAGTCCTGTGAGGAGCGGCTGAGGGAGCTGGGGGTGTTTATCCTGGGGAAAGGGAGGCTCAGGGAGGACCTTATTGCTCTCTACAACTGCCTGAAAGCAGATTGTAGCCAGATGGGGGTCAGTCTCTTCTCCCAGGTAACAAGAGACAGAACAAGAGGCCACAGTCTTAAGTGTGCCAGGGGAGGTTTAGGATGGACATTAGGAGGAATTTCTTCACAGAAAGGGTAATTTGACACTGGACTGGGCTGCCCAGGGAGCTGGTGGTTCACCGTCCATGCAGTGTTTAAGGAAAGACTGGATGTGGCACTGAGTGCCACCATCTAGTTGACAAGGTGGTGTTACATCATAGGTTGGACTCAATGACCTCAGAGATCTTTTCCAACCTAACTGATTCTGTGATTCTGCAAAGGTAGTTTGTGCATCTAATGATGGACACAATCTGGCTCCTTCCCACAGGTTCCTTTTGCTGGTGTCAGGAGTACCACGCTGCCATAGCACACTTTCAGTTAGTCCAACACCTGAGGCAGCTGTGCCTGCTGTCACTGATCCCTCGCACCCACCTCACGTCAGGCTCATACCTGAGCCTAGCTGCCCCTGCCAGCCTCTCACCCCTGTGCTGTCCCACAGACAGGAACAAGTGACTACCCCTCTGCAGGTCAGGCTAAGGATGAACGGCCTGAAATACGCTTCTGATCCCCCGCCCACACACCCCTGGCAATCCCACCCGCGGGCGCAGCACCGGCGGCAGGCGGGAACTCCCCTCAGCCCCACCATTCTGCGCGGGCAGCGCCCGGAAGTGACAGAGGCCTGGGCGCAGGGACGCCCCACGTGTCTCTGCTCCAGCAGGGCAGCAGGCCCCGCATGGCCGTCCCGGGGCAACTCCCCCCTCCCGCCGGCAGCGCCCGGGTGCCCGGGCATGCGCAGTGGGCCCGCCGGGCGCCGCCCGCACCCCCNCCCCGCCGCCAGCGCCCCCGCCTCTCCCCTGGTGGCGGCTCACCCACGCCCCGAGCGGCTGGCTGGGCGCGGCCCCGTCCCTCGGGAGTAGCCCCGGGACAGGGTGCGACACGCTCGGGCCCTTGGTGCCTGGCTTTGTCGCTTTGTCCTCCTTCAAGGACTCAGTGACTCTTCCTGCGGGTCTTAGTTCATTCCTCCCTTAAAAGCGTGTGCTCGACCGACCTCTACAGCAACCGAGGGCAGCCGGTGCCACGCCATCATGAAAACCCCAAACCCGTTCTGGCAGCCGTGTCATGCGTGTGCTTTTAAAACAGCATCTGTTTAAGGCCTGAGACTGGCTGTTCCCAGAGAAGGAAGTGGGCTGATAAAAGTTTATCGCCTTGGCCTGAGCTCTTCCATCTCTCCCGCATTAGTCTGAGCCGTGGTGCCACAGGAGAAGGTTGCAGAGATAGTACAGGGCCAGGCCGTTTCTGGGTAAGATGCAGCTGGGACGATGCAGGCCTGCCCTGCCTGGGGCTGACAGCTCAGGCCTCCACATCCTATACAGACATGCATGACCGGTGCATAAAGCCATATCCACCAATGGGGAAACCTAAGGGTGGGGTTTCTTTTTATCCCCTTTCCCTCTGGGAAAGATGGAGACGTATCAAGAGGAGATGAGTAGAGGAGAGCTGTGTGAAAACTGACGTGACTTAGAATGAAAGCAAATAGTCTCCTATTTGAAGATTTTTGCCTTTTTAAAAAACTTAAGGAAAATATTAAAAATATGCCAAGTTCCTGACTTTGCTCAAGATTGCAAATGCTGTAAGTGCAGTGGATGGCTTCAAAGATGTGTTCCTACCTGCTTAAGCTAGGCTGGTGGTGTGGAAATGCCCCCCGCACACATGTTCCTGGTCTGCACTGTGCAATTGCATTACACCTATTCTCATCCTACTAATTGCATATAGTCCTTTGCTACTCCCAGATAAGGGATCTGCTGTGGGATCTCAGGATTTGGTTTTTTTGTGAGTGGTTTTGGGGGTTTTTTATGGTGGCTTTTTTGCCTTTTTTTGTGAGACCTTGGTAAGATAATAAAGAATCGGCATGTGCTGCTGGGGAAGATATCTCGGAGTGTATCTTATGTAATTTTTATATTATTTCATTCAGCTGAATTCTCTAAATATGAAGTTTATTCCTTTTTTCTTTCTTTTTAAACAAAGTTGCCACTGGATTCAAGAAGTATTTACTGAAATGCTTATCATAACATCTGGGGGAGAAGAGTGGTCATCAAATGAAATTATGAGGTGGCAGGTTCAAAAGAAGGTACCTCTTCCCACAAAACAAATCTTGGAACTCACTGCTAGAGGATGTCAGGAAGCAGTTCAAAACACAATTAAGCATGATCATGGAAGAAAAATCTGTGTAGGGGTGCTCAACACAAACACCTCTGATTCAGGAACTCTTTGAGGTGCAAATCTGCATCCTGCGGAAGCATTTTGGGGAGCAGCCTCCCATGTCCTCATGCTGTCATTAGGCAATGACTGTTGGCTGCTCTGGAGGTAGAGTCCTGGAGTGGACTTGAAATGCTGCTGTTCTGACCCAGTACGGTCATCCCCATGTTTAACTGTAATTTCATTCAACACGGGGTTTTTCTTTCCTTTAATAAATCATAAACAACAATTCTTGCAATAAACCTTTGAGATACAGAAATGCTCTTTCCTTATGCTCTGTACCTCTCTTGTTCTCTCCTGCCTGTTACTTTGATTGAGGGATGGAAGGTTGCTTTGCTGTGTGTTTGTATAATACCACATTATCAAGCTGAGCACTGCTCTGTGCCTGTATTTCCTAGTTAATTATTTGATATAAATAAATATTAATAATCTGTATTTCTGAAGTCGGCCACAAGCCAAAAGGTTAGTCGGTTGTATAAACACTCAGAGTAAGAAACTGTGGAGCTCTGGTCCTCATTTGCTGGCAGAATAAGACAGATGGGCCATTTGAGAAAGTGATTAAAATACCAGCAATACCTGCCTAAAGAGTTATGAATTCCACACTTCACATCTGCAAGGGCTTGTGTTTATTATCTAGGAGCATGGGACTAGACCTTGTGAACCTGCTGCTGCTGAAGGGTGAGAGCAAGGATGAGGTTCCAGCAGGGCAGAACAGGCATGAGGGGCTGAGTGGTGCTGGCCCCCAACTCTGCCCCGAGGCTGGCTGAGGACCCACGAGGGTCCGTGCATACCAGAGGTGCTTTCCATGGTGTTTCCAACGGGGAATGGAGCACCTTGTGAGGCATTGTGTAGGCACCTGCTGTGGGCTGCATGCTAACAGCATGCTTGAAAATTGGAAACATGGTCAGCTGGGCTTGGTCCTTGGATTTAACGGGAGATGCCATTGCCTCGTGTGATACAGGTAGCTGCTGTTCCAGCCGTGCTGCTGGAAGGAGATGGGCTGATGCATACACTTTCTGTTGAAGTGTCAGTTGTGCATATGGATGTTTGGGGTTTTTTCCCAAAAGCAAGACAAATTTTAGTGCTCAGGAATGGAAGTGTCCTGGGATCATACAGAGAAAAGGACCGTGATCATCCCATTGATTGAACAATATTCAGCATGGGTCTTCTAAAGAAGATTCCTTTCCTTTTAAAGCTGGAGAAGCACTATAGACTCTCATGGTTTTTAAACATAGTGGAAATCCAGTGTATCAGTCATAAGACAAGGGGGAATAACCTAAGAGAAGGCCCTTTTCCTAAAGAGAAGTGAAAAGAGGATGT
The DNA here is from genome assembly GCA_013397565.1 of Ptilonorhynchus violaceus. NCBI lineage: Eukaryota > Metazoa > Chordata > Aves > Passeriformes > Ptilonorhynchidae > Ptilonorhynchus > Ptilonorhynchus violaceus. The sequence continues at coordinate 129,817 of VZRJ01012746.1, forward strand.
ATTTCTGCTGAGGAGTACCCTAGCCATATGGATTGGATTTTATAGCAGTGTACAGCTCTTGGGTTGGAGGCACAGCCTCCCACGCATACATGGATCCAGCTCAGGATGGATATGGGTAACCCAGCAAAAGCCAAATGGTAGACCTGTTCTTCCCATTTGTCTCACCTGTGTTCCCGTTGCTCTGCTGGTTTTGGGGAGATGAGAGAGAGGCTGCATATGTACAGAATGAGCGACAGCAGCTGCTTACAGAGGTTGACCATGGAAGCCTGTCCTGCTGTAAAGTCATGTTTCTTTTACATGACTGCGATCTGTATTGCTGATAACCATGCAGATCATGGCTTTAGCAGCCCCTCAGAAGCAGCTGTTTCATAAGGATGAGTAGTTCTTCAGTAGCTGCTTAAGCATGAAACTGCACCTTGGACTTGGATGCTTTGTATAGCACTTTTTCCCAGAAGTGAGTTAGCATATACTGTAAATAAAGACAGTAAAACTGAATTTACTCTTTAGTTGGAGAGCACAGGCCTGGAGAGGATGGGATAGGTCACTGAGCTCCATCCCACAGAACCAGCAGCAGGAAGTCCAAAAGGGGCTGCAGAACAGTTATTCCACATGCCTCACACTCAATGTATGTTTATACCACATTGGCTGCATGCCAATAACTGCCTTCTGTACTTCCCAGTAACTTTTTAATGAACCTCAGACTCCTAGTAGATGTCCAAAAGTCCCAAGTTTGAAGTCACATGGGAAGAAAGGAGAGGTCAGGGGCACTGGCACTGTGTCCCTGTGGTTGAGGTGTTTTCCAGTCTCAAGTCCCACGCTGCTGTGGCACCTGTTAAGCTCATGCGAAGTTCTTAGAGGGATAGGGAAAAGCTCTCCCTACTCCTGTGAGTTTCAGCTCCTGAACAAGACCTGGCTTAGATTCCCTTTTAGTTTTCCTTCAGCTCATCCTGTCCATTTTCACAGGCACTGCTACAGCCCTGTACTATCTGCAAGGCCAGGCACCTCCTATGGGGTGTAGGTATGTTCCCATGGAGCAGTTCATCAGCACAACTTTTGTAGGAACTGCAAGTCATATGTACCTGGGGATGGCTGGAGATCTTGTGTCTCAATAGGATTTGGAGGGCAGCAATGTTGTCTTGGAGTGAGGCAGTAGCTGAGATTCTTTGGAAGAGGAAATATTTGATAAATTGTCTAAAGGTACAGAGGTGGGGCACACAGGGATAAGGAAAGAAAAAAAATCAATATTTTTTTTATTTTCCAAGAGAAACACTTATCTGCTAGTATATCTTCAGACAGTACTGATTTACAGACACATATATAACATTTTCACTCAATTTGTGTTTTTCACTAACCAGAACTAGACAGTGCCTGTCATTTAGGCAGTTGAACACATTAATTTAGATTTGTAATTTTTATATTTTAATGAATTATATTTTTGCTCTTTATTTAGTGTGTCAAGCTAACGTTGAAGGGAAATTGCAATTCAAAATTCAGAAAAAACTAATTTTTAAAGTGTTTTTTGGAAATAATCTGGGCATACTTACCAAAGTAATATATGTTTATTATGAGTCAATGTTTATTAAACAAAGGTAATATACTGAATTTGTGAATTCCAGTATCAGTGAACAGATTTTTTGCAAACCCCATGTGGTTAATATTTTTTAATTTAATAGATTTTTACACCTGCTTGGAACAGAAAAATACGTTTGTCAGCTATTTCACTCATGGTCACCCAGCATTGCATGTAACCTTGGTGGAAGAGGCAAGTCTTGGAGAAGCCCAGAACAAGTAGCCAGCCTGCCAGCCTACTCTGTCTCTGTCTGCAACCCTCTGCTGCAAACCCACCACTGTCCCCAAGAAGCCTCCGTAGCATTGTGGTCCCATGTCCATCCTTGGCATTGCACAGAGCAAGGACACTTGAGGCTTTCCATAGGCAGCTATGGAGTGTCCTGTGTAACAGCCTCAAGGGCTGCTCTGGCAAATCCTAATGTTTGTGGGTTTGGCTTTGCCACATCAGTAGGATACCCTTCAGAAGCAGTGTATGCATTGAGAAGGGTGGAGGTATTTAGGAATAGAGATCAGGGGTGTTCAGGATCAGGGGTGTCCTTGGGCAGGACAAGTGTGGTTCTCAGGGCTGGGGCAGTCTCACAGGATGAGAAGTGGGTTGTGCAGGCACAGAATCTGCCTCAGGCACCAGCTCTGTGCTGTATGAAGAAGTATGTTGGCAGAGGTGGCTCCCCAGCCCCATGGAAAGCATGGGCCCATGGGGACCAAGTAAACCCATGCTGGAGCTTTCTCTTCTTCCTTAACCTTTGGCCATTTGAGGGTTTGGTGGGCAGCTTGCAAAGCTGGTCATCCTAGAATAACCTCACTACTCCAGCCTCAATACATTCACTTGCCACTGCTACACAGCAGGGACCCCAGGGCCAGCTGTCACCTGTCAGGCACAACCCTGGTACCTCTCAGTACCCACCAGCTCCCTTCCCATGTGTCAGTTTGTCCCTGCTGCACGTTTCTAATGCTGCTTTGTGCAAATGTTTTGGTGCAAGTGGAAGGAAATGCAGCAGAACCTGCCCAACCACTGATCTGTCTACCAGCAAGATGCCCTCTCTGGGTCAGTGCAATGCAATTTTATTGGCATAGGAGCCTGTCTGGCTCCTAAGTAAATTCTGTTGTTACTGCTATCTTTAAGTTAGAGCAAACTTAAATAAATCCCACTCAACCAAAGGAATGTGACTGCTGGGCTGACTGCAGAGTACAGTCATGTCCTTCCACCAAGAGTCACTTGCAAAAGGTGTCTTGGGAATGGCCATTATAATATTTTTCTTTTATATTGGGTACACCTTATCCATGTGAAGAAATATTTTTCATCAAATAAGTATTCCTGGTGCCCATGCTGCTGTTATCATTAAACAAATATTTTATTTAGGGGGTATGGAAACAGATTTATGAGGTTTTTTATCAAACACAACCATTAGCTGTTGACAAAAGAACACAGATTACACCATATTTTAGGGTTAAGAGAATTGGCTCCCCTATTCTAATATATTCTTCGAATTTATTGCAAGGTAATTTTTACAGTGTAGTAATATTTTCATGCCACTTTTTTTTTTCTTAAGTGCAGATTTTGAAGTGTAGATATGATTTACAGGCTTGGATGTATTTGTAAATTCTAGTGAAGTAAAAATGGCACTCTTGTATGAATGATGCTACAGGGAAAATATCTACATGTAAGTTCTCACATAACTTTCCATAAGTGCCCTCCACCCATACTGCAGCAAGTGGAGGGTGAAATCCCAAGCAGCATTAGCTAAAACACCTTAGGCTGACTTTATAGTCTCTTGACAATTTTCACAGCATAAAAATCCAAACAAACTCTTCACATTCTGCTTTTTTAAAAAAAGTTGTATGAAGTCAGGAGTCTGTCTTTCTAGATATGACCAAATGTGCTTTCTTTTCTCTACTTGAGCATTGTTCATATCACTTCAGGTAAGTGAGGACAGGGACTTTCTGAACAACACTTAGTGTTACGTGAAGATTAGCTGTGATATACAAGCTTTGGAATTTCTCTTCAATGTGTTCTTGACCTTTCATAAACCAATATTACTGAATTATTGCAATGGATATAATTCATTAATTTTTCTTATAACAATTTGAGAATAAAAATAATGTCACAGACAAATACAACAATTCAACACCCTCTAACTAAATTTTCCAGCTAATAAAACACAAAGCAGAAATGGCAGAAATAAAAATCTTCCAGTTGTCTTTCACCTTGGACAATTTCTAAAACAAATATTAAAGTCAGCATTCAGTTGCTCAAGTCTTTTCACAAATATCCTTAGCAATCCTCTTAGTGATGCTAAGTCTCTTGTAAAGAAATGGCAGGACATCCAGCAATGACTAATCCCTAAAACTGACATCTAATATTCCACTAAAGAAGTTAAAACATTTACAGTTCTCACATGCCACACCTTATTGTGCTTTTAAACCAAATAAAATAAGCCATAATAAGATTCATTTATATGACATCGTAACAGGAGTCTCCATTCTCATGAAAATAAACTGTTGTAAAGTCCTGGTCCTATTGACTTCAATCCTGAACCAAATTTTCACTGCCAGCCTTCGATTCCCATCTTGCGTGTCACCAAAAGAAACAGGGCAATTTTTCTCAAATACTAACATGCAGGTGGGGTGAGCATGGACAATTTTAGTTCCAGAGAGATGACATCTATTTGGATACTTTTAGGAATTAATGATAAATGAAAAATATAGCAGAATATGTTGAACTACTGTGACATAAACCCCAGAATTTACAGAGGAACATTACATCTTTAGAACGTGTCTGTAGTGTGCTAGCCCAATTTTGACCTGAAACCATCTGACTGCAGACACTGAGTTTAACACATTCAAATCTGCTGATCCTCAAACCACTGAGTGGATTTGTTGGTGGTTACATCTCATTACTTCTGATTTTCAGCCACCTACAACAGAGAGGCAAATACCTGACACCTTCCAAGGGAGCTTTTCCATGGAAGCAATAGCTCCCCTGATTATCACTGGATGTTCTAGCCCAGGATGGATGGAAGGCAGGGCCTGCCTTTGAAGTCACACATATAAGTGGCCCAGTGAAGTCCAGTGGTCCCTTTTGAGTATATGACATGTGGATCAGGTCCTTGAATGGTGTCATTCCTGACATTCCTCTTCCAGACTGGGATCTGCCATGGTGGGTCAGCCCATGTGTCAGACAACACTCCGAACCTGAGACCTTCAGGAAGAGCAGCCTTTGCTCCATTGCCTGTTGAGATGTGTGTGTGAGATTCTGTCAGGGCACAAGAGGTAAATGTGATGATAGCTTTCCTGTTAGTCATTTACCAGCTCCCTGTCAGCTCCCAGGCCCATCCTGGCTGGGTCTGTCTGCTCCATCTGTCCTGGGCAAGGAAGAGAGGGTGGCTGCTGGCATCCCTTCAATATCAGCCGCATCAATCTCTATGACTGTCTCCCTAAAGATGATCCTACTCCTTTGTTGCCCACTAGAACCATTTTGGTACAAGTCCAAAGGTAGAATTTTATTACCATTTCATTTTTCAGGTTTTTGATTTTTACCTTAAGCTATGGAAAGCGTGTTTTTTGGTACCTTGCCAGGTTGCATCAGTAAGCCTGACGCTTGGTCTGCTGGTCACTCCCACAGCTGTACATTTAGGGAAGCCCAATCTCTAAGCCTATGTCCATCCAACCTGGAGAGATTCTGGAGAAAAATATTACACAACCCAAAATGATAAGCAGGGACAATGCTAGGAAGGGCTTTACACTGAATAAGCTCCGCATGACAAATGCTAAAGTAATGTCTGCAACGTCAACCACCTGTGGCCATGGTGCAAACTGTGGACAACAAATAGCTGGGTGTGCAAGCCTGCCTTTGGGAGAAGGCTTTAACCACAGGTAAAGGTGCTTTGCTTAGTGTTATCAGTGACATCTGGTGGTAATAGACAGTAAATTCATTTCAAATCTGTTTTAAGGTTCTGTATGAGTTTAAATGGCTCATCCCAAATGAAGTTATTTTACAAAGTTGTGTTTCCCAAAGGGTATTTCCTTCCAACAAAACCATATAGTGACCATGCTCCATGCCAGCAGCAAACACTAACCAGGTCTGTATATAGCACGGTATTTTTTGGTGGTGGGAAACATTGGAACCAAGGAAGCCACCAAAATATTTAGTGTGCCTGAAAAGTTGATGAACACGTGTTCTTTGTTACTGTTAGCTACATACAGCCTTGTAAGTGTTCCAAATCTCATAGCCCTTCGGAATCAATGAACATGGCAACAATTCAACAGGTGCCTGTGGGGGATCAGTGTCAGCTAAGGCAGAGAGAAGCCTGCATGCAGCTGGGGGCTAAGTGAGGAGTGGGCTGGAGTGAGACACCACACTCCCTCCCACAGCCCCTATGGGGACTGCCAGGGAGAAGCTGAGCACTCAGCTGGATCCTATTTCTGTGTTCCCAGCCCCTTCTTGGGCTGGACACCTTTTAGAGAGGACAGCATTTCTCAACACTGTAGCTCTTAGCTGAAAGCAGCAGAACCAGTGCACATGGAAAAGCACCTTCCTTAATTTTACACTTAACCTCACGGTGTACAGTGAAGACTTTTTTGTTTCAATACCTTCTGTGAGGACAGATTCTGATTTTGCCCCAGTTTTGCATCAGAAGCTTGTTTCATACAGGAGACATGTTTTAACAGTGGTTGGGGAACTGCACTTCTCCTTTTCCTATGTGCATGGCCACAGGTACTCCTCTTTTTTTTGGGTGGAAAATGGAGAGGCTGTGTCCAGAAAGGCACCTTTCTCACTCCCTATATTCACCTCTCTTGCTGCTCTTCTGAATGCAGCTCTAGAGAGCAGAAACTGCAGGACTTTGCTGTGATTTTTAAATCTGACAATTCAGTAAGGTAAACATTACCTAACAAATGAACAGTAAAATGAAACAAAAAACAAAACTCAAAACCCAGCTGAAAACGTACTCCAGGCATCTGTGCATGCACTAATGTCATGTTCTTTGTAATGTGTTCTGCTCTTTTGAAAATGGTTCTTGAGAGGATGTTTCACACCACAGATTTCTGAACACAGCATCGAGACTTTTAAGTTTCAGTTCACCTTGAAGAACAAACAGCTCGTGGAGCAGTTAACTTTGATAAGGCAAGTGCAAAAAAGGACACAGATACGATATCGGCTATGCTGAAAATTTGACATTCTTTTCATAGCCTTTTCCTCCTGAGAAGCAGTGACAAAAGAAAGACCTCTGGATCTGTTAGGCTGGGAGAATGATGCTCTCTTTCAAGCCTGCCAGGAAGATCCTTGAGGTCTCAGCACATCTGTAGCAAAATGTGTTTGAAGCAGATGTTTAACACTGGGATTTAATTCTGTTTTGAGAGTGTTGTAGTTTTGAACTTCTGGAAGGTGTTCCAGTAGAAAAACACTTCATTAACATATTGAACTGTCAGCAACCCTCTGTGTTTCCACAGATGTATTCACATATCAGATTCAATAATTTGGACAAGCAGCCCGGACTGGGGACATCCCCAGTCTGTTCTCATACCTGTGGAGCTGTCTGTGTGCTCCGGTGACTCCTCAGCCAAGGCACAGACAGGGAAGGCAATGACCTCCTCAGATATTTCCGAGCAATTGTTTATGGGGAACTCCACCAACACTGTCACCTGCACACAGTAAACAGCCCATGTCAGTCAAGAGGGATGAAAACAAATTGAAGATTCTTTCCTGCCCCAACCTGCTCTCTTTGTATGTAGGACAGCACAGAGCAGGATGGCTTCTGCCAAAATACTGGCTTAAAGTCCGAGGGTAGGTCCGCCATGGGGGATAAGGCCTGGTGCTGCAGGCGAATGGATCTGCCCCAATACAGCAAAACAACATCAGCCACAGCTTTGGCCTTGCTGCCCCGAGGGCCCACAGGTGACAATGCCCACGGGTGGCCCTTGCCCTCCACATGCAAAGTCTCCAGGAGCTGTGCTGTGACTTTGGGGGCTGCGGGCCAGCTGTGGCCTTTGCTCAGAGGAGGCAAGATGAGGGGCAGCCTGGCCCATCACACTCCAGGCTGAGGACACCTGAGCTGAGGGTGATGTTCTGTTCAGCCTTTGCAGTGGCAGTGGGATCCCTATGGATGGCTCTAAATTGCCCCAGAGGGAGTGGCTGCTTGGTGAGTTCAATGCACCTTGTCATTCATCTCCTTCTGCACTTCCAGTGGGAGCGCGTTGTCCGTCCCTGGGCTCAGTGTGTTTGGGCCAGTGCAGATGGCCACGTTGCTGGAGTCCATCCTGTTGGTCTCGGCATTTTGGCTGATGTGGTGGAGCAGAGAGAGCAAGTGCTTGAGCAAGACGAGGTTTGGTCTAGGCAGTTTGTCAGCCACCCTGCATGAACACAAACAAAACGTGATGTTAACTGATGGGGCAGTGGCCTCTGCTTCTTCATTTGAGCAAGTCTCAATTAAACTCAGAGAGACAACCCTTCCTCCAGAGAGGGGCGTGTGTGCTCACTGTGCCTTTCAGAAATCCCCAACTGCAGCTGAGCGTGTGGTTAGTTGTAAGACCTGGAATTACAAGGTCTTGACTGAAAGGCAGCATTGCAGCAAGCCATGTCCTGGAATAGATGGGATGACATCAGGAGATGTCACTGGAGGCTTCCCAAAACCTGTGGTTGTGCTGTGGGGCTTTCAAAGCACTCCCAGTCAGCCTCCACACCTAGTCTTTCTAAGGAGCAAAACACAGCGGTGATCTCCATGTGCCTGACTTCACTTCCAGCAGATGTGAAGGCTCCATGTCAGTGCCTGTCCCACAGCACCGTGACTGTGCTAGCTGAGACTCTGCAGCCTCTGCCCTCTTCCTACACCAGCCGTTTTGTAGGGCAGTCACCTGCAGGGTCTGCCCAGGACAAAATGGAGTGTGACTGGTGAGGGTGTTTTCCCATCCTTGCCATTCAGAGGCTCCCTGGAAGTGTTACAGAGGACGGAGATATGTACATAAAGTAGAACATTGTGAGCCATGAAACCAGGGGACAGGAACATGGAGAGAGGGATAGGGACATCCTCTTCAAAAAGCCTATGGACTGCCATCACTAAATCCCAAGTAAAAATGCCATTCAGCTCCTCAAGATGCTTTAGAAAAAGAGGCTATGATTATTTGATCCATCACCCCGGAGCTGAGGAGACACAGAAATGAAGGTAGGTAGTTGGGTGTGGGTCTTGGCTTCCAGGGGGGTTGCTGTTCCCCATGGCACAGGGGTTGGCACACAGCCCCTGTCTGCACAGCCAGGCGTGGGTGCTACAGGGTGCCTGGCTGCTGCAGAAGTTGTCAAGTGCAGCGTTTTTTGAGCATTGAGGAAAATTGCAGTCCTGGATGTGTCAGCTGGAAGGAAACAGCTTGGACTTTGTGTTTGATAAGGAGCCTGCCACCCCTGTGGATTTGATAAGAAGCCTTTCACTTTCCCACAGGGCTTCTCGTCCAGTTTGGCTCTGCACTCATCATCGCACAAGGGAGGCCCCGGGGGTTTCCATCTCCTGTTCCCTACTCAGAGCCATAGCATCATCCATTGAGTGTGAGTGTGCATGCAGGGGAGAGTGAAGAGAGGACAGAAAGAGCTGGCGCTGCAGGCACTAGAGGGCAGGACAGCCCACGGCAATACGGCTGGAGAAACGAGGGGAAAGACACTAGGAATGTCAACTATTGCACATTGCACACCCTGCACTAGTGACACCGGTCAGGACTTCCCTCCTCTGCTAAACCCCAAAGGTGTCGATCCTTTGCAAAATCTGGAACGTGAGGAACCAAAACCTAGGGTCACCCTGCACAGTCCATAGTAAAAGCACGGACTCAGAATGGTTTGGGTTGGAAGGGACCTTTAAAGATCATCTAGTCCAATGCCCCTGACAGGTCCACATGTCCTCTACTCAGTCCACACCACGATCCTGGATTTCAGGCCTTTTAACTGCAGCTGCCGAGTGTTTCCACACCACACCTCAGCTTTCAAAAAGTTCAGCAGAGCTGTTTCAGTCTGTCCTTTGAATGAGATTGGAGGAAAAAATACGTTTCCCTGCCTTTATTCAGCCCTCTTTTTAGACGTCCCAATAAGTAGCCCTTGTAACTTCCTTGCCAGGATTTGGTGTTTTAGCTTTCCACCACCATTATGAGGTGCCTCAGCTGGAGGTGGCAGAAATTGTGGACCAGAGCTCTGGCATACTTTGTGAGAGTGAAGCAGAGGCTTTAGCACACAGATAGGCAGGACACTGGATTTCTGCTTTTTTGTTTTGTGGTTCTCACAGAAATTCTCCTGCAATATTAAGGAGGAAAAAGGATGTGGCAGAATCAAATCGATGAAAACCAGAAGCTCTGGAGCAAATCTTCCAAAAAATTTGTATCCCACATGGGCTAAAAAAAAACCTGGGGAAATTTTCAGAAGAGTTTAAGCTCCCAGCTGCTTTGAAAATATGTCCAGGAACACTGTCCATGTGGAAATGTAGTCCCACAGTTCAGTGGAAATGACACAGTGGAAAGGAGACCCCTTTCTCTCTACGGCTTCACTTCTGAAATCAAATACACAGACACAAACCCCAATTACATATAGAACAGGCTGTATAAAACCAAATGAAACACTCAACAGCCACCTGAAAAATGCGTGCTGTACTTCAAAAAGCGGAGATTATTGTGTGCTCATTACCGAACCCTATGTAGGAGCAGCCTTGTTCTATTTGCACACTGCATTAAACTCATTTAGTCTGCAGTCCCAGAGCTGCCACTGGTGATTCATTTCCTCCAGCATCTCTGGCTGCTTTCCCAAGTGCAGAGCTCCCAGCACAGACCCTTGACACTCTTACCCCACAGCTCCTACCCCAGTCTCCAACTAAGTAACTGCCTGCATAAAACACTAACATTTTCTCCTCATGGAGACCTGAAGGGAGAGCTCAGCAAGCATTATGCCATGTACTTGTAGCAATGTCTCCAGAAAGAATGCGTTCCTTCTGTCTCACTGCTCAGGATCCAGCAGCAATTCTTCTGGTGCTCTTTGGCCTCAAGGGATGAATTCTGTCTCATCCCATGCTGCCTGATGCCTGTTTCCCTCCACACCATGGACCATGGGACTGGTAGCTTTTGCAAGCAGCTCTTGCCAGTCAGGGCTGGCAATAAGAAAAGGATACAGATGTGCTTCTTTTCCAAAGTGTCCAAACCCTTCAAGATACAGTTTCTGGGCAGCTGTTGTGGAACATCCTGGCATATGCAGATGCAAATCACTTGCAATGTCTGACCTACGTGCAGCAGCTCTGGGTACGATCCATGATATACCTCCAACTTGTTAGCTGAAATGAATAGAAAAGTTCATCCAGGGATGATATGATCTCTGAACGTGGAAATAAACAGCAGGAGAGTCCCTCAAGAGCAACTGGACAACTGAACAAACCAACCTAGGCACAGGTTACCTCCCCCACACTGCAGCCACCAGTACTGCAGTGAGCATTTCTCCCAGGTGTAAAGTGTTTGCATGGCCCAATGGAAGAGTCAAGTGCTCTCCGTTGCTAAATCTCCTTCTGACCAGAGACCTACTGGGCTGCAGAGGCATAGCCCCACCCCCAGCACACACATGAAGTAAGACACTCATCCACTGCATGGTACCTGCCAAGGGCTCAGCAGATCACACTTCCCAGCCCTCTGATCCAACCCACAGAGCAAACAACACACAAAGGAGAGGCTGCACATCTCTTTTAATAGAACCTCAGAGAAAGAAGGATTATGGTGTTTGTCTTCCCAAGCCACCGTTACGTGTGCTGAGGCTCTGCTTCCCAGGGAGAGGTTGGACTTCTGCCTGCTGATGGGAAGCAGGGAATTAATTCCTCTTTTTGCTTTGGTTGCATGCACAGCTTTTTCTTTTCTTACTGTCTTTGACCCTTGAGGGGTTTTTTAATCTTATTTTCTCCCCCTGTCCTATTGAGGAGGGGGAGTGAGAAAGCATCCAGGTGGATGTCTGGCAGCCAGCCAAGATCAACCCACCAGTCCTTTTCTTGGGTATGAGATAAGGCCAGTTTCGATCTGGGCATACTATGGCTGTGGCAGCTGATAATTGGCAGGCTTCTGCATGGCTCACAGGGCTCGCTTGATTTACAGTGTAACAGAGCCTAGGGCTCCGCAGTGCTGCTTTCAGCTCCTGTTTTTGCTGCAGCACTTATCTCTGTGTTTGGCTGTGCCTGGAAACATTCTGATAAAAGCAGCAGCCCTGTGCTTGGCCCTGGCACGGGCACCGCTCCTGTGCCAGGAGGGCTGTCCTGCGGAGAGCTGAGGGATCCCACCTCTCTTTTCCTCTCTGGGACTGAGGTGTCTGCCTTCGTCTCCAGAGGTCCTCACCACATCCTTATCTAAGCTGCTTGACTAATGTCATCTTTTTGTCATTTGCATAGAAACTAGTTTTAGTCTGGTGTTATGAGGAAACAGTTTGCCAGTGAGGTGTCAAGGAAATGTGCCTTTAGGCCATCGATCCCTGGGTGCCTTCACGGTGTGTGGGAGGACATGGGCGGGTGCCTGGCGTGGTTATCACCTCTTGTAGCTTGTGATCTTGCACCTCTAGAGGCGTGTAATCCCATTGAATTGACACACTACTTGGTAGAAGGGTGCCTTACCTGCCCCAGTGAAACCCAGCAGCTCCTGGCACTACACTGGGGTTTTCCTTGTGTTTCTTGAGCCTCCCTTCAGCACCATCAGGGGAACATGGTTGAGACAGGGACCCAACCACGTCTGGGAACACCACGGATAAGATAGGGACCCAAGCCCTAACTACAGTAATTGCCTTAGCAGTCAAAAAGAATCACTGGATGCAGAGGTCAATGGACTCATACCATCAATTAGCACAGGAGCAGGAGGAGGAAGGTTCTGATCAGGCAGCTGTTCCTTCAGCAAGGAAGCAAGAGGAGGAAGTTAGAGAAGTGACTGGTTCTGAAGCCTGGGCAAACTTCAAAATATGCTGAAACATTACAGCCACCAGCCAGGCAAGCGGATTGCTGCCACTACCACTGAAGAAGGCATCCAATATGTGAGAGAACCAGCAGTGCTGGAAAGTCTTCTACAGCGGCCTGGATGACAACCATGTCTCCAGAGATTCAGATGGCCAGTGTGCATGAGCAAGTGCAGAAGGGTTGTCCAAAATTCACCAGTGTTTTATTCCAGCTGCCTGGAGATGATGAACTGACCAGACTTGAATATACCAGCTGTGGAGAGGGCATCCCACTGACTCTGACTCTGTCCCTCTCCCCGTCCCCACAGGTCAGGGCCTTGACTGCCAGGGGCACCCAGACACACACTGTGTGCCACTCTTTGGTTCCTCCTGAGCGACCTCATGAGGAAGTGGGATGGTGAGCCCTCCTCCGAGTTAGGAGCCCATGTACACAACTTGACTGGGAAGACAGATGATAAGGAGGGCCATCCAAGACTGCTGTCAGTTCAGCTGCTGTTGAGATGGTGGAAGGCAACCAGCAATCTCTCAGGTATAGGAGAGGACTAAGAGTGTCTCCCTTTATTTTGGTGAAGGGACTTATGGTCTGACACTGCAAGGGTCTCCAGCCTGGAATAGAGGGTCACTGCCTTTGGTCATAAGGAGGAAAGGGGTGACCGGCTTTACTGGGCTGTGTGAATTCCATGGCCTGGCACACTGGATCCACAGAAATCTAAAGCACTGGTAGACACTGGTGCACAATGCACCCTAATGCCATTACAGCACATCAGAGAGGAACCCATCTGGGTTTCTGGGTTGACGAGGGGATCCCAAAAGCTCTCTATATTGGAGGCTGAGGTGAGCTTAACAGGAGAAAAATGGCAAAAGAACCCCATTGTGACCAGCTCAGAGGCCCCATGTATCGTTGGCATAGACTGTCTCAAGAGAGGGTACTTCAAGGACCCAAAAAGGCAGTGATGGGCTTTTGATGTAGTTGCTATCGATTTAGAGAAGTTTAAACATCTGCCTGTCTTGCCCAACCTCCTGGAGGATCCCTGTGTTGTGGGGTTTCTGCATGTCAAAGAAGAGCAGGTGCCCATGGCTACCATGATGGTGCACCATTGGCAAGATACATCAACCAAGATTCCCTGATTCCTGTCCATGATTCATCAGTTGGAGATCCAAGGAGTGATTAGGAAGCCTCACAAGGTTTTCTTTGAAATCTCATTTTTTCCCCCTGTCCTGCTGAGGAGGGGAAGTGAGAAATCACCTGGGTGGGCATCTGGCAGCCAGCAAAGGTTAACCCACCACACTCCCCTGCACATACAAACTCACAGGCTTTGTATATATGTTCATATACCTGAACATACATGTGTTCTCCTCTGAGCTAATTCACTTAGTAACAGCAGGCAGAGAAGACCGAGTCAGCTTTTCAGATGGTGCAAATAAATGTGAAAGAAACTTCAGGTTGGAGAATTGACATCAATTCTTTGAATTAATTATTATTGTTATTGTTATTATTGCTGTATTGCATAAAGCTTCCAGGGAGTGAGAGCAAGCACTGTTGACTGAATATCAGTGAAATGCTGTCCCTGTCCCAAGGAAAACCCGGGTGCTGGCGCAGGTCCTGCACTGTTCAGGTGGTCCGAGCAGTGCTGCTGGGGACACCGGAGGGGTAGCTGTCAGCACAAGTGATGGTAGCAGAGCCTGGATCTCAGTATGTACAAGACGTGGCAGATGGAGTGCAAAAGCAAAGGGGCTGGCGGGCAGCAGGCGCTTTAGTAATGAAGTGTCACAGGAGCTCGCAGACTCCTCTCTGATTTTACTGGGCTATGTTCCAGAGTGCGTCTTCACCTTTTTTTCCCTTAAGTATCTGCAAATGAAAACCTGCTAAGCTCTTGGATAAGTGTCTCTTTAACTTTTCAGTCTCTTATGAATTTCAAATAGCAATTTTTTGTTATCTTAATTGGTGACTGCCTGTTTTAATTAGGCATCCCAGTTCATCTGACACTGCTAAAACATATGAGGCTTTGTGTAGATCAAAACGGTTTCTTTTTTCAGCATAAGCATCAAAAGAAATATGAATTGTAAAAAATAAGATGACCATGTTTGCAATTCTGATTTCTCTCACTGTAGCCTTCAGTTGTCACCTTTAAATGATCCAATATTTTACATGCAGAAAGGTCCTGGCCAAGACGTTTTGTGAGCTTAGAAAAAATTTCTTCCCTTTGCAGCAATACAGAAAATGTTTCTGATCTAAACAGCAAAGCAATGGTCTGTCTCACATCTTTGGAGGTCTCTTACCTGTCCGATTTGAGCTAATATAAAATAATAAACACGTTTGTAAATGTAAAAATCAATCACTCCTGACCATGCTGTCCGGGAACATATTGCAACTTCCTGAAAAGCTGGCGTGCATTCATGTCCTGGAGGGCTTAACTGAGCCTTCACAATAGTTGCAGTGATGGTGCCAAACCTCATGTAACTTCCCTGTCGATTTTTTGCAGGCTGCCAGAGGATGTCACAGAGAGGACCCAGCAGCTTGGAAAGAAGTTTTGTTAATATTTTATACAAGTGATGTGCTCAGTAATAAAGCTGAAAAAATACAAGAGGAAAAAACCCAAACAAACCAAAAAGCCCTCCAGAAATGCCTGGATCCCACAGAGCCAGGAAAGGGAGGATAATGCTGGCAGAGCTAGGTGGCTGATTGGCAGCAGCTGGCTGTACACAAGCAGGGGCAGAGCTGCTGTCATTCGATGCAACTTGTGCGTGAGTCTGTATCTACCTGTCCTTTCAAGGGGTCTGAGTGGTTTTGAAAGGTGCTGTATTTTGCTGTTTTGTTGTTGTTTTTTTTTCCCTAAGGAGTGCATTGTGGACAGTCAGGGACATGATAATTCATCCCTCTCCCTCCTCAAGGACAAACTGAAGCTCTTATTAACCAGCCCACATTTGACAGGACATTTGTCCTTCTCATGGGAAAGACCAGTTCCTATGCTTTTTTTCCTAGTGAAAATATCATAATCCAGACTGTAAGAGCTAGTGTCCCATCTGGAGGCAATTCATCATTTCTTGAAACAAATCCTTCAACTTTATCTCCAGCTGCCAAGCAACACAACTCAGTGAGAGCAGGTCACTTGTAAAATATGACGGTTAAGTACAGGCAAGTCTGTAGAAGAAATAATCCACTTTGAACTGATAAAGCTTCCCAGCACCTGGGTCACTTATATTTCAATGAGAAGATGGAGAATGTTGGGTTGTAGAAAGTCAATCCCAGTTGCTTAAGAGCTCTGAGCAATTTTTACCGGAAATAAAAGGGTGATTCCTCAAACCCGTGCCCAGGAGGACGATGAGGATGTGTTTTCCAGACCTAAGCAAACACTTATATGGATGATGAGTGCATTACAGAGTCTTTACATCCAGGCCAGTGGTGACCCAGTCCTCTATCCCTTATGTCACTTGGTCCCATCCCTCACTCCTGCATGCCTGATGGGTGCAAATTTGGGCTGCAAGTTCCCCAGCACTGGTGATCGTTATTTCTGACACCGTGCGGTGTTGTATTCATACCTGCCATGCTGCTTCAGTAATAATCCTGGCGGGGGGGGGGCTTGGCCGTGAAGGGTTGGCTGTGAAGAACCCATGAAAGGTTTTCTCTTTGTAAGTCACTTTTCCCTTCATTTCTCCCTGTGCCTATTGATTTTTGCCTCCCCTCTTCCGTTGAGCCCGTCCCTGCCCGCAGCCCGCTCGGCATCCCGGCGGACCCTCGGGGTTTGCTGCGGGAGGCAGCAGCTCCTCCCTCGGCGGGGAGGGCCGGGGGCGGCCGGCGCCGGGGTCTCCGCTCACTCGCTCCGGCTCTGCGCCCGAGGCGGACCTGGCCCTG
>VZRJ01012750.1:0-14821 GCA_013397565.1 Ptilonorhynchus violaceus
GTCCATTTCTCAATCGCCGACATTCCCCAGTCTGTATGTACATGCAGCGTTGCCCCATCCCAGGTGCAGAATCTGGCATTTGCCCTTGTTAAACTTCATATGGTTGGCGATTGCCCAGACCTTTAATTTGTCTGGGGCTCTCTGCAGAGCCTCTCTGCCTTCAAGGGAGTCAACATCTCCTCCCTATTTAGTATCATTGGCAAAATCAGTATCCCTTCAAGTCCTGCATCCAAGTTATTTATGAAGATGTTGAAGAGAAATGGACCTAAAATGGAGCCCTGCAGAACACCACCATTGACAGGTTGGCAACCTCATGTTACCCCATTTTCTATAACCCTTTGTGCCCGATACATGAGCCAGTTGCTCGCCCATTGCACGATGCGTTTATTCTGCTGTGTGCTGGACATTTTGTCCAGAAAGATCCTGTGAGAGACAGTATTGAAAGCTTTACTGAAATCCCAAAAGATTGTCCTTCAGGTGTTTTTCAGTAACTCCCAGAATAATCTTCTCCATAATTTTACCAGGCACTGAAGTGAGAGCAACAGACCTCTAGTTTCCAGGGTCATCCTTTTTGCCCTTCTTGAAAATTGGGACAATGCTACCCAGCGTCCAGTCAACTGGGACCTCTCCAGATTCCCAAGACCATTGAAAAATCATTGAAAGAGACCTTGTGATGACATCAGCCAGCTATTTGAGCATTCTCAGATGAATCTCATCATGCTCCATAGAGTTATATGAATCCAGCTGGAGCAGCAGGTTCTGCACAATTTCAGGGTCAAATGGGAGTTGATCATTCTCACAGTCATGGTCCTCCAGCTCAGGGCTCTGGGACTCCCTTAGCCCATCATCAGTGTTGAAGGAGGCAAAGAAAGCATTAAGCACCTCTGCTTTGTCTATGTCCCTGTTTGCGAGGTGACCATCCCCTTCCTGTAATGGGCCAATGTTATTTCTGCACTGCCTTTTTCTNCCAATGTTATCTCTGATTCTCCTTTTGGTGTTAACATATTAAAAAGCCCTTTTTGCTGTGCTTCACAGTGCTGGCCAGCTTGAACTCTAATGGTGCTTTGTCCGCACAAATTTTCTCCCTACAGTGGCAAGCAGTATCTCTGTAGTCCTCCCATGTCACCTGACCTTGCTTCCAATGTCCATACACCTCCTTTTTTTGCCTTATGTCCAAAAGAAGATCCCTGCTCAGCCAACCAGCCTTCTGCCTCGCCTGCTTGACTTCTGACATTTGGCAGTTGCCTGCTCCTGTGCCCTTAGGAGGTGATGTTTAAAAAGTGACCAGCACTGATGGACCCCAGCACCTTCAAAAGCATTTTCCCAGGGGACCTTACTCACTAGTTCCCTGAACAACCTGAAGTTTGCTCTCCTCATTTCCAGGGTTGAGATTTTGCTGGCACTTTTCTTCCTGTCAACAGAGATTTTAAACTTGATCCCTCCATGGTCGCTGTGGTCAAGATAGCTGCCAATCACCATCATAACACCCTCTCTGTTAACGAGCAACAAATCAAGGAAGGCATCTTTCCTAGTCAGCTCCCTTAGTACTTGTACCATGAAGTTTTCATCCAGGTGTTTTAGGAATCTTCTGGACTTGTTTATACCAGCTGTATGGGTGTTCCCAGTTAACATCTGGCAAGATGAAGTCCCCCATAAGGACAAGGGTGGTTGACTTAGAAGTGTCCCTTAGTTCCTTAAAGAATAATTCATCAATGTCATCATCCTTGCTGGGTAGCCTATAGTAGACCTCCATGCTTTATTTGTTTGTCCCTTGATGGTTACCCAGAGGCTCTCAACTGTGCCATCGCCAACTGTGAGCCCCATACATTCCAGTCCCTCTGTTACATACAATGCCACTCCCCCACCTCACCTGCCCTGCGTATCCCTCCTGAAGAGCCTGTAACCATCCACATATATTAAATCTAAGCACTGAATTCATGCTAGAAAGACATTTCTAGATTGCATACTTTGGCCTTAAATATTTACAGCAGTGAATCAAGGATAAAAAAAAATTAATGCATACCTGCTAATACTAGAATAAAATAGGCTTTCCAGCCGTTTTCTCTTGCACATATGATGTAAAACGCTTTAAGAATTTTGGATATTCTCGTTTTGCCACTGCCCGTAACACTGATGCTGGTGCCCATCCTCCCGGGTTCACTGGAAGTAAACAGGAAGAAGGACATTGAAATAAAGCAACTCCACTAAACGCTGAAAAAGCAAATTTAAGTTCATTACTCCTGAAACTCTTCCTGAAGTATCAGGGAAGAATAACCATCAGCAGATTTTTTTTTATGCCCCTAGGCTTGTGTTGTAGCACTTTCTATTTGTAATACTCAAGCTCAGTCCAGATCTATGATGCCACTATTAAAAAAACATTAAACATGATATATTGTGAGTCTCGGGAAAATGCCCAAATAGAAGAGGGTATTCTCTACAGGTGTCTGAGAAACAAAAGAGAAAGAGACTTGAGTGACTTCCTATTTCAAAGAAAGCAGAAGTCAGTCTCAACTTTTAAAAAATGCTGTGTTTGCCTGCAGAATTGCTATGGAAATTGCCTGGAAATGATTTTAAAGCATTTAAACAAAATTTAAACTGATGCTTAATTACATTTCAATTAACAGGGGAAGCATGTTGCTGAAAAAGCTGTCACTTCCCATATAGTCATAGGTCAGAATTCAGCAGTGAAAATGTATTTTTTAAGTAATTGGGAAACTTTTAAAAAAAGTAGTAAGCAGAATGAGCTACTCTTTAAGTGTTTTGTAGCTCTGGGAGAAGAGCTAGTAAGTATGCATCTCCAATATACAATACACTGCTAAATACTGGGTACAGCAACAATATAATTTGGCTTTGGCAATTTTTCAGTCAATACCAAGGATTCTATCAGCTAAAAAAAACAGAACAAGAAATGTAGACTAGATTATACTGCTTGCAAGCATCTTCATACAAAATATATTTGTTTCTTCCTGGCACCAAGGGTAACTGTATCTTTACTTTCGGCAGCTTTTCAGCCTAATGAGATTAATTGGGAGAAAAAAAAATTTCCAAATTTCCAGCAGTACATGAAAAAACCCAACATACCATTATTGAAATTAAAAGCTATGCCAGCTCATCCCAGTTGCAGCCATTTCTGCCCACCTTCTTCCACCCCCCAAGGCTGTGTACCCAGGACTGAGCTACACACCACTTCCATTTATTCCTTCCAGAGTACCACACAATGAATGATCCCATTCACCAATTCATGTAGCACATTAATTTGAGACTTTTTGAATGTGACGACTACAAATGTGATGCTATGTATAGATTTAACAGAAAAGAGCATCAAGCCCCTTTTTTTTTGGTCCAGTGTTCAACTCTCCAAAACTAGCATCTATCATGAATGTCATACTGAAAAATTTTATACTTACCATTAGCTACATATGTAATCTTGCATAGGATATTGTCCCTGCTTATTTCCTTGTTCCCCTCTGGTGGGCTTACTAACGTCTGACAAATCATAGCAATATTTATTTTGGCACGGACACAGCGATTGTTCAGCTGTCGAAAACATGAAATGTTGTAAATCTCAAACTAAATTTGTTTCAGCATACTTGAGTGTGAACATTTTTTCATTATGAAGTCTAAGACACTCTAGAAGCTGTTTTTCTGAGAGTCTGCATTCTAGCACTACATGGATGTAACATGAGAGTAAGTAAAATGAAAGATACATGGTGAATAAGGAAAGGATTCAACTAAAAAGTCTGAATGTCAAGTTTCTGCTTGCTTAACACATTATAAGTCAATTACGTCAATTGTTGTGACAAATCAGAGAAACATTTCGAAAATAATGTATCAGCATTTACAAGTATCAGTTAACCTTTCCCTTGAAAGCAGGCTAGAGAATAGCAATCCAAGAAAAACAATCATTTCTGTTATCTGACAGAACCAAGGCAAAACTGTGTAAGATGGAGACTGAACTCTATGTATAGTTATACAAACCTACTTTTATATTTGACAATACTGAACAGTTATTGATTTGATTTCATACAAAATAACCTCAATTCTTTAAAATGTTTTCACATCTCCAGAAATTTTGCTTCCATTCTGCTGAAACACTTTAGATCTGTCAATTGAGATAAAGCAAGAAAGCTTTTGGCTCACAATGCCTTCATCAGGTCATCGTATCACCTGGTTTAAATCAACTTTGTATTTTGTATAAGCCCTCCATCTCCCTCACAGTAGCATTGCAAATGCGTTACCACAGAACAGAAAAACTTCCTTGAAAGAAAATCTTCACAGAATCAAAATAATACTTACAGGAGCACTGTCATGTTCCACAGAGAAATTACAAACAATCCATGTTTCAGGATCATTTTCACTGAATGCTGGTATTTTTCTAATAGCAGACAAATACAGCACATCCCTTTGAGAGGCTGGCCACACTCTCTGCAGAGAAACACATGATCATAAGCTTTTCCAGTTTTGCAAATTAAGTATTTACTATCCTTAGTTAAAAGAAAAAACCAAGCAAGGCAAACCAGGGCGGTTATGTTATTAAGTTTCTTCAAATTAGTAATTTCATTTTCAAAACTGAAAGAGAACACAGTTGTAAATAGGCAACAGAAATTTCAGGTTGGCTATGCTTCATACCAAAAACATTAAGGCAAAACTTTAAGGCCTTTGAAATACAGACAGCCAAGCTGCAATAAATTTTTCAGGTAGAAAACTAGGAAGAGGCAGTTCCTCCTGTTCCCCCACCTCAGATTTGCATTTTAGTTAACACTTGTAAGCAACAAACTGAACTAATGGTTAAGGGATGCATCTACAGTTACTTATATCTCTGGAGAGAAAGAGAGAGAAGGCATGTATTTAGAACAATTATTTCTTTGAAAAGCTACTACTTCAGTAAGACAAGATATAGCAAACTGTATTATCCAAGAGAAAGTTTCAGAAGCAAAATGTCTGATAAAATAAGAAAATATACAGAAGTTATTTTCCTGACACTCAATAGGAGAAAAAAGTTCTGCCTTTTACCACAACCAATACAGATTACACAATTGTCTTACTCAAAATCACGAGTCCTCTATTAAAGAAGTTTTAGGGTAACCACACTACTGGTAAAATTGTCCAAGAAAAATATTTGTTTTAACATTTGAATATACCAATACTTAGAAACATGCAAGACTAAAGATGAATTTGTGTATTTCATTCCTATCCATTTTTAAAATCTTTAAGTTACAGTTGCTGTGTTATAACTCAAATGAACATTTTTCTAAACTGACAGCAGAACCATTCTGGGGAAAAACTGATGACAGTACAAGAACAAATGTCATACCAATAATTAAAAACACTTGCATTGCAAGCTGGTATGTCAACTAATTGTGGTCAACAGTAACTTGCAAAATAATTTTTGCAAAAAACCACCTGATATAGTGCTATAGGTTTCTTCCTTGTAGTCAGTGTTGATTTATTGCTTCTGTTTGCTTTGGACGACTCTGGTCTTGCTGGCAGTGATAAAATGAGGACATTAAAAACAGTCCTCACTTGCTGCTACAAGCTCTATCAGACACATACATAACCAATTATGCTCTCAAGAGAAGTGTGAAAAATTGATGCAGGTTGCAGTTCAATAGAGAACTTATTCTGAAATATTGTCCAGAACAATATTTTAAGTTGTTAAGCCAGTGAAGTATTCAGAATACTATTGTATCACACATGCCTCAGACTGTCTCAGTAAGGTATGCAAATGAAGTGTTATTACCTTATGTGTCTGGTAAATGATGATTGCATTATCAGCTAAATTTTCCACAACATGGAAATTTTCAATTGTTGCTAGAAAAAGAGGGGGGGGAAAATCCATCAGTGAACAGTTACAGACATTAGGACAATGCTATAAATACTATTCTTGCTGACAAATCAGCAGAGCTGAAGAACCAATTCCTTACTTTCCCAGTCATTACGGACATCAACGTTCCAGAAGTAGTGGCAAACCTCATGCCCTGTTACCCCTTTAACAGCATGGGTTGCTTTCAAAGGATCTAGAACTATTCCGTTCTCTTCCACCTCTCTTCTGTATACCTACAGCCAAACACAAAGAAAAAAATGTAGAACAGAAGCTGTCAAAACTGTTCGTGTTTTAATTGTTTAAATTTCATCAGTTTAAAAAAATCCAAACCAACAAACCACTTACCTAGAAGACTATCACATGAATAATTTGCCATGAAAGTGTTCTCTGGTAACTACCATTGAAGACATTCTTATGTGGAAATTTACATTAAAATACCAAAATACCAGTATTTAAGGATCTCTACTCCAAAAATGATTAAGCTACCTTATTTATCACTATCCACACAGATTCATAAGCACAGTAGAGCAGCCAACACAGTAGCTGGCTACTCTTATTATTTTTGTACATAGAATTTACACATTACTTTGATACCAAGTTTTAAGTAGGAGGGAATGAGAAAGGAATCTGCAAAGATGAAGCTATTGCAGGAATTACACAGGATTTTGTATGAATAAATATAATAGAAGCCACAGCTCTCATGGACTCAAGTCCCAACGCAAACAATGCTATTCCCAGAGAGAAGTTTCAACAGTGCAGCCTGCTGATTGATAATATTACCAGAAAATCATAGAATGATTTAGGTTGGAAAAGACCCTTAAGATCATCGAGCCTGGCGGTAAAGAGAACACTGCCAAGTGTACACTGAAAGGATCTGCCTTCACAGTGTATCATCTTATATGAATTAAACAAACCCCAAATGTTTACCTTCATTTCTCCTTCTTCTACCACTAGCTGCCAATTGGCATCTCCTCCTACATCTTGCAAGGAATATGTCATGTGGTTTTGTACCATCTCTTCCACCTTCAAAGAAAAAAAAAAGCATTTTTAACTCATTCCTTCCATCATTTTGGGTAGATACTGTACAGCATTGGAATTCACAAGTCAATACTTCAATTCCTGTGCAGGAGCTGAATTTGAACAAGAGAGCATTCTATTAGGTTAGGAGCAAACAAATAATGCTGGCCTTCAGAAATAAAAGCCAAAATCTTGATTCAACTTCCAACTTCATTCTTTGTGGATACTTCCTATCCCTCCTTCATGCCACTAAACTGTCAAATCTCACCACTTCTACCTAAAACAGTTATTTATTTCAGCAGATAGGAACTTCGGACATCTCTAAATGGAATTGCAATGCACCGTAAGATATTCACTAAAGAGCATTTAAAAAGCTGAACAAAGACAGGGGGCTTGGGAGGAAGACTGACAAGCACTACAAAAGCAAATGCATATCAAAAGTCATACTGGAAGAGCAGAGAAGAAAACGGTCGTGAGCAAAGCATGCCTGTTCTGTTTATATGGCATCTTTGCACAGTTTACAGCTAGAAAAAAAAGAACAGAAATGCCTACATTCAAAAGATTATGATGGTACAGAGGTTCCATTACTATAAAATGCTCATTTAAAACTTATTTAGCTAGACAGCTGTGCCTTTTCTTAAGGCCAAATATTTGCTATATTTTTACCAACCTATGTGAATACCTCATTTTTTTATTCCATATAATGTGCATGAAAATTGGTACTGGGACAGGAAGTGGATTTTTATTTAAAATTTAATATATTATTCTGTTTCTTTGGTTCCCCACTCCTTTCCAAATGCCCCCAATAAAAACAGAAGCAAAATCATAGGGTATCCATTGCTGTGTAATGCTTCAAGTATTGGAAACACTTCCACCCAAAAGGTAGATGGCCACTAAAACTTGTCACAGCAAGCAAGTCCACGATTCACACCGTTTTCCTGAATTACTGGGAATACCTTTTTTTTTTTGCAAAGGAAAAGCAGTACAAGCAAAATTTAGTTAATTGGCCAACACAGAGATTAGTCTAAGAAGTGCACAATCACAGGATTAATAGTCTGAACCCTAAGGTGCTTTTGCACAACTTACAAAAACATGAAGCCTAGTGTGCAATAAAATATGTAAAACAAATATTTCAGCAAGTATGAAAACACGTAGAAAGCAAAATTAATAATAATTGATGGGTTTTTTATATGATACAGAATTGAAAGATGTTATTTACTTTTAATTTAAGGCAGTTTGTACTGTGTACTCCATATGCAATACACAGAAGACCAGGAAGAAAAAAGGTAATTGAATCAAATAAAACTCTCAAAGCACAACACAAAACCAAAATCCATTGGATGGAAATCCTAGTTTGTCTTGGTTTAACTAAGTATAGACTTCTAGACAAGGAAGAGTTATCACTCCAGTTTTTGGGTGTTTCGTTTTTGAGCTTCAATGAACAAAAAGCACCCCCAAGATTTATGTTTCTGCTTCTAGACAAGCCAATTTTTGCTGCCAGTTACCAGCAGGTTTCCTACAAAAGATTCTTCCATTTTCTTCCCATGAAACAATGACAGTACAATACAAACCAGGTAAGAATGTAGGGTATTTAAATAGTCAATTTATTAGCTCTAGGTCACACTTCTTTCAGAAAGGAATCCCTGCCATGCTCCCAACACTTAACTTGCCATACCTTCAGGCCCCTATGTATTTTCTACCCCACCTCTTAATTTATTAAGGACAAAGCCATGTTTTATACATTTATTTTTGTCTTTTACTACATTTTGCTTTATGCTAAATGCAAAGGAATGAGGGAAATAGCAAGGAAAGAAGAGGAGGCATCCACAGGACTGCAGTCTAAACAGATTCTTACTTCTGCTTCACCAGGAAATTTACAGTATTTACACAGTAATTTACACAGTATTTACACAACCTAATCGTGCACAGTGTCTGTCCAAACTGTATTTAGTCTATGCACTGGTCTGTCAAACCGCACCTATTTCAGAGGCACAGTCAAGAGTCACAGATTCTTTCCCTCTGGGTGTTCCTAGCTGGCTACAGGAACAGTCTGCAAAAATACTTGCAACCTGTATGCTGTGCAGCCTTGACCTGAACATTGAGTAGCAAGTTCTTCACTCTAATGGGCCTCAGAACAGCTCGATTTATTATAAAAGCTGATAGATCTTTAAAAGAAAGTGATCTGAACTCCCGCTCAACTGGCAGAGACAAATCAAGGCCTTTCTAGAGGAACGCTGAAGAACCAGCTCCCATCAGAATACATCGTTATATTTCTCAGTCTGACAAAAAAGGTTGCATGTTTCTACTTCACCTTTTACTGATACTGAAATTCCCTTCATTCACATGAAGTCTAGGAAAAAAGTCACATTTATTAAGAATCAAGATATTAGTTGATTCCCAAAAATTGTCAGCTTGTGGACAGAGGCCAGTTTTTTATTAATAAGGTATGGAGCAGGTAGAACGAAAAGGTCTGCTGCTTTTCTCATCATGCTCTATGTCGTCTTGTTCAGCAGAAACAAAACTCCAGAGCGGGTGGACTAACTTGTTCGTCTAGCAAAAATTTGTTTTAGGAAAATACTTAGAGGGTGGGGCTGTGTGCAGGGATACTCATACTTTCTGTAGTGAGTCCATTAACTTGAAACTGCATTTGGAGGCATTCCATAGTAATTTCCAGGTAGTATAATCTATGCAGCAGGTGAAAAGAGCAACTTTACTCCGGTCCATTTGATCCTGATACCTAACCACAATTTGCACTTTTGTGGTAAGGACTTGGTCCACCTCAGGTTTGTTTTTAAGTGATTAGCTCTGCAGTCAGAGTGGTACTCTAAAACTCAGGTTTATCATATGAGTGCAGAAATGTTATCACAGGCACAGAAGAGGTGAAAATGAGGACACGCACATATCTTGGTAAATATGATAAATGGTCTCTGCACCCATAACCTGACATAGTACAAGTCAGGTACTGACTTAATTAGTTAGATTACTAGACTTTAATTGCCTATCTTGGCAATTAAACTTGCTTTCTATTATTTATTATTCCCTTACTGTATTATTCCCTCACTTTATTATCCCCTCCTTCCAAAGAAAAAAGCAACTTAGAAAACTAACTCAGCTACTGGAGTATTGGTAGAGAAGCCTATCATTGTTGTGCAATAGGACTTCCATACTTTTTCCCTTGCAGTAAGTACAAATTTCAGAAATAATCTGATTGCAAGAGGTGTTGGAATTTTAGTCTAACAGGCAAGTCCTTAAGTGTTGGTCCTACTCATGAAGCTGGTAGTAAGGTCTGCAGGTGGTAAAATTCCAGGCTCTGTTAATTATTTTAAAAATTCCATTCCTATTTGAAGAAAAAAAATTGTTTGGACCTTTTGCTAATACTTTAAAAACCCTCCAAAACAGCAGATCCCAGAAGGAAGCTCCATATTCACAATCATGTATGGACCACATAGGAAAGTAATAGCATGAATACCATATCTGAACAACTCTTTTGGAGATTAAAAAAGAAACATGTGAACACACTTACCCAATTCTACTCTAAACTATCATCTTCCAAGCAAGCACCTAGAGTAATTTTGTACATTACTGGAATATGTCATCATGGCTACACCGACATACTCAGGATGTCAGACATCTTCTGAAGGATAAGTGAATACATACAAACTTGTCAGTAAAATCTGTCATACCCACAATCTTGTTGGTCAACACCTTTAATGCCCTTTCAGTAACCAAACTAGTTGTACAGTTAAAAAATGGTAAAAGTGAACCATAAGATTTAGTATATTAATGTCATTACAAACAAACACTTTCGAGAAAAAAATCAAACCTTTGTCTTAAAAGCAAGAAAAACTATACAATCTGAAGCAAAGACCCTTTCCAACCTATGTAAAACATGTAATTCTACTTTCATTATAACTAGAAAGACAAAGTTTTCAAATGGCAGGCATTTTTTTTAAAGCTATTGAATTAAATCAAATAGTTTCACAAGATTTGGGCCTCTGCACAAGTGGTATGCATGCAAGCTGAATGTAAAGAAAGACAACCATTTAGTACAGGAATAGAGTACTCCTTTGTTTGTCTCAATGTACTAGTTTAAAGCAAGCAGTGACTGATGTAACAAAAAAACCAGGTTCCAGAGAAGATGAAATACAGCAAAGATATGCAACCCCCACTTGACACACCAATACAGTACCTGGGCGCTGAATCTGTGAACATCATCAGAGGCACTGACTAGATCAATGGAAGACATGGAGGAAGAGCGACTATAGGGCTACCAGAGACAGACAAAGAAAAAACCAAGTAATCAGAACAAAGGCACAACAGAGCGTTCAGTACCAACTTGCAAGCACAAGATAATGAAGAAAAGGAAAACAAAAGCACCATAAGCAGCAAGCACAGAGGCGAATGCTGATTTCATGCACCTATTATATATTATGCGCCCAGTGTAGCCCTGACAGGAGCATAGTGTTTCCAGTAACACGAAAAAAACAAGTCAACTGATTCTGATGTGACCAACTGGATTTTTCTTTTTTTTAAAATAAAATCAATTCAATGAATTTGGGTGAAAGTATTTTGAAAAAACTGGGGTTAGCCAATTGGGTTTTTCCTTTATTTTCTGCCTGACAAGCTCAGCACAAGTTAAGAGTATTCTAAACAGGTACTCAAATCAGTATTTTTGAGCCAAGACAAAACGTCCTTCTTCAATTCTGGCTACTTTATTTGAAAATGAGTAGGCCACTGGAAGTTACTAGAAACACCTAAAAATCTCACCTACCCATACAAAATACTACATAGAAACATCACAGATGAGACCATTATTCTGAGGAGATCAGGATAAATATCTTACCGTTTGCACAAATCGATGAGTCCCCACAGCAGAATATGCATCTCCAGAAGGTAAGGATGTCGGCCAGTGTAATCTAACCTTTTCACTTTGGGACTGCAACAACATAGGTTGAATTATTATTATTAGTCAGCTGCTGCTGGGAGGACTATGAAACAAAGTGAGTCATGCTCAATCTACATAGTGACTACAACAACTAATGCTGTACATGACAGGCATGAAGCTGTCATCCCACTGGAATTCTTAGTGAGTGGGCCTGAAGACTGAATTCATCTGAAGTTCAAGGTATATTTCTAAGTTAAGGAAAACACACCGGCAGCATTAAGGATCCATGTAGTACTATCACAGTCACTCAAACTTTTACTCTTCACTAAGAGATCCCAACATCAGGTAAACTCTGTTGGGTACTACACGTCCTCTAGAAAGCCTTTTAATTCTCAAGTCGTTGTTATTCACTATATTCCTAAGTGTAAACCCTTTTAAGACAAAGGATGCACCACTTTGTTATTCCCTCTCATTTTAAGTACTGCTGTACTTTCTCATATGCTAGATATTTTCTAGAATGCATCTTATGCCTTTTTGATCCTTATCACTGAAGTATATTCAATAAATGAGTTCTATTCTCTGTCTGGAGAATTAGCCAGACTACAGAATTTTTAAATTAAAAAAACCACCAACAGAACTATGTCTTTCCTATTTCATATACCACTAAAGTCAAAAGAAACTTCAGATCAATAATTAGATTTTGAGAGACAGCTGTAGTGTTTGACATTTTTATTTTAACAGGACATCAGTCACATATGAAGATAATTTTCATACAGGACACTTATTTAGGAATTGGACACTAGAGACATTCAATAAACTTAGCATTTATACAACCCTTTTCTAGACAAACTGTGAAGTCACTTTCTCAAAATTAGCATTAAGCAACAATACTTTATTGTAAAAATATTAAGGGAAATTCCCTTATCAGTGTCAGAATAAAATAACCAGAGCTTCAGGAGATGCACCTCAGGACTGAGTTTAAGTCACAGAAGTCTCTTATGAAGTGCTCATTATTAAGACATTTTTCAAGTATCAATACCTGTTCTTCCATTTTATCCTGTCTATCAAGAGCAGCTTCAACAGCATCAAAGAATTCTTCTTCATTAATCAGACTATTAGGACCCTCCTAGAGCATAAGAAGCAAAAATAGTTAAAAATTCTGGAGACATGGAAGTTCCACTTCAATTTAATATTAGAAATACATATTTATATACATGCATATGTAACTGATGGCAATAAATTTCTTCTGTAGACCTCAAATTTTTTCACCAATATTCTTAGATTATAAATTCTCTGAAAACCTTTACTTGTTAAAGGAAGATGTCTCCCTCTAACAACAATTTAATGATAGCTGCATAAAGAAGAAAAAAACTCAGGAAACTGAGTAATAGTGTCTATATGCTTTGGCACCATATTTAGAGTTTAATTAATAAATATTTTCTCTTGAAAATGTTTACAGTGTCAGTAAAGTACATCTATTAACATAACTGTGTAGTTAGACTCCTTCCAAGTATTTCAGTGCCTTAAGGCACTGAATTTCAGGTATTTCCTGAAAAATACAACAAGAGAAGACAAAATTCTGGGAACCTCTATTGAAAATTCTTGGAAAAAACCAGTTTAACTAAACAGCAGTTAGAGCTGAATCAATGATTAAAAACTCTAGTCTACAATTAAAACAGTAATTAGGTTTACTGCTTTTACTGTATTGCAAAACAACCTAGGCCAGCAAATTAAAAAAAAACAAAACAAAACTATGTATCACCAGTGACACCTGCAAGAAGCAGCTGGGTTCATAACCAAGTAGACAAAGTCCAACTTGCTACCCATTTTATTCTTTTACAGTGCATGTCTCAGTGACAACAGATAATCTAAGCTCAAATAACTTAAATATCTACAGTATTATTTCTCAGGCTATGACTTGTAAGTAGAAATGTGTTTGATATACATGGAAAGGTCAAGCTCCTAAAAATTATGCACACTTCATTACAGGTGCATTAGCTTACATTACTGTGAATGCCTCTTCTGTGGAAGTGTTCAAGGCCAGGCTGGATGGGGCATTGAGCAACCTGGTCTAGTGGGAGGTGTTCCTGCCCATGGCAGGGAGGTTGGAACTGGATGATCTCTAATGTCCCTTTCAACCTAAACCATTCTATGATTACTCTTCCAAAGGTGGTTTGCATATCTCAGAGTAGAACTAAATACCTCACTGAGGAGAATGCTGATGAAATAGACAATTTAAGAGAAGAAAGGGACCTAAAATCTGAATTTGACAACACAATATTTCAAATAGCAGTGACAAATTAAAATCAATTCATGTTACACTGCATATTGTAGGACTGCCTCTGTAGTCAGGGTTTTCATATTTCTTTTACTTATCTCTACAGCTGAACCAATAAAAAGGGAAAGTACAACACTATTACATATAAGCAGTATAAAATGTATGAGTAACAAAAAATGAACAGAAATATCTGTAAGAAACATACTTCAGACAAAAGCAGAACTTGGAAGATAAAGATATACTTCCACTCTCAAGAAATTAAGGACTGACATTGTTCATACAGTTTCTGCTTCCAAGGTGAAAAAATAAGTGTGGCATGAACACACTTGTAAATCACACTTACACCGGCTTGTTCAATTTCACTTCAACCCTTTGAGAAACAACCCAGTCTTAAAGGTGTATTGGGTTGGTGTGGCAAGGTTTTACCAGCACCTCTGGGATAATGGATTTAACAAAGGGGGGAAAAAACCTCATCCAACTGCAGCTGGAGAAGAGCAGGGTGAGAGTATGTGAGAGAAACAGCTCAGCAGCTACCAGATCAGGGAAGAAAGAGGGTCAGGAGGTGCCACAAGTGCTGGAGCAGAGATTCCCCTGCAGCCTGTGGTGCAGACCATGGTGAAGCTGTGCCTGTGCAGCCTATGAAGGTCCATGGTGGAGCAGAGATCCTGCAATCTGTTAAGGAGCCCACACTGTAGCAGGTGGATGCCCAAAGGATGCTGTGATCCTGTGGGAAGCCCACAGTGGAGCAGACTTCTGGCAGAACCTGTGGCCCAATGGAGAGAAGCTCATGCTGGAGCAGGTTTGCTGGCAGGACTGC
>VZRJ01012750.1:23019-74868 GCA_013397565.1 Ptilonorhynchus violaceus
CCAAAGCTCCTTTCAGTTATTACAATTATGGGCAAAAACAAACATGTTACAGAAGGATGCAAAACCTATTTCTTTGAAGAGATGCTCACTCAATAGGTTCCTTATAATGGATACAAGTATTTTGATTCATTCCTAATAACAGGGAATATCTGTCTTTCCGAAACGTGTTGGAAGATGACCTCAACCCTCGCCTCAGGAACAAATGAACTTCAGCACTTTAGAAGTACTTGTGAGGAGACCAAACATTTTCCCCAATTCCTTTTTTACACTTTTTGTCATGTCAGCTACAGACTGATTTTTTCAAAATGAAATTAGCCATCAGGAGATCTGTGTTTCAAGGTAAAGACTAACAGGAAAGTGTTTTTACTGTTGCAACTGCTCTTTGGTGATCAAACTGCATGCTGTCAACCAAAAAAAGCAGGATAATTTGTCTCCCACCTTAACTTCAATTTCAACATCTTTTAAGTAGTTCCTTTTTCATTATCCCATCTATGCTTTATTTCTGATTTGTTTTCTCTTGTGTTTCACACAAGGAATTCTTCATACCATGCTTTAACCTTCAATAGCTCTTTAGCTTTTCTCTCCTAGACCTCTGTCTGTCAGGATAGGTGTTTTTCCTTCTTGTTCCCAAGATTCTGTTTGTGACACTTTCCCAGTGTTTGATCAAATCTGTTTTCCAGTGCAATAGGAAAGTACTCTAAAGACAATAAGCAGAAAGATCTTCTTTTATCTTTTCCATTTTATGCCCCCTTAACATCTTATGTCACTAAGCTAATTCTAAGTGAAAAATAAATATTTGTGTCCATGACCCATTTATTGACAACCTACTGTTGTTATCTTCTGTGGATAGCAATAGGATCAGTAAGATTAGCTTTGTCTAAGAACAATCTCAGTTTTTCAGCAGTATGTTGGCAAATATTCCTCTTCCATTCAAAGCACAAAAATCCAACAAATCTCTGCTTTACATGAAATTTTCTCTCCTTCAGCCTTTGTACCATTTCCACCTTTACAGTTCCAGTACAAAAGACACCTTCCATATTCAGAGAGGTTCCTTAAGTAGGTTACACCTGTTCTTCCTATTCTTAGATAATTTAAATCCAATTATGTTCACTTTCCTGAGGGGATGAATGGGAAAACTTCGTGATCAAGATTCTACATTCTTGAATATAAGATCCCAATGGGTAAATATGCATCCGTCAGACACCATCCCTTGATGTTTTATATAAATGATCACTGTTCTGATTACCAGATCTTTTAACTGGAAAGTGACCAATATATTTAAACAAGTAGTACCTACCTAGTAGTACTCTACCTAGCTCTTCACTTAAAGATTCTAGAGAAAACAGGAAAGAAAAAGCCTCCCTATGCATATCACCTTCAGAGTTGTACACAAACGTCCATAATAACATTAACTTTCTCCTCCCGCCCAGAGAACTAATTGCAGAATACAATGTGAATATGGTTCCTTAGGTCAGTCTTAAATCTAATGATTCGAGCTTCAGATTGCTGCATGAGTAGTTTGAACAGTAGGCTTAAACACTCCTCCTAATCACAGTAAGCTAAATTGAGAGGTTAAACCTATGCCTCACTTCCTGAAGCACTGAGTGGGGAGAACAGTCCCAGAAAAAACAGGCAACCACTTCTCAGCTACAGTTAAGAAGATTGTTACAGTCCTTCCAGGACTGGATAGAAACTTCAAGAAAAGAACTTGAAATTTCAGAAACCAAATTTTAACACCTGCTCTGAGGCTAAGCTTTAAAATAGGGTGAAGTTGATGATAAATCTTCCATTGCCAGTTAGTCTGGACTTTTTTCTGCCCAATACATGAGCATGGCTGTCTCAATGCAAGACATCTACTTCCCCCACTGCATCACTTATGATTCCATTTAAGGGCAGAGAGTCTAATTTTTCCTTTCTAATCAAGCTTTGCAGCACTCAGCTACTAAATATTTCATGAATTTAGCCGTTAGAAATCAAACTGAGGCATAGAAAAACTGAAACGGAGATAAATATTTTCTCAGAAATAACTGATGGAAAGTAGATTTAATGGAATACAGGAATCATAACAACTGGAATTAGAAGTTCTGCAAAAGGCAAGGGGTTGCAGAAATTACTTCCTGTAGTGAGCTATACTGAGTGAGTTTATATATAGGTATCTATAATACCAAGTATCAATTTCTTAGCATATAAGTTCCCAAAGATTTGATGACCAGATGTATTAAAAATATAGACTTTTGCAATGGCATTCCCCATAGCATATGCATATATATAGCAGATACAGCAGAACAACGTAGATATGAAAGAATTTTCTACAGGTAAATGAAGCTGAAACTCCTATATGATTGTACAAAAGTTAAGTCTGACAAAGACGTCTCTTCCAAAATGAATCATGCAGTAAAATTAAACTCTTAGTCAACACTTTTTAAAGAAAGCTTTTTCAGTTTTCTGAAATCTAACTGAACAGTCCTCAAAAAAATTGTATAGTTTTATATAGACAACAGGGTTAGTGGAACCACATACTTCCCTAAAAACTTCAGTTATATGCTACTTTACCACTGAAAACAGCATTACAATCAATCCTCAGTAGAAAAAGTCTACTTATATCATGAATTCCAGAAGTATCCCAAAAAAGCTCCTTTCATTTCAGTTCCTCTCCTTTTCCATCACAACAGTTCTGGCTATGCTCTAGGAAGAGCACTTAAATACAACACGGAAATAGGTAATACATGGGAACAACAGCCAGTTAAAAAGAAAACAGAAGACACAAAAAAGGCTCATTTTGCCCTGTATTTCCCAGGTTCTTGATGAAAGCATTCACACTTCTAAAAACATTTCTGGTGAGTATTTTGGGAGATTCCATCACATTTGAAATTGGAGGTGCAACTTCCAAGTTTTGTGAATCAAGTCTAAGAAATACCTTAGGACTAACTGAATTGTCAACATGTAGAGTGTAAACACTAAAATATTTCAGTCAGAAAACATGAGAAGGTCGAAGAATAATGTAAATACACTTTAAATGCATACACAATTTCCTCCAGGACAGAAGAATCAGATTTCTAGAACAGCAAGACTTGGATGAGTTCTTCACATTTGCAGCATGGAAGAAGTGAGTACAATGAGTAGTTCATTTATGATCAGAACAAAAATCAGAATTCTGCTTATCATAACAATGAAAAGGACAGTAAAAAGGCACTAAAATTATGATAAGTGAGAATCAGTAACAGTGTTGTCTTAATCATTACATAGCCATGGTACTTGGAAAAACCATAGTGGGATAGCCCTAAGTGGAAAAGCACTGCCCTCCACCAACTTCCTAAAGCAGGTAACACTTGCCATAACCTGTTACAAAATCTCAGTTCCCAAAATTCGAATAATGCAGCTGTTTCAGCAGAATATTTTAGTGACAATGGCTTTAGGCGCAGAATAGGAAATTCCAGCTTGACAGGCTTGCCTTAATGTTTGTGTGAATTAAGCATAACCCAGAGAATCATGAAAAGCTGCTAAAGAATTATAACATGACTAAGAACTTCCATTCACATACACTTAAATAACTATTCTTGCCATTTTCTGCTTAGAAATGAGCATGAATACCTGTCTTGTATCAAACTTATCATCATACCATCCCTCCTAATTTTCATCAATGAAAAAGCTAGGACACACTTACATTTTTCCTTACTGCTGTTACTGTTATGTACAAAATCTCCATCAGGACGCACTGTAGGGAAATCATCTTCATCATCTTCTACCACTAAATTTGAGAGAGAATGTATTATGGGAGTGAAAAAGCTTTTCCAGTTCTTTAGTGTGCAAGAAAGAATTAAGAGCATCTTCATGGCTAACCAGCACTCTTTTTTGTAACAACAGTCATAAACCCTTCCTTCCCTTTTGTTGTTTTTTTTTGATCCAAGACCATTACCAGTGTAAATGTCAATAAACACCAGAATCTAACATTGCCCAGCATTGAAGTTTACCACTCAATTCTACGGTAAGAGCAACATATTTCGGTGTTACAACTGGATGAGGAGGGAGCCATGATTCATCATCTATCTAATCTTCTACACTAGAAAGTTTAAAAAAAAGTGGAATTGCACTTCTATGGTGTTTTATTACTACCAACAGTTTCAGACTGCCAGAACAAACACAGGGATGAATATAAGCCTCAGCAGAGTGCAAAGATACGGCAACAAGCTGTGCTCTGATATAAGCAATTCAGAGATATGTAGACATCCACACCTCAGCCTAATATGGTCTCAAGTGTGCATTCAGAGCTGTATTTCCAGCCAATACATCTCAGAAGCATTCCTTAAGGCAGGACTTTTGACTTTTTAAAAACAATTTATTGTTTCTATCAACACTAATATCCCATTTGTTTTTCAAAATAAAAGGTAAGAGATAGCTATAAATTACCTAGAATTCATGAGGGTTAGCAATTGGTATTCTATAACAAAACACTTAAAAAGAGCATTTCTTTTGTACAGTTGACAGCTACAGGTTAACATCAAGCAGATTTTGATGCAAATCTGAATTCTAAAGTAAAAACTGTTAACATGTTTATGCAGAAATACAAACGATTGATCCCTGTACTATACGGTAAATTTAAGATGCATGTTTTATATATATGACATTAAATTACACTGTAACTGTATCAAAAGGTTTACTAGGTAAAAATCTAAATTCTATGGAGGTACGAGTTTACAGTTACAGTGTTACCTTTATCCCTCTGGAGTTCATCTTTGGAAACTGCATCTGCACAAGCATCAAAGTATTTCTGTAAAGTATCAACTTGTCTACACAAGATGTCTCTAAAGGTTTCCATTTCTGCAAGCTTCTCACGTAAGCTATGGCCCTTCTGAAAACACAAAAGAAAAAAGCCTGAAATGGTGCTACATACTCAACAATAGCTTGATGCATTAAAATTAAATTTTAAAAAATTTTCTGCAGCTATGAAGAAGAAAATGAAGTACACTGAGGGTATTTTAAGTATCAGCAATTATGAAATACTCTTAATGTCAGAAGAAACCATATACAAGCGGTCCTTATTCATTTTGTCACTGGTCTCAGCATTTTCTCATGACCGCATCTGCTGCTTCAGAGTACTCAACAAAAGCTTATAAAACATGTGATCTTGCATGCTACCAACTTTATGCCTATTTGCCTGAAAGCAGTCAGCTCTAGTTTAAGATCTCTGTTCTGATCCTTATTCCCCTTTCTTGTGTTGCCCCTCTTCTGCTCTCCCTAAAGTACAGCACACCCCAGTTCATATGTTAAATATTCATATGCATTACACCAGGAAAGCCATGATTTGTCATTCAGCACTATATCATATTTATTAAGCTGCAGAATCAGTGTTTGTTTTCATTTGGAGCCCATGATATTCTGGTGAGTAAACTAGAAAAAGTTAATGAACACACTCACAAGTTTGATTTTCTTGCCACAGAAGATGACAGCACAGTTGAAAAGGGACGATTGCACAGAGGCATGAGAGAGCTTCCTGTATCTGTTCACCATCATATGATGGACTACTGACACTTGGAGTAAACTAAATATTTGGTATTTTTTCTATAATTATGTGAATGGGTCCTCACGTTTCTTCTTTGCCAGCTGCATGTTATTTACGCACAAATACTAAGAAAACTTTATGCACTAACCTTGAATGAAGAGGTGGATGTCGCAGAGTATCCACTTGCTCCAGAGACAAGAGACACCATGGAGCCATGGCGTCGCAAACTTGACTCTGATCCATAGCCAGATTCAGTCTAAAAAGCAAACCACACACAAAACTAGAGTGCTGAGGCTTTTAATAGAAGAGAAATCATGAAAACAAGACTAATGTAATTTTCTCTGAAACCCACCCATTTGTCTTCTGCAGTAGAGGTTTAAATAACTCAACTGCACCTGCATCTAAGATGTTGATGCAGCATCTCTAATGTTATTATAATTTTATTTTTTATTATCATAATGATTTGTAAAAAAAATTGTTACCTACAACCAATTATGTGTCCCCAAAAGAACAAGGAAACATACATTTAATGGTTCAAAAAAGGGACAGCGTTCCATTATTTTGGTGTAGGTAATTCCTAACGTGTAATTTTCACACAGCCTATTCAAAAAGCTACATTACTCTATAATTAATTGGAGGATTAACATGGTTCAGTCTCAAGACAATCAGCTTCAGTCAATTCTTCCAATCATACAAATAGTACCATTTTTGTTTTAAAAGCAATAAAATAGAGGACAAAGAAAATCAATTACTGCTATCAAGCTTTTTTCCTGTTTCAGGCTTCTTTAGCAAAATAATTTATACTAGACTAAAATTATTTTTTTATTGAGAACAAAAGTGTACATAAAACAAGGTGAGACACTAAAAGTAAGAGACAAGAGACAATAATAGTAACTAATTAAATAATAATTAAAAAAATATTTCTTCATTAGAATAACATTTAAAAGATCTAAAAATAGTCTGACAAATCTCCTCACATAGAATCAGATACTGAGGAACTGGAGGAAAGTAAATTTCTCTAAATGTTAATGAATATGACATGTGCATGGCAAAGGAGATGAAAAATCCTGAAAGAGAATGTAAGCAATAAACAGATAGTTCAGAATAATATATGAAATACTGTTAGTAGATAAGTTTGATCAAGTAGACAGTGACAACATTTTGCAGTAGCACAGAAACTCAAATGGGGCAGGGGGAAAAGGGGAGACAAAACAAATGGTATAAACAAGAAGCAATGACGACATTCCAGCTGTTGTACATTTTATGGACAAACTGGAAGTTGTATAGGCTTTGGGAAGGCAGGAGAGTGTGGATAAACTAAGATGCAAATGAATTTCAAAAAAGCAAAGAGAAAGGTAAAGAGTTGTTCGAAGAGTTGGTTAAGAAAGAATTTGGACAAAGTGGGACCAAGTATGTATGTCTGAGTTACAAGTAAGAGTTTGGGCATACAACTGCTTTGTTTCAAAAGCACTTAATAGACATAAACCCAAAAAGAACATTTTACAAAAATCACCCAACACTTTGAAGCATTTATTTTAAAATTTCCTTTAAATGCAAATACAAAAAGACTTCACTGTTTAAACAGTACCTTCAGTGTTTATTTAAGCATATGCCACAAATCTTAAGATGACCCAACATGCTTTTATTATAGTCAGTTTAACAGTGAAAATTCATTTACATTTCTCTGTGGGTTGTACACACTAGCAAGGATGATAGAAATTCATTTCAATAAGATATGGCTTAAAGAGCAGATCAATTTTGAAATGTAGCCAAAATATCCATCTCATTGAGATCAGAGTATTTTAACTAAGGATAGCAAGTGTTTTCTGATTGTTTCTCCTTTACAAGAGAGAATATACCTTTGCATAGGTGTGAGAAAGACACACCTATGCAAAACCTCGATTTAAGCTTAGGAAGTGAAATTTCTGGATTTCTTTATCTGAAGATTTAATCAAAGCCACACCTTAATAGTCCTACTTTAGAACTTCCAAGAATAGATGTAAACTTAGAAGCAGAAAATCTGTTGGTTCAGATGTTCTACATCTGAATTAAATAATTTTCTTCCAATATTATGTATACAGTCAATGCTCAGCTAATTTAGTTCACAAAATAAAAGCTGAAGGTGAAAGAAAAAACCCCAACCCTTCTTTCCATATCAATACGTAAGCTTGATTTTTTTAAGGTACCTTTTCAACAGTATATTAATTTGTCTGTCATTTATGCTTGTGATTATTAATTTCACTGAACAGTTTATCCACACTACAGAATTGTACACATAACAGCATACATAGATACAGCTATCAGCTTGCAAACTCTACCAATAAAAAGGTGATACATAATTAACTATGTGCTATCAAGAAGCAAATTTAGCAGGCATTAGCAAGACTGCACAGCACAAAACAAGAATTGAAGGCATGTGCATTTATAGACCACATTCACAAAACTGTGTCAGGCAATTATGTTCGAATAGCCAAGAGGAAAAAAAATAAAATTACATTGAGAATACTTATTTGTCAGAAGAACCAGAAAATAAGTACTCATTTCTAACTGATGCACAGACAAGCCATCCCGCTCACAGCAGACACATGCAGGCAGATGAACACAAACAAAGAAAGCATGAATCATGCAAAGCCCCACCATTCTACTACCGCAACATCTAAACGAGAGCAGGTCACTGCCGCATTTATGTCTTGCAAAGCAGATCATCATTAACTATTCACTGCAGAAATAATCAATTACATTGAGAAGAGGAATGTCGACACAAGTTTCTTCCGTTTATACAATTTTTAATTTCCTGAGATTAAAAAAATGGAGAAGCAGGTGGAGTTCATATGATAGACATCAACAGTCTCTGCTTGAAAACAAAATTATTTGTAGAAGTTGTATCAATTCATACCATCAAGCACTAATGCTTGCCATGCTCGGTAAAAAGATGCAGTTCTTTGAAATTCCATGCATACATCACAGCTTCAAAGCTACACTAAAAGTTGCATTTGATAGTACATTGCAACCTTCAGCTTTCTAAGGCAATGCATGAAATCCATTAATCCTTTTGTTATAACAGACAAGAGGAAAGAGCCACATGATCCAAAGCTTCATGTGATCCTTTAACTAGAGCAGATGCTAGTATC
Organism: Ptilonorhynchus violaceus; assembly: GCA_013397565.1. Lineage (NCBI taxonomy): Eukaryota > Metazoa > Chordata > Aves > Passeriformes > Ptilonorhynchidae > Ptilonorhynchus > Ptilonorhynchus violaceus. The sequence goes on from VZRJ01012750.1 coordinate 31,651, forward strand.
AGCAACAAGGCAGTACGTCAGAAAAGCTGCTTTCAATAAAAAAGGCTAACTATTTGCAGAATCATATTGCAGATCTCCATTACTGCTCGCACTCATCCTTAAGTGGAAAATAATACCCTTGAGCAAAGCACAGACTCACAGGAAAGTTCTCCCACTTAAAAAATCAAATAAAGCAGATTATTCTCACATCATCAAGGAATTATTTTGATCGTGTCTCAAACTAGTGCCTGTGAAGCACTTCAATGTACATTTGTCCATCAAGGCAGATATATTCAGTTAGCGTTATAAATTATTTATTATTTTACATAACAGAAGCAGCAGGCAGCTCCTCCCTCTAAGGCATACAGCCCACCCTTAGAAGGTAATGAAAGAGATACTAGGACACAGAGATTCTAATCTTATTCTCTGCAGTATTTGTGAAAAATCCCACTCAAACATCCACAAGAGCAAGCCACAATATCTTAGGGAAAAAATACAATATAGAAAAAAGTAATAACACAAAAGGAAAGAGCTGGAAGGTACTATGAAAGACTTGGTGAGAAACAAGCAGATAAGCTCTGTAAAACAACTATGTTCCAAAGGCAATTTTTAGACTTGCTGCAATTGCTTCAGAAAGCAGGGTTAGTGCTCGGAGGAGCCAAGGCAGAGATACACAGGGGATGATTGCAGACAGCAAGAACACAACACTACAGGTAGGGCAGTAAAGGGTGCATTTCTGAGGGCTGAAGTCAAAGATATAGTTATCACATGACTGTAGGTCTGATTTTTCTATTGTTCTAAAGCTGCTGATGATAGAAATTTAAGGTTGCAAATCCAAGGTGGTAGTTAGCAGGAAGGCAGAGACAGAAATTCGACAATCCAGGTCAGAGCAGCTGGATGATGATTCCCCGCCCACAGCCCTCCCAAGCACAGTGCACACGACTACTTAGAAATGAAAGAGCTTCTAATATGACCTTTTTTGCAACTGCAAAAACAGAGAAAGACATGTAGACATAATCTTCCTCCAGCACTGATACATGTTGCAATTCCATAGTAAATACACATACTATGTGCACAGGCGGAAAACCCAGGAATTCCAAGTTGAAAAAATAAGTATAAAAATAAAACTCTTCACTGAGCAGAAGTACCAAAACCCAAGCTGATAATAACTGCAACACTCACTATACTTGCTAACAAAACTAAAGCAGCTTGTACTGCTGGGTCATGAGACTATAAGCAAGACTGGGAGAGGCTACATTTGTCCCTTCCATGAATTTGGGCTGTCAGGAGAGGGACAGGTAAGGTATGTATTGCTATGCAAGAACTAATAAACTCCATTCTATTAGACACTGGCAGAAAAACCACTGATGTTTTGGCCTCAGTTCCCCATGCACTGAAGTAAGTGTTCTTACATGTTTTCATGCTTTGAAAACTAGTGGGAATAGTCACAGATTTTAAAGAATAAATTCATGCCATTACATATTCCATGATCTTGGTTTAAGGCTAGCCCTTGTGCAACTGTGCCTTTAAAAATAAGAACAGCTCTGATCCCAACTGAAAGTACTTCCCATATCGTTCTCTTTAGTAGTTATACAAAACTGCATAATAGTTACATTAAATGTTATTACACCACCGCTGTGTACAAAAATCAAAAGGAAGTATTGCCAGGGTTAATGCACAAGTGCTAGCTAAGGCAGACGAGCCAGGAGGCAGCAAGAATAGCTGCTGCGGGAGTCCGATAACCGGCTCACCCATGGAGCGTCCACTAGGTGGAGGGAAAGCCTGCGCCTTGCCGGGACTGAGCACGCAGGAATAACCCAGCCCGCCTCACCAGCGGGACAGAGCAAAGAGGGCTGAACCACACACCGTGTTCGCAGCTAGCAGGCATTTAGGCAATATCTTCCTTACCCGTCAAAACGGCAGGGAAGGAATGATTGCCTCTCACTCCACTTGTTGGTTTAGGTTTATTTTTCAACCTAAGGTAGTTAAATATTATATTACTATCACCTCTGCAGCAGTAGAAAAACACATCCACCATCAATATTACGGCGAAGAATCTATGTCTAAAGACCATAATCAGATTTTGAAAGAGACACCACGGTTAAACAGCAATGGGGATTTTTTCACCTTTGTGGAAAGGTACTTGTTGCAAGCCTGAGCCTGTTTCGGATATGGACTTGAGAGGCCTATACTTTGCTTAATCAGAATAAAAATTTTCCTATCAAGAAACCTTAGGATTCAAAGTACAGGTGCAGGCAAGGTTCTTACTTGCACTAGAAGAAATGGACTACAAAAAGCTTTACAGCAACACAGAACATATCTATCAGCAGGCTTATCAATAAGAAGAAAAACTAACAAAGCAAATGCTCCCGCAAAACCCACTAAGATCATTAAATCCCTTGTCCACCTAGAGCAATTAACAGTCATCATGTCACTGGTTAACTTGGGCACCCGTTAACAGATTTTCTTTTTCCCCTCCACTCAATCCTTAAACATTCATTTAGCCATGATAATAGAAATCTCTGACAAATGGTTGGCATACCCCTGAGTATGTAATATATAGCAAGTACTGGAAGATGAAGAACATTGGAATTGTCAAATTTCATAACATATTTGACAAAGAATTTAAGGAAAGCTATCTTACACCCAAAGTAAATACATGAGAACACATGCTGTCTAAACTGCAATCTCATAACAGTAATTCGGAAAAAAGTGGGGGGGAAAAAAAAGATTTTACTTTTAACACATTGCTTGCTTTGCATCTCAAATCCTAACACAAAATCTAACACAAATTTCTTCACTTTCAAAACTTCTTATTTCCTTCTTGCTGTAGCCCTTGTTTTTATCAGCTCTCACCTGATACACCTACTTCCCTCAAAAACAACGGAGGCTCACTGCACCCATTACACTCTTGAACAAAAAAGTTATATGAAATAAGGGACTCGAAGACATGTAGCTTTTTGTCACGTTCCTCATACAGCTTCAGGTTCCTGAAGTTGTCCATGGTTGAAAATGCATAAAAACCAGTCCTTCTATTGAGTCAAAACCATGTTTCTTTAAAAACAAAGCCCAGCCAGGTATAAAAGCTCTTTATGCAACAGCATTCTGCCATCAGTAGAAGCTTTACACCCATCTCTAATCACACATCAATCTGACAACATAAACATATATTAAACTCAAACTATCCAGCAGTAATTCTGTCCAAAGGTAATTTCACTTTTAAACAAAAGATTAACACGTTAAATATAAAGTATCAAAATTCTGAAGGGTTAATTCTGTAAGGAAGAACTCAACTGTTCTGTATGACAGGCAGAAAAGAATCAGAATCATTAAGGCTGGAAAAGACTTCCAAGATCCTCGAGTCCAACCTTTGACCCAACACCACCACGTCAACTGTACAATAACACTAAGTGCCATGTCCAGCCTTTAATGAATGACTCCAGGGATGGTGGCTCCATCACTTTCCCGGGCAGCCCATTCCAATGCCTGTCCACCTTTACAATGAAGAGATTCTTCCTGATGTCCATCCAGACTGTCCATAAGAATATTAAAGAGGACTGGGCCCAGTACTGAGCTCTGGGTAATAGCACTGGTGACTGGCCACCAGCTGGATGTAATTCCATTCACTGCCACTCTCTGGTCTCGACCATCCCATGATATTTATACCCAACAAAGTGTGCACCTGTCCAAGCCACAGGCTGCCGGTTTATTCAGGATTATGCTGTGGGAAATGGTGTCAAATGCTTTAGCGAAGTCTAGATAAAAAACATCCACAGCTTTTCCCACATCCACTAAGTAGGTCACCCTGTCATAAAAGGAGATCAGGTTGGGCAGGCAGGACCTGCCTTTCGCAAATCCTTGCTGGCTGGGCTGGATACCCTGGTTGTCCTGTATGTGCTGGTGATCACACTCAAGATACTCTGTTCCATAACCTTCCCCAGCACTGAGGTCACCAAGGTCAGGCAGACAGACCGTAGTTCCCTCGATCCCTTCTGACTCTTCTTGTAGGTGGGCGTCCCACTTGCCAACTTCCTGGTATCTCTGGTTAACTAGGACTGCTGATGNCCTTGGCCCTCCTTTTGTTGTTAATGTATTTGTAAAAACACTTTTTATTCTCTTATACAGCAGTGACCACATTAAGTTCTAGCTAAGCTTTCGCCTTTCTAATTTTTTCTCTAAGTGACTTACCAACATCCTTGTACTCTTCCTGAGGTGCATGCCCCAACTTACATAGGAAGCAACATTTGCAAAATCTTAAGTCAAATGAAACTGAAAAAGAGTTTGGAGCACAAGTCTGATGAAGAGCGTCTGAGGGAGTTGGGATTGCTCAGCCCGGAGAAAAGGTGGCTCAGAAGAGACCTTATCATTCTCTACAACTACCTGAAAGGAGTTTGTAGTGAGATGGGTGTCAGTCTCTTATTCCAAATAACAAGTGACAGGACAAGAAGAAATGGCCTCAAGTTGCAGCAAGGGAGGGTTAATTTAGGTATTAGGAAAATTATTTTATGAAAAGGATTGTAAAACATTGGAACAGATTGCTCAGGAAAGTGGTGGAGTCATCATACCTGAAAGTGTTCAAAAAATGTACAGATATGGCACTTATCTGGACATGGTTTAGCGGTGAACATGGTGGTGGTGCTGGGTTGACAGTTGAATGTGATAATATTAAACGTCTTTTCCAATCTTAGCAATTCTATGGAACACTTGATACACAATGGCTGTGCTACCAGATGATAAATTGTCTACACCTGCTGAGCTCACACAATGCTTGTTCTGCCAAAACTACTGGCCTATGGAACTGCACAATGCCCACTGTGTAGGAAGGAGAACTGGAAGTTCACCAGCCCCAGTGTCCTGCCAACTCAGCCAGGTCGACTGGAACATTGGGGTCTATGACCACCAGGGACTACGAGAGAGACCCCCAGGACAGAAGAACGCATGCATAATGGGCAGAGAAAATATGTTAATGATTTTGGGGAAATGATTATCATATATAAGTTTATTCTGGGACAATAAATGAATCTGTAAGTAAAACACAGTACATAAACAGGAACTTTCCTACACTCAGCATGCACAGATTTGGGAGTAGCTATTCCCTGTGCATCCAGCCAAATAAACAATGCCTGCTTCTTAATGCTACATTGGTGTTAAGGAGTTTTGTTTTTTTTTTACAAAGTTTTGGTAATAGCTGTACCAAGATTTTTAAAAAGTTACATGAACACATTAATTGTTTTACAAAGACTAGCATCACATGATTCTGTAATTCTCGTTTTAGTTCATGGGTTAAGAATAAGTCTAACATGGAATAAAACAAAATGCTAAAGGGATAAATTATCTGAATACTTCCAATGTTTAGACGTAAGACCTAGTCTCAAATACAGAAGGACCAAGATATACATATAAAGCAGATCCCACACAAAAAAACTTCATAAGCAAATTTAAATTATTCTCAGAGCTTTCTATGTTTTATGTAAAAGACACATTTGGCTATCTAAAAGCATAAAAATTCAGATAACTTTCAAAAGCTTGATGAATCACCAACTTGAAACATGAGAGTACGTCCTCCTGTCAAAAGGTATCACAGTACACTGTGTTCTAACAGTTCAGGACTGTGAAAATTAAGTTTTCATACACCCCATATTACCTCGTGTTAGTACCAGTTAATCTGTTTAACCTTCCCAAGTCAGTATCGTGTGTGACCACTAGAGGGAAATAGCGAAAAGGAAACAGACAGGACTGGGGGTTACTACTGGTCAAAGACCAACAGTAACCCTTACCCTGTTTCTGCTTCAGTCCCCGGGCATAGAAAACTCCTTTTCTTGGTAGACAACTAAAACCAGAGCAGTTTTACCTTTAGCCTTTATAATTACATTTGAGACACATTGCTTAGTAAGGATAAAGTTTTCCACACAGTATGCAAGCAGTAACAATGACATTTAGTGCTGAATGGATGACAGTGAATTATGAATTTTAATAGAGATTAATGAAACTATTCCAAAGTCACACTTCCGAGCCAGTTCAAAACAGTGAAACAACTAAGAGCACATTCATGTCCAGTTAAGATTGTCCAAAGACATAGCACCAAATCAATCTGATAATTGTTTTAGCTCAGATTTCTTAGGAGTTCATCTAACAAAAAGTAGTTGGGCTCAACATTATTTAGCTTTAAAAAAAGCTTAATACTTGACACAGAGAAAATTAGGCACATCTGTCTCAAGCACCATGTCCAAGCAGAAGACTTTTCTTCACATTCAGCTGCTCTGTCATTAGTCTGTAGCTGTCAAACATACAGCTAATCATGAAAAGTAGTTTTATATACCAGTCAGACGAATAGGCACAGGATTTCCTCACGTACATGGTATACATTAAGTAGGTATACTCTCACCAAACTAGTTTTGCCTGTATGTATACGCACTTCAGGAAGCATCAGTATAGAAACAAAACTTTAGTTAAAGCCTACCAAACCCATTAAAAGTCACGAAGCAATGATAAAGACACATTTCATTTGAAAGAAGTTATATAACACTTCAGTTTATACAGGCTTGCTTAGGAGTTCGTAGAACTGTTTTATTAAATGCAACTTTCAGAAAGCTTGTCTTTGAAAATTAAAATATTAACTGACATTACAATGTCAATACAATATTAGCAAACACATCAGTAAAGATATTAAACTTAATCTGCCAATACAAAAACAACCTCCACACTATCATTGTTCATTGATGCAAAAAGAAACAGACTGCTTTTATTTGCTGAAAGGCAACACCCTCTGTGCAATAGGAAAAACAACTTCAAGCATAGCACACATCTCGACAATAAGCTGACCTACCCTGCCCTTGAAGGAAAATCTGGAAACTGTTGGGAAAACAGCTCACAAAAGGCTGCTTCTATTACATTAGAAGAAAGCAAACCAAAGGATCTAGGCCCTAAAACATTCAAGAGTTTGAACGTAATTGTTACCATGAGTTTTACACGGAACTGTAATACTGTTGGTCCTTATTAGGTTGTGCATTAAGCTGTTGGACACCATTTTGTTCTTACTTTGCTTTCCAAAGGGCTAAAAAGTATGAAGAGGATAAAGGGTGCCAGTGCAGTGCTAGTATCAACACAAAAACCTCCCTGCAATAAGCATTAGCTAGAGAATAGTGTAATAAAACAAGCACTTTAGTGCCTATTTTAACTCAAGTCTTGTATAGTAACTAAATGATCTTGTTTCATAACAGCAAGTCTGTTTTGTACAAGCTGTAGACCCTTTCTGTAAGAACTTGCGCCTTAATTGCACACTGTACTATGAAAAGTTCAGGCCACTGCAGAAACGATTCAATATATATGTCATCAATTATTTTGTAGACTCATATATTCTCTACATACTGCTGAAGTCCAATCCCATTGTCGGTTCTCTTATAGCAGTGTACCCTGAATAATTCATCATGAGAAAGCTACATATGTGTTAAGAGCTGACAAACTGAAACACTGATGCTATTGCCTGCAGACATCCCAGTGTGTACACGGGGGTGTGACATAAGATTCTGGGAGAATGGCCATATTCTTGCTGTTGTCTGCTTTGAACTGCAACACACTAACAGCTGACTTCACTCCATTGCTAAGTGAGGGGAGGGAGACTCCCACCTGATGGTAGGCAAGGCATCGTTCCCTGACTATTCAGCATGGCAGTGACAAAATGCATATTCTGTCACCAGATCTTCATATTCTGATAGATCTGCATATAGTCCAGTTCAGGCATTAAAAAAGCAGCACCCATAAAAATGAAAGAAAAGTGAAGCTATGATATCTACATCCAAAAGAACTGCAGACTCAAATCTGCCCCAAAGTCTAGAATAGTACAGAAAAACTGCAGATTGGCTGTGTAACACAGGGTTCTTACATTGAGACAGTATAAATCAACAAAGAGGGCAGAAAACCTTTCCAGCCAAGTGTAACATAAGTTTTTCTCCTAACTGTAGCCTCAGATCCACATATTTCAGACTTTCTTCCCATATGACCAAGTTCAAACCCATAAAGGAGCATGTTTCTTACTCCAGGTTCTTTCTAGTCAGGTGGATACTCCAAGAGAGACTACCCATGACTGGTACGGTCAGCTGAAAATTCTCCTTCTGTTGAAGACATGTCTAGCCAGCACAATGGCCCCTTTTCAAGAAACAAAACACAAACCAGCCCAGTAACTCTCTGAAGATCAATTAGATATACCTGCACAAACCTTAAGTCCTACATATTGTTTGCTTAGATTATGGGAGCTGTAGTCTAAGTAGCTGTTGATTATCTTTGCACTTTCTTCGTACTTTTCAAAATTGGCAGGTTTACCTAACAGATTTCCTCAAACTCACTAATGTCACTAAACATATGAATTATGTATTTTCTGTTTAACCTTGCTTAGCATATTTGGGAACAGGTAGAAACAAGAATGGAAATAAGTAGATGCTGCATTTTTGAACAGCGTAAGAATAAAGCAAAACTTGAAGGAGACAGAATTTAATTAGACATTTTTATTTACATCTGAACGTCTGAGAACCAGCAAATAGAGGCAAAAAAATTATCTTGTTAAAAATAACTGTTTCAAGACACAGGAATTCTTCTGCTGGGAAGTAGAAAATATTATGACACAAGCAAGGAAGAGCTAAGTGGTATATAAGAAATGTGGATTTTACCACAGAATCAGAATGACTAGGATGCAAGATCTCTAGTACCACCTCCTGCTCAGAGCATGTCCAATTACATGCTCAGGCCTACACCCCACAAGGATGCATTCTTCAGAGAATTATAGTATCTATTTTCAAAGCGAAAGCAATTGTTACGAAACATAACTGGAACACCCAGGCAAAGAAAGATTGGGTTGGTCAAAGCGAAACAATCTGCTTTGTTTATAATTAATCAAGTGTGTTGGGCTGGAATGGACAAAGCTTTAGTCCAGCTTTAAACAGTACTAACTGTAAGTACTTATTAATAAAGCTGCAACTTAGCAGCTGCTGTTTGAACATGGGCCCAAGAACGGCAACAGGGTGCCAAGACAGACAAAGAACTATTGTGTTCTGTCCTGAAAGGGAAGTTTCAACAGCTTGGAAGTGACAACATTTAGGTTTGCTGCAGCAAACATGCTTGTGTAGTCAACTGAAACTGCTGATTCACTGGCATTCCCCTGAAGTCTTCTTTCAGGAAATACAGTTTTCAGCAATAAATACACTTAGCAAATTTTGTGACATCAAATGACATGCAATATCATACATATTACAGAGTTCCTGCTGAAAACAGTGCTAAAATAATGGAATATACAACACATATCCAAGTTAGTTTTTCTCATTGAAATTTAATTAATATTTAACTCAATTTTAAAGAAAGAATCTTCGGTTACTGACAGTAAAGGAATAATAACTTGAATAATCCATCTAATCTTCCCTTGAAAGCACAGCTTCTGTGCAACACTGACAAGTTTCAGTACCAGCATCATATTGTACATCAGGGCAAGAAATTCTTATCAGCTGAGCAGCCTCAGCTGTATCTGTTTGCTTAAACAAGCAATTTTACAGTAATACACAAATCCTCACAAATTATTACAGATTATGGGGGGATGGAGGGTGGGGGTGTAGAAAGAGGGACACTTCTCTCTATTTGACCCTCCATTCCCTCAGTTTTCTGATGCCTATATTCCCACCAATCAACACAGGATATTTAAATAGTAGCAGTTAAATATTAAACCCATTCCTCCTCACCTATCATTTAAAATAGGTATGCTCAAGAGCAGAACTTTTGTTTCCTCTGCAGTAAGTCCCTGCATGTAGAAGATATTAAAGTAACAGCAAATGCATATTTTCATGCTTGATCTGTTTTCAGAGAGAAAAAAGGATCTTTTTGCTGACCTACAGTGAAAATTATATTGGACGAATTACCTTAATGGGTTCCAATAAGTGGCAAAGTCATTAAATTAAAAAAGGAGGTGCCCCAAGTTACGTTGCATTTTCAAAAAAATTCAGCCAGCTCTTTAGAGTTACAACAGCTTCTGGAGTTACTCTCTTTGTCAGGAGTTTCATTGGATGGTGGTGGTGTGTGTGCCTCTCAAAAGAGACAAAAAGTTAGCTCTGTTGAATGTTACTATGTCTCATTGGTAGTTGTGCACTCCACCCATGTGGCTGAGCACTCCTCCCTACAGCAAGGGTATTAACTATGATCTGTTAATATCACCTCATTGAGTTTCAATGTAATAAAAGCTCACTGAAGAAAACCCACCTCCTAAAAGTTTTTTTAGAAAGCAAAAAAGACCACATTTGACAGATTGAGGCATACAGCGTATCCAAGACTCTTCCATTAAGCTGGTAATGCACAGTACTTTTTGAGCTGATGAGTAATTCTGAGTAAGCAGCATACAGTATTTGGCGAGTGCCAATTTCTAACTGTTTAACCACTCACTACTTTTACATTGCAGCTCTCAACTTTCTGTTCTTGATACCAAGAGCTTACCCTAATTTGAAGGGGCATTTATCACTGAAGTCAACTTGACACAGGTCTCTCTGTCAATGAACAATACTGATTTCAGGGAGATCTTGCAAAAACATGCTGCGACTCGGCCATGGAGAATTCAAACTCCTAGAGATACTGCATGTCATTCTGCTGATCACAAACCTTGACGTTCTCCTTACTTCTGTTAAATGAAAGTATACACTACCAAAACGATCTATCACAGTTTTTACAAAGTGAATTAATAACACGTTTGAGTTTACTACTGGAATCCCACATTTAAAGAAATGAGACTGGATATTTACTGCACAGCCAGCTGCAAACTGACTCTTCTAGCTTAGTTCTGGTCACCTTAAGACTAAGCATTAGTCTCAAGACCAAGTTCACTTTAGCCATGCACATCACCCTTCATTAAATAGCATGGCAAAAATATTGACTGACATACTCTTAGCAGCTTAGCGGTAGTGTCACAAGCCTTTCACATTATTTGATACTGAGTTAGCACTTTTGCAAGTGTTTTCCTTCACACACTATTGCACCCAAAAGGCAATGCTCTACTAATTTGCAACTTGAACTGTAAATTTCAGGCATCCTTTAGGTATTTCAGAACACCCTGGTTCACCCACCTATATATTTAGCTAATTTAAGGAAAAGATAGGAGTAAACCACCTCAACTAAGTTCACTACCTTTTGGGGGTAGCAGCTTGAGAGGAGAGTTCAAGACCTCTACTAAGATTATGAACACTACCTGCTAACGCTCTGACTAGATGGGAGAGAACATTTATTAATTAAGAACATATGGCGGACAGGGATCACAGCTTTCATGGATACAAAGATTTAAAATTATCTTAAGTGTACATATATGTACAGCTTCAGATTTAGATAAGCAGCTCCCAACAGAGCTGTAAACTCATAGCAAGCTCAGCTATAAACTGAGATAGGTTAGATCATTGAGCAGTTTCTTCATGTAGACATACTTCACAAAGTACTAGAGGAAGCACAATCACCTAAGAAATCCATGCAGCACAATAAATTATTACCCAAGGCAGCAAAGCCGGAAAGACTGAAGTTGATAGAAGAACAGCATGAACTTAACATTCATGTACACAGAAGAAAAATGATGTTGAAAACTTACTTGGTTATAGGAAATGTTGTATTGTACATGTACAGGACAGGTAACAATCTGCAGACAGTTCTAGAGATTAATCAAATTTAGTGGTTCTCAAGATGAATAAGTTAAAAAACTCACAGTGGTGTAAAATGGTAGTGTACAAGATCCACAAAATAATCCTATATTCTATACAACATGTTTAGGATCCTAGTAGGAATACTGAGTTCTATTTTGGTGCTATATTTTACAGAAAGGTGAGGACTGAGTTTGGAAGTGAGCCGTACAAGGTATCAGAACATTGTAAACGACATCCATGAGGAACAACAATTAAGGAGTGGGGAACTGTTCTAACAGAAAAAGACAAGAAACTGTAAGTGTTTCAAAAATGAATGGAATAATCTCCTCTCTAGACTTACTGTTAGACTACTTAATAAAGGAAAACTCACATTTTATGAGGATGGTAAGAAATCCTTTTAATGGCAGAAACAGGCTAAAATGATTCCACGGGCCCTTAATGTTACAACACTTACCAGTCTAACTTACAGTGAAACATAGCACCTAATAAGGATGACTTTAGTCCATATTAGGGGAAGAATCAGAATGAACTTTATGACTCTTCCTTAGGGAGGGTACTTCAGTTTATTTCTTTGCTGATATCTATACCACTCAGATGTCACTGAAGAGCAAAAAGAAAAAGAGCATTCACATATGAAGGATGAATGGATTTGAAAAGCTATACAGGGTGCTCAGACTTGAGACAGCTACATCCTTCTCCCATGTATTTCCCACTTTACCTAAGGTTCTGGCTGAAATACAAAATAAATAAGCTTGTTACTGCCAAGTTCAGAAGGCTGTGCCTGAACGTATTTTCTTATTTAGCTATCAAGGAGCAATTTTACAAACACTTCAAATCCAGCTTTTCAAGGAGATGTCAAATGTGAATACACAAGGACTTAAGTTACATATTTAACGTCAACAAACAACAGGGACAGAACAGCAAAAAGAGCGTATTTAAGTTCCTGCATGAGCTTGAGCAACAACTCATGACTTTTTAGATTCAAACTAGTACACGGTGTTTTTGCAACACACTTTAAGCATATGTCTCTACCACTCATCAGCGACTTGCTTACACATTTCAGTCTTTTAAACAGGTGAGTTTTTTACAGGTTAACATAGATATCTGAATGCTGTCCTCCAGCCTCCTCTCAGGCAAGCTGCACTGCTGCTGCAAGCCAGAGCCTCACAATGCCACTGTTAGAGCCGGCTACTAGCTTCCAGAGCAAAATGCATTACCACAGAAACATAATAGTGCCTGCCATAGAATCCAAAGTGTCAGCATGAAACAGAAAAATTTAGACTTTCTTGTGTGCTGCAGAGCACCAGACAAAAGAACAAGGCAATTCAAATCAATTTAACAGGAAACAATAGCTGACATCAAGATTACTTAAGAAACTTGTTCCAACACTTAGGACACAGACATCAACACAGGCAAAAGGAAGCTTCATCATCACACTCCTACAATACTCATTATGAAGTCGATAAATAAAATCAAAGTTAAACAATATACACGTACTCCCATATATCCCATGGTTCCCTTCATCTGCCCTGTTGCTTCCACTTAAGTCAGTCTTACTTGTGAATGGGTACAGGGGGAAGTATGGCCAGAGAAACTGGTAATAGGATGAAATGAAAAGAAAAATAAAATGTTAGGGAACCACATTCTCTTTCCTTTTCAGACCTCAGCAATCACTGCTGAGGAAGCAAATACTTTAAAAATCACACATTATTGAAACACCCGAACTCCAAGAGAGGAAGTAGATGGAGACACGGCAACAGACACTGTTCCTGTTGCTCCCTCCCATATGATGTATTTGAAGTCACACAGGCAACAGATTTGGAGTGATTTATTTGCATGTCTTTATTGCCATTATCAGTATATTAAATCCATCTTAGGGCAGGATTAGAGAGGTGTAGAAAAGGAGAAAATCACTCTGTCTTCACAGAATGTTACAGCTCTACTCACAATAGCTGAAAGCCTGTGGACAAGTTAAACAGCTTGTACCTTTCTGTACTCTTCCTTTCCTGCTGATAACCTGAACTCATTATTTCACAAACTGACACTCTGATATTGTTTTCTGACCTGATTAACTGGTCGAATTTTTTTGCTGTCACCCACTGCTAGTAAAATATTACTATGAGAAAGTTACCTCTATTTGCATTTTTCAATGTTTTCTTAGAACAGCTAACTAAAAATAATCTCATAGATCAATATTTACATGCAATATACAAACAAAAGCTTGACTTTAAGTACAGTTAATGTGAATATTCTTAAGGCATTAATAGGTTGAAGGGACAGGTAGATGCACTTGGGTCTCGGTCTGAAGGTGACACATTCCAATTACGGACAAAAAACTAGGAACTGAGAAACTCCGGGTGCTTATAAACAAGTTTGAAATGAAATTTAAGGCTTCCTCTGAGTTTAAAAAGTTACTCCTGCATAACCTCTTATACTTGAGTTCATAAAAGAAATAACACAAAGACAGAAAGCAAATTTTAATTTTAGAAATACTCCAATATTTACTTCAATGTTTTACCTCATGTCCTTCATCCTGTTTATCCAAGAGATGATTTGTATTAACAACAGATTTAAGCAATCTGACATTAACTCAACATTTCAGAACAGGAACAACTAAAGCAGTTGGGGGGGTCCATTAACTCTGGGTAAGGTGCTCTGTGGGTCATTTTGTTATTAAGATGTTTCTTTAGTGCACAACATTGTGGTGCTCTGGTTTAGCCATTGGGTATTTTGCTTTTGAATGGTTTTGCTGTCATGCTAGACTATCAAAAGCCCACCTCTACCCCTTGTCTTCTCGAACACCCACCTGGCTGCCTTTTCTGCTTCAACATCACAATTACTGCCAGTAGCAATATCTTTCAATGTGTAGCAGCAAATTCTGTAATTCTTTTAGAAAAATACATTGACAAGAGAAAACAAAACATGCAGATGACCATAACAGCAAAATTAAAGACTTAACACTTCATGCATAAGGTAACTGCTAGCTTTTTTTAGATTACTTGGGAAAAAGGAACTCCATTTTATGTGGTTAACAAGAATTTTCTGAAAATTTCAAGCTGATGATGCCTTCAGGTTTTGAATTTTTCTCTCACAACAATATTCTAAGGTCTCCTTACTGACTGCAATCAAAATCATGCTGTTTAAAGTTTGCTCTGCAGTTTTCCAAAGTAACTTACAAACTACGATCAAAGGTCAGAAAATAATCACCTCAAAGCTAAATATCCCAGTTCCAGGTTACTTCTTTGAAAATGTATCAGTGTTTAATAAACAAAATGCCTCAACTGCTTTAATAATTGCTTAATTTTTTCTTACATTTGACTTTACTAGCCTGCCAAATCCAGTGGTTTGGGTTTTTTCCACCATCTTAACTAGATCTGCACTTAATTCAAAAAATGGTATCTGAAGCATCTTTCTTGTTTTGACAACTGGTAATTTAAGAAAAAAGTTGTAGTATATAAAGAATTGCACAAAATTAGAATTACTTAAAAGCCAAACTATCTTTGACCCCAAGGTTGCCATGTCTCCTCCCCCCAAGCTATTTGGGGAAAAAAAATGCTAAAAAAAGACATAAGTTTAAATCTTCTTGATGTTTCTGTATAACCTTATTCTAACTAGCTAACTCTTTCCTCAGTGTCTCATCAAGACTGAAAACAAGCAGTAGTCACTGCTTCAAGGAAAATGTTGACTGAGGTGGACCGGCCACCCTCATTTAACCTGGAAAAGGGACATACATCAATTACGTTCAAAAAATAGCCCCCGATGCATTTCACAGTCAAACTCTGAAATTCATTCCTACCGCTCTAGATATAAACAACTTGTATATCATCACTTCAAAATGAAAAAGAGAACCTACCTACTCCCTACATGCCAAAGTTATTGGATTTCTAGGCATCCCTCTGAAAAAAATCCCTCTTCCAGTTCGACACACCAAAGACAGGTATTGTACGAAATTCAGCAAGACTTAAAACAGTATTTCAGTTTGACAAACAAAAGATTTTGCAAATACAAGACTTAAAACACTATCAATCTATTTTGCTGAAGAGCCACAAAGTCAATAACGAACACATGAAGAGAGTCTGTGTGCAAAAAATAAAAACTACAATGGAACAAAATGGGACAAACCTAAATTGATGCAAAGTTTCTCACGAAGTATTAATTTCTAAACAAATTCTCATCAAGTTCTCAACGCAGGTGGCAGATTAACATCACAAGAAATCATTATCTGGATCTCAGGAGTTCAAGTTAATTCACTCAAAATAAGTTTACTTATACAGATGCTTCTCACAACACACAGCAATTCACTCCCCTCACTTCCTCACAACACTGAACTAACAACATTTAAGACAGTTTATCTAATCTTAGATTAGGAATTCCAAACCCCATTTTGAAACCATGGGAGAGATCTGGAGGACTTGGTCTTCCAAATTATTATTAAGAAGAGAGTAACTTTCTAAAAACATCAGCACCGTGGTGCTCAAGTAGCATCAGGGTTTTGACACCAGAGAAATGCCTGATCAATACATTTAATGAAACACTTAAGTAGAAGACCAGACTCTTGGTTACAGATGAACTATATCCACATTTGCCTCACTGATGGCTTTACAGCAGTTTTAGACTTATCCCTTCTCCAGTTCAGGGAGATGAATAAACATTCTAGAGCTATACTTGAAATATTTAATGTGGTAAGGATTCAGGAATGTCAATACAAGAAAAGAAAAACACAATTATAACCCCCGCTGCAAATTCTAATGGTTTTTATGTTTAAATATTAGCTGTTTTACATTTCTCAGCCGTCAGCTACTCACTGGTGCTGCAAGACATAAAGTTTTTTGTACGTCTGCTTATACTCATATTTAATATAAAATTAATTTTAAATCAGCAGTCCCTCTGTTTGGAGCACAATGAAGCAGAGTCAAAGTTTCAGTCTATTTTTCTTACTCTGAAGATCAACAACCTTGTGACATGCTACATTAAGTCTCACAAACATACTTTTGTTAGCAAATAGCTTAAGCAGCCTACCAGAACTACCTACCCACTCAGTAAGTAACAAAGAACTTCAAAAAAAACAAACAAAAAAATTACTTTATGTAGCAGTAGACTCACGTTAAAAAAAATGACTGTTTAGTACAGGAAATAATTTCCTCTCTTGACTTTATTCAAATTATTATGTGTTAGTTGAAGAACCTCGCTCTCAAACAAAAACAATTTTTGCCCAGAAGGGAGCTTGTTAAGGAACTTTTGCTTGAGGTTTGGTAACGTGACCAGAAAGTTCCTTCAGAAAATGTCAGAGTAAGCAGACACAAATATGAACTTTTAAGTGCAATGGGATATTTTGCCCATCTTCTCCCACATTCCATCAAGTTTTCAGATATAAAACTTGCATGAGCTGAAGTAAATTAAAGGATGAACAATTAATTAAAACTAATGCTCACTTAAGTGTTGTTCATACAAATTTGAACAAAAAACGGGATTAACTTCCAGATTCCATTAATTTTTTTTTTTTTTTTCAGATCCTATCGAAGTTATACTGGAATAATGTACTGTTTCTTAAATATTTTCCATATAAACTTATATATAAATTATAAACCCTCAACAAATGTATAGAAACAAGGCATTTGGAGACACATTCTTCAAGAACACTAAAAATAACCACACTGAAAACTGGATTTGGACACTTCTGTTTTGTGTTTAATTCTACCAAGCACCATTTTATGTACTGCACTTTTCCAAGGTTTCTGGTGATAAGATTACCATATATTTTTGTAAGAACAGTTAGAAGGAACAGATGCACCTCTACACCTACATTTGTTGCACAAAGCACCTACTGTATTATGAAGACAAGGAATATCGCACTGGAAAAAAGATGTTAGTAACTCTGAGATTTCATTAAATACCTTGTGTCTAAGCTATTATTACAAGAGTGCAGTAAGTTTCACTGTTTTTCTTGCCTTGTCTGGATCATGATATTCATGATATTTAGTTGCATAATACAAAAAGGATGCTTTTAAATAATGCATTGCTTTAACATATTAAATGTTTTGATGATTTATTTAGAAGCGAGGTGCCATATTTTCTATTCCATTTAAGAACGAAAACAACTACTATTTACCTTAAATACTGTAAACACTACAGAGTAAAAAGGAGAATGAAAGAAACCAAAAAATGTCAAATATCCATGAAACTGCAAACTACATATACTGGAAAAGCCATAAGATTCAGAACAGTCAAGTCCAGTGTTATTACCTTAGGATAGCAAGATGCAAACTGAACTTTTCTTGTCAGTTCAGCATATACAGAAAGACTTTTATTACCACTTTGTACTTGTAGACATACTTTTCTTCTGTTTATACAGCATTCCAGAACACCCTCACTCTTCAAAAATAAGCTCAAAAATACCTTTATTAAAATAATGAAAAATGCTCTCATTATCCCTGTCCCTATACTAACTCTAAATACTGAAGAAAAGTGAGTAGTGGAAATAACCAACCCTTCATTCTACTTTTTTAAACATAAAGGCAGAGATCTGGTACAATTTATTTATTTAAATAACTACTAAATTCTTGCAAAGCAGGGAAGTTTAAACTGTCCAAACCTAAATCAATATTAAAATATTATTTTTTAAAGTGGAAAAACTGCATAATTAATCAGGCTTCTTCAAAAAGGGAGGTCACTTTTGGAATGCTAGAACTTGTACTCCTCAATACTCATTCATGATCTGAAAAGGAGGTTGAATAAGACAACTTAAACTTACCAGTAATACCAGACAGAAACAGGAAAACAAACAGATACCTCATTACAGGGGCTGAGCACTAATGCCAGAAAAAAACATCAGTGTTGAAAAATACCAGATTTTTTTTTAAAGTAGTACAGAAAAACAATTCCAAATTAACACTTACAATGACAAACTCTAAACTACTACCATTCAATAATTCCATATTATGAGTTGGTGATTCCATAAAATTGCAGCTCACAACTCTGCAACAGTTAAGGTAAGCCTTACAAGTGGGAATAAAAAAATAGCATGAAAAAGGTTTGAGGTTGTGATCAGCAGAGTTTAAGACAGGATTTGGGTTTCCTCCTCATTCCTGCATGCTAGCACGCAATGACACAGACTGCATTTCTGCTTATCTGGCTTCAGCTTAAGTTCTGCATTTCCCCAGCTAAATCATTCACCAAAAACCTAGCCTGAATTTTAGCCTAGGGCTACTAAATTCTGTAACTCCACTAAACCATACCTGAAGACCCCCAAGCCCATGAACCAGTTTCTGAAATGCCAGTTTTATGAATGTGCAATCCAGTAACTTGTTCAGTGTATCCTCATGAGAAATTTTTCTCAGGTATTGCACTAGGAACAAATTGCAGTATTGTTGTCTCAAGAACACTCCTCTGTTAACTTTGTATTTTTTCACTAGACTACAGGAAAAAATCCTGGCTATGCAGCTTAATTTATTATGTTTTAATGTTACCTCTGTATCAAAATGAAGGAAAAATGCCAAGCTATAAAGGGATGAATAATCTAACTGAGATGATTTTTTTTTTTAAGAGAATCATTATCAAAAGGCAGCACATTACATTTAAGAACATGTACTGCTTATTGCAAGGAATGGCCAATAAAAGGTGAAACCTGTTAATTACACACAGTACTTACACAGGCAACACTTCAAGAAGCTCAAAGTAAAAATTCATACCTATGGATATCTATTTTAATTTGTATTCCCGTAACATCCGTGTAACCTAGATTGAGAGGTCGCATTGTGCTAGGTATTGTAGTTAAATGCTACACCTTGGGACAGTGCCTATATTGTACCTGAAAACATAATGGAGGCTTCGTGTACTTTCTACCTGACCTAAAGGGCTTGAAGGTCAGGTATTTTTAAAATGAAATTAACTGTGTTCATTGGAAGACACAAGGAACAGCAAGGAAGCCGAACCAAAATGCTGATGAAGAGTAGTGCCTTAAAAGAAAAAGAGGCAAAAGCCAGTAATCAGATACAGTAAAAGCAGTAAAATGATGAAAAAGAGGAGCCCAAAACCAGAATGATAACCTAGGAGAATTGATTCTAAGACTAACAAGTTTAACGTCTAGGATAGATAAGAAGCAATTCAATAATCAGTGAGAGGATGGGTAAAACCATAAGAAAGTCTCTCAAACATAATGAAAACTTTTTTTGTTTCAAGCTAGAGAGCTCAAGAAAGGTTCACTGTTGTTAGCTCCCAGTAAATCTTGTCTATGAAGAACAAGCAAGTCGATTCCTTTGAAACATATTTAACACACAGCTTCAATCTTGCAGCTTCTACCTGTCATAAATACTGTGAGTACTTAAATGACTGTACAGGGAAGCGTAAACTCTCTGCAAGCACCATGCTTGATCTAATGAGGCAGCGAGAAAGGAAATCAGAAAACAGCAAATTACATACCTTATGTTGTTCTATTGCATCTACCCACTGTTGTCTGTGGTCTGGGTCCTGAGCCCGGAGGTACCAAACACTGTCGTTCACGCTGATATCAAACCTGCATTCGTCAAAGTCATGGGGCTGTGACAGAAGAGAGTGTAAGAGCAGCTAAAATTAGCAACATGATCAACATTACCTTGCACATTATTTTGATACTCCAGCACTAATTAGAAAATCTGGTCTATATTGTCTCAAGTTCATCCTAGATTCTAAATTCCATGTTTTGTAGCTGTCTCAATGAACATATACTCTCATAATGAAGAATGCTGGTCTTGTGAAATAGGAAACCCTGTTTAATACATTCTTATTAAATAAAATTTTCATAAATAAATTCCACACATAAATAAATTCCATCTTTTAACATACTTTGAAACAAATCCTTTAGGAAAATATCCACTACAGAGGAAAATTTGCCTATATATACATTTTAATTTCAAAATAGGACAAAACTCTCATAACATTACTGTTATCGGTATTAATTTTAGATGAAATACATACATCACAGCAAAAAAATATCAGGACAGAACCATAAAAGCAGACTATATCTAAATGACAAGTCAGAGCAGAAACTTAAGGAAGCTGTGACATGCTCTGTTTCAACTGTTTTCGCCACAAAATAATTGGAAGCCACTTGCAATCCTTTCAAACATCTCCACTCAACTACATCTAACTTCCAGTTCACATGCCTTAAATACTAATAAGCTTATACTAATGTAACAATGAAGCTGTTAAGGAAAGTACAAGGAAAGAAAACAATGATCTAATCTGCCGTGTACCCTGACACCGTCAGTTCAAAGTTACACTTTAGCAAACATCCAGCTCAGCCAATATTCCCCACACCCTTAATCTTTGAAAGCCATTCTTAAAGACACATAATACAGGTGTAGCTGAATATCTTTTCGAATTTGAATACAAAGAAAAAATACACATTAAAATCACTGCAGGCAGCTAACAGGCTCCAGGATGAAGGCTAGTGACATGATCTGAAGGACCACAAATATTGATACCAGATGCTAAAGACAAGTCTATGCCTGTTAGTAATATCTTTTACAACACATGCACCACTCCGCCAATACATTTATTTCGCAGTCAAAAGCTCTGCAGATCACTCACAAAGCACTCCACAAAAGAAAACCTAGAAGTAAGTCTCACCTTTGAGAGACTTGCTTTGAGGTCATGAATGACCTCATGTCATTCTAGTGTCAGTGAGAATTTTTTTTAAGGGTTTGGAAATCAGAAGCTACTCATACATAAAAGAATCTTTTTTTTTTTTAAAAATATACTAAGGAAGAAGAAAAGCACAACAGAATTCGAATTACCAAATTAAAAAAATGAGCTAGAAAGAGTTAAACAAAAGTACACTAAAAAATCAAAGTGAAGCTTAAAGCTTCATGTATTTGGTCAAACATCTAAATGTAAGCTCAATGTAAAGGAATTTAAACCCCCCATAGGAAAAATCTCTAGCAACTGAAAGAATTGACAATCAAGTCAAACAACTGTAGCTACTAATTACCTAGTATCTGACCATCTCAAGGTAATTAAATTCAAACAACTTTCAAAATTGGTTCTATACACTGCTCTGCCTTCACTGAACCAGACAACATAAGGATGTAAGAAGAGACATGGGTGGTTGACCCTGGCTGGATGCCAGGTGCCCACCAAAACCTCCTCAGCTGGACAGGGGAGAGAGAATATGATGAAAGACTCATGAATCAAGACAAGGACAGGGAGATCACTGACCAATTACTGCCACAGGAAAAACAGACTTGACTCAGGGAAAATAGTTTAATTTATTGCCAACCAAATCAGAGCGGAATAATAAGAAATAAAAAAACAAAAGGCACCCCACTCCTCCTTATCAGGCTCAATTTCATTACCTCTTTTCCTTTACTTCATTCTCCTGAGCACTGCAGTGCAACAGGGAATGGGAGTTGCAGTCAGTCCAAACATTGTCTCTGCCACTCCTCCTCATGCTCTTTCCCTGTACCAGCATAAGACCCCCCTATGGGACACAGACCTCTGTGATCTTCTCCAACATCGGTCCATCCCAAGGGCAGCAGGTCTTCATGAACTGCTCCAGTGTGGGTCCTTTCCACAGGGTGCAATTCTTCAGGCACAGCCTGCTCCTGGCATGGGGTCACAAGTCCTGCCAGCAAACCTGCTCCAGCATGGACTCCTCTCTCCATGGGGCTACAGATCCTGCCAGAAGCCTGCTTCAGCATGGGATTTGCCCAGGGCCACAGCCTCTGTTGTGGCATGCAGCCCTACAGGGGCTGCAAGTAGATCTCTGCTCCAACAATGGATGCTCATGGGCTGCAGGGAGACAAGCTGCTTTACCATGGTCTTCCCCACAAGCTGCAGGGGAATCTCAGCTCCAGCACTTAACCATCTCTTTCCCCTCCCTCCTCACTGACCTGTGTCTGCAGAGCTGTTGCTCTCACATATTCTCAGCCCTCTTTCCCAATCCCTGTTGCACTGCAGTTTTTACACTTTCTTAACTATGTTACCACAGAGGCAGTACACTATCATTGCTAATTAGCTCAGCCTTGGACACTAGCAGGTTCATCTTGGAGCCAGATAGAACTGGGTCTGGCAGATATGGAAGCAACTTCTGGCATCTACACACACAAGCCACATCTGTCGCCCCCATTGCTACCAAAACCTTACCACATAAACCCTATGATGATAAAGGACATAAAATCTTCCAGTTGAGGTCCCTCTTCTTCAAACAGCATTTTCTTTATTATTACTACTATATATGCAAAAGATGTTCATCTACTTCAGAACAGCAAACTTGCCATGGCAATGTGTCAGGCTTATATGCCTGTTCCCAGTCACTCCACAGGCCCTCATTTAGCCATGTGGTGGGGGACATGCATGTGCAACAACCAAAGACACTCCAAAAAATCACCCAAAAAGAAAGCATAGAAAGATTAGCTATCAAGGTTTTTCCTGACATGATAGCATTCCTCAGCTTGATCTCTTTCTCTGAAGTCTTTTGGGAGGAGTTATAAGCAATTACCTTGTATGTGATTAGAGAGGCTTGTCAAAATTCACCTTAAAAACCGCCAGCACTACTGATTCCACATTTCCACAGAGTACACTTACTTCAGTTCACAACCATCCTTGCTTTTCCCTGCATCTCATCTCTAACCTAAATATATTCTAATGCAACTTAAGACTATCACCTATATTCTTTTCAAAGGCAGGTTTTTGTATTCCTTTCTTCGCGTAGTAGCTTTTAATATATTTGAAAATCCATGCCTTCTTGCTATGAGAGGGAAAGGAAATGTTTTCCCTGAGGTCTAGCTAAAACTTTTAAACACTTTTCTGGGCCACTTACTGCATGCACACTTTTGCATTACCTGTAGGCCATCTATAGATATACAGACTTGACCAGCCAGTCAAAGGAGGGGATTGTCCCATTCTGCTCTGTACTGGGGTGGCCTCACCTCCAGTGCTGTGTGCAGTTTCAAGCACTGCAACATAAAAAAGACATTAACTATTAGAGAGGATCCAAAGGAAGGCCACAAGGGTGGTGAAGGGTCTGGAGGGGAAGCCTTAGGAAGAGAGGCTGAGGACACTTGGGTCTGTTCAGCCTGGAGAAGAGGAGACTGAGGGGAAGACCACCTCATTATGGTCTTCCGCATCCCCATGAGGGGAAGTGGAGGGGGAGGCACTGATCTCTTCTCTCTCATGACCAGTGACAGTATTCAAGGAAATAGCATGAAGCTGAGTCAGGGGAGGTTTAGGTTGGAGAGCAGGAAGACGTTTTTCACCCAGAGGGTGGCTGGGCACTGAAACATGCTCCCCAAGGAAGTGGTCACAGCATCAAGCCTGACAGAGCTCAAGAAGTGTTTGGACAATACTTTCAGGCACATGGTGTGATTCTTGAGGGTGTCTTACACAGGTCCAGGAGTTGGACTCAATGATCCTGATGCATCCCTTCCAACTCAGCTTATTCTGTGATTCTACAGATCAGGTCTAGGGTTATACTCAGCTCACCGTGAAAAATCCATGTTATAAAAAAACCCTCAGCTGATCAGGTGGTCCTGTTAGACAAAGTTGCTTAAGAAAAGAAATAACCACTAACAAGGCTAAATATGCTTCAAAAGGAAGTTAGGCAGGTGATACATTATTTGCTCTTTACCTATTTAACATCCTATAGTACATATTAATTGCCTATTTTCCATTTTTTTGGCAACTGAAATGATTGTTTATCATCCTTTTCCTTTGATTTTTTTTCTCTTTTTTTTTTTTTTGGAAAACATGCTTCATTGTAAGAACCCTGAATTACTTGAACATAAAAGACAAATAAAACACTTGAATCATGTGACCTGTTCTTAACACAGAACAAACGAGGTTGTTGTCAATTAACCCCCTTCTCAACCAGTACGGAGTTCACATTTCATTTTCACCAATAACTTGTCAGACTTCTATATGTAACTTTTTGGTATCACCTGTTACATTCTCCTCCCCACCGAGTTATAGACAAACTTCCTTGGTTAATCTCTAGCTGTAAGTGCTTTTATTGTTTTCTGTAGCTGCATCTAGCAAAGACTACAAAGTGTTATTCACAGCTTCTCAGATCTGTCCTTTATTCTTCTAACATTGTCATCAGACTAGTTTGACTCTCTCCTTTACGCTTCCTGAAGTTTCTCCATTTCTCTTCACTTTCCTCTGGTAGACCTCAACTCATTTCACTCAGATCTCATTTTTTCTGAGGTTTACTGTTTCTAGCCTAGGGTTCCCTTTCCCCCTTATGCTCAGAAGCTATTATAAAATGGTACAGCTCTTAGCCAGTCACATGACAGGACCTTGGAGGATAAACAGGGATTTTAATCTGTAACAAGCTAAGGACATGTGCTGAGGCCAGGATATGTCCTAATGACCTTTCACAACCAAGATAAGGCAAGAAAGAGGAATGTTTTATTTATGCAGGGAAGCAGGAAGCAAGTAGGAGTTCACTATCCATTCTCAGGATTTAAAGCACCTTGGAGAACTTCAGCTGCTTTTTCCCACCTCGTAGCAGTCTCAAGCAGCATACATACATAAATTGAGAGGGCACTGGGGAATAAAACCCAGATCAACAAGACACTTTGAATGGCAGCACCTGAAAATATTTACAGCATTTTCAAGCTGAGTTGGACAGACTCTTAAGTCTGGGCAGAGGCAACCTCTGTGTACGCCAAGGGCTCCTTCCAGAGCCGGCATTAAAAAAAAAAAGCCCAACAAAACCCCCCCAACATCTAAATCATAATTCCATGCAAGAATATGTTGCAAGAAATAGGCCTCCAGCATCCCCAAACACCCTTTCTGTATGACTCCTAAGCTTTTTCCCAAGGCACCTGCAGAGGATCCTGCAGAAACAAAGGCAATTTCAAGTATTCAAGCATTCCAGATCTTTTCAAAACCAACAGATACTAGCTCTTAAATTCTAAACAAGCAAGAACAGTTTACATGAAGAAATGCTTGCTTGGCTACAGTTACTGAGGAAGTCCGTAGCCAGCTCAGGGCTCATGAGTCATAGCTGACTGCATTGCCACAAAACCCTTCCTGCTATACAGTTGTCAAGCCTGAGGTATTCATAAAACAACCTTCAGAGCAGTATCTGCATGAAAAATACTGGTTCAGGTGCTTAAAGCAGATGACACATGAAAGATTAAGTGGTTTTATATACTTTGTAACCTTCAAGAGTACTCCATAGGAGAAAAAAACCAAAACCAAACTTTGAATGAAGAAACTTTTGCTTGCTCTCTCATGACTCCAAAGAGTCTTAATGGAATATCATTTTTTCCCTACAGAGGAAAGCCAGTTCCAGCCAGTGGTTCATAGCAGATACAACTCAAGTCTGCATACTACAATTATTAAAGTGACCTTCTGCCACTATTCCCATTGCAGAACTAAGACTTATCTAAGCTGAAATTATTTTAAAATTTTGAAGGTTTTTCGTATTAAGAAAATCCCAAGCTCAGAACTATGACACAAGACAAGCAATAGAGGCCTACAGAAAATGAAAAGCACAGTTCTTTAGTTCTCAGACGCGAATGTCACTAGCATAAATTCAACAGAGGCTCTCATCTAGCCTAAGCTAAAACATGAAATCCAATGTTCCCTCTCTGCTTCTCTTAGTGCAACTCAAAGCAAGGTAACAGAACTTCACATTCTTTTTTCCAAATAGGTTTGAGTATGGTGTCAATCAGAAGTTACTTAACTGAAAACTGAGAAAACAAGTTCAAGTTTTGGTAATCAAACTTCAGGTTTTTTCTCAAAAAAATGGCTTACACACATATGCCATGCATCAGAATACGTAAAGCTATTAAAAATGCTAATACTCAGTTTTTATGAAACAAAAAATGCCTTATCTAAGTAAAACTGACTTAAATAAAGTGTTTTGCATATATTTCATTGATGCAAATGCTGGAACTCACGCCTACAGTCTGGGTTTTTTTGCATATAGCATGTACATAGGGACAAACCATCCCCCAATCACTTCTTTTCCACATAGAATAGAAGTTGGTGCATTCTGCCCTTTGCTTCATCTGCTGGGGAAGCACCGAAACATTTTGCAACTCCAATGTTTATCTTCAAGCATCTTCACTTTAATAAGCCTGTAAATCTTTTAAAGATAGCAGACTTCACCAGCTGCAACTTAAATACCTCTTACAAAAGTAGATATGAAAAGTTATACCCTGGAAAATGAGATGCAAGCCAGACTATGACTATCATAACCCAAGCTTCTAGCTCAAGAGAGCTAAACACACAATCTTTCCCACGTGAACAGTGTCACTGTCCTACAACGCCAGGTACAATTTATCTACTGGTTAGTTTTTCCACCATTCCCATGGAGTTCAGGAAAAAGCATCCCTTTTGCACTTCTTCAGGAAGTTCTTCAACTTCCTGAAATCCTCTAGTTACAAAGTACCTGAACAAACTACCACTTCCTCCACACACACACACAAAAAGATGTTCAGGGCAGTTATCACAAATCTACAGATTTGTTTATTTGTTCTCATAGATCATTTAATAGGTTCTGGACCTGGATGTATTCACTCAAATGCCAAAAACACCTCTACGCTTTCAAGTCTTTAACAGGAAACCCAAAAGATCACTCCAGGATTATACAGATAGGACAAGAAAGGACAGAGGGGCACAAGCAATGCTGAAAATACAAAAAATTGCATCTATAACACGGTATTACTTGTGAAAAAGAAGTTCAAAAGAGGACTATTCACACATAAGCAAGGGAACCTTCTCACAACAGGAGGCAGCAAACTGGACAAAGGGAGAGATGTGCTTGTGATAATTTAGGACACAATGGACAAAACCAGTATCCTATGTTAAAAAGAGAGAAGGGATAACAAATGATGAGCTATAGAAATATGATACTGAGCACCTTAAAAATTAGTTTGCCTGATGGAATAGAAAAAGGGGAAGCAGTGCAATGTAGCAGGTAACAACATAAAATAAATTTCAAAAGATTTCTTCAACGCATGATTCTCAGCAGCATGTATCAAAGTAAGAAAAACATTGCTGTTACTGAGAATTGAGGCTAGCACCAAAGTATGTATTTTGACGGTGGGAATAAAGGAAAAAGAACCTACATGATACCAGGAAAAAAAAGTTGTATGAAAACATTCTACATGTACCTACGTTGAGGTGCTAACAAAAACCCAAAGATAAAAAGTTTAGTTTAAGATCTGTGCTCTGTGACTGAAAGAATGACTTTTAAAAGCACACATGAAAACTGTATTTCAGCTCCCATGTAAAACCAGTTTGGAACTGGCAAAGGCTGTGACTAGTTAACTAGAAAAAAGCAAGTGAAAAATCTCAGTCAAGTTTCAAAAAGTGCATGTCTTACAATAATCTTTTGAAAGCACTTAATTCATGACAGATTCAAACTGTGAAGAAATTATATCCCCTGCTTCCAAAATGCAAAATGGCTGAAAACATGCTAACTTACGAAAAAACATTGAACAGAAAGATAGTGAAATGAAGTACCACTGAGATGATTTTAAAGTTGCATTGAATAGTACTTAAAATCATCAATGGAAAAAAATCCTATCAGCTGAATCATAGTATGTGTTTTACCAAATAATATTATGCTTGATTAGTATTTTACCAGACAAGACTGGTTAACAAAACACTGTCTTTCATGCCCTATTAAATACTCAATAGAAGTATTTTTCAAGTTAGTGTATTTCTTTCCGGAGTCACTGAAAAGCTCACGGGTCAAGATAAAGACAGAGAGATCACTTACCTACTGCCAGCATGGTCAAACAGATTTGACTTGGAGAAAATTGACTTAATTTACTGCCAATTAGAGTTGGATGGTGAGAAACAAGACAAAACTGAAAACACAGGCACAGGAGGATGGGGAATGAGGGCTACGGTCAGTTGGTAACACTTCATCTCTGCCACTCTTTCCTCATGCTTTTCACCCACTCCAGCAAGGATCTTCTCCATCACTGCAATTTTTCAAGGTAAATCTGTTCCACCATGGGCTGTTTGGAGGCTGCAGCCTCTGTCAGGACATATCCAGCTGCCATGGTTGGGTCCCACACATGCTGCAGCATGGTCGTCTGGTCTGTTGTGGTCCTCTACACAAGCTACATGAAAATGCCTGCACAGCGCTCTCCTCAACAGGCTGCAGGGGATCTCCGCTCTGTGGCTGGAGCATCTCTTCCTGCCCTCACAGCTGTTTCTCACACCTTTTCCTCACTCCTCTCTTTCTCACACACAGCTGAGCAACATTTTTGTCCTTTAACTATGCTTACCCCGAGCTGTCACCACAGTGGCTGAGGGTCTCAGTGTGCCCTGCACTGGGTCCACTGAAGCTGACCATGTGCTGCACAGGACAACCTGGAGTCTCCTCACAGAAGCTGCATGGCAGATCCCAGCCCCACCATGTACTCAGTGCAATCATAAAAGCTCATCAAGATCTTCTGTCACTATGACTTATTTTTGAAGACACTTGGCTTTAGAAGTATAAACACTGAAGTCATTAATTTCGCAAGGGTTTTTTTTATATCAATATCTATCCTAGATCCAAGTCTCAGGATGCAATAACTTACAGCATTATACTTCATTGCTTATAATACATCTTTTTAAAAATGTACTGAAGTCCAAAAGGACATTGCAAGTTCTAATTCCCTTTATTTGTAATATTTGTGCCCTGCTGCCCCAAGGAAAGCCAAGTAAATCCACAAACCCGGGAAATTAGGGTCTACCAAGAGTCACAACACAAAATTCTGTTTCCCCTTTCTGAATTCTAAAATCCAGTCAAAACCTAATAAAAACACTGGACTACGTTGTCTTGCCTTTCCTTGTTGTTCTTAAGCAATAAGAACCCACTTTTTAGTTACTTTGGCTGGCTGTATTTTTTTTTTTACATTTATTTGTACTGTATTTTAAATTTTGTTTTATGACAGTGTAAGAAAACCTTATTGCAAACAGACAAGAAAACAAGACAGCTCTATGCCTATTGAAAGAATGATACAGCTATAGGGGCAAAATATGGGATAACTAATTGCTTGTTTATTACCACATTAAAAAGAAAACTTTCTCATAATGGCACCTTTACACATGCAGGAAAAAAACTTATCAAAAAAAAATGCTTAAAAATATAAAAGCCTATTAAATGTTTTTACATTCTTTGCTACTACCCAAATATTCCACTTCAGGTCTTTAGTCAGTTTATTTTCTTTTCAAAATGCCTTTCAACACTTATTTTTCTTTTAAATAATAATCTTATATTTCCAAAACCTAGCTAAAGTAGAGGCCAGTGAAAGCAGAAGCATGGTAAACAGAATTTAAAATTAGTTTGTTAGCATGGTACGCAAATTTAAAATTAGCTTAGTTTAATCCATTGCAAAGAAGCTCTCTCATGGGAGAATTACCCTTTTAAGTCTGGATCAAGTACACATTATATGTTACTTTAGCACTGAAACCATATTTAAAATTTGAAACCTACAGACCTCAAGCATAAACCCAGTCAATCTGGTTTTCTGTACACCTACTGAAGAGATTGAGATGCAGAAGTGATCATATAAAAGCAATTGTCAGATTTTTTTGTGAGGAATCATTTATCTTACAGGACAGTATCTTACAGTACCTGTTCTTTTTAATTAGTATTTTACCAAATTATTTCCCTGTTAATAAAGTGGAATTAGTATGTAGTATCAAGTCATGCTGTATTGGTTTATATGTAAACATACCTCTGACATTGCTGTTCTCAACTGCCTACTGAAAAAACAATTACTTGTAATAGCAAGGCCTACAGTTTGACAAATGTGCTAAACTTTAGTCAAAGATGTGGAATGGCACTGTAACTACAAGTAAGAAAGCAAAGCTGAAATAGTTGCAAACCAGCATGTGCATGCAGCCATCACCTTAAGTGATCTTCTAGTGACTATGGATATATGTAAAAGCTCCACGGATTAGTGATTTGGTATTAACAGATTTAGATACACACCAAGAGAAATCAGGATGTAACTAATGAGCCTGTCCTGTTTGAACACAGTCTGAAGAACTTGAAACTTGATCTAACTCATAAAACTTGCCTTTACAGCTAATTATCAGTTATTGACTTCAGGATATGGGATACTGGAAATAGAAGCATACATGTTGTTGCTTTAGTGACAATCAAGTCAAAGAACTGAGTCCCCTGCAGAGAAATTTATACGATACTTCTCAGGTTTCCGCTTGGAGCAAAATATTTGCATTATCCACCAACGACATACATCAGCCATGGAAAAAAACCCCCAAGAGAATTATACTAGAAAAACATCAGGCTAGAATTGATTAGAAATCACCAAGTTAAACTCTTAGGAAGCCCCTCATATACAGCAAGAAGCTAGAGTTATTAATCAGGAAGGAAGCCAAGCTACTTTGTATCAACTTTAGAGAATGCTGAAACACTGAGCCAGTTTTTTTTAAGTTTATTTTTATCAGACAGTCAGATGTAAGAGCAGGAATCACACTTGCACTGCTGCAGTCCTAAAATAACTATTTGTGTATTGATTAGCTTCGTTGTATCTCACACAATGTACTGCAGCGTGGCACAGAAGACCCAAAATTCCCACCTACACCAGCAGTAACAGAACAATACGGATTTCACAAGAAAAGCATGAGCAAGTATCCAGAGAAGGTACTCTACCCTAAGAGAAGAGCCATGCTTCACAGCACTACATTGAGCTGATGGCTGGAGTAGAGCATTTTGGACTTAGATTCATGATCATGGGAATGGAAATTCCCATTCCAGGAAATCAGGGGCACTGCAGCTAGAACAGAGGCCTGCTGCACCTGCAAAAGCAGCACACTAAGACTTAAGATTAGCTTGGTTTGAATTCAAACATAAGCACCTTAATACAGTACAACTATATAAACATTTCCATAAATGCACTATTAACATGATTAGCAACAGGACTTTATGCTAACTATGCAAGTCCCAGTCCTGATCTGTAAGGCTCATTATCAGCTTGTTATGAAAACTGGCTCTATGAACTTGACCTTAGTACCAGGTGCCTCTTGTTATGATATAAAATTTAAGCATGAGATATCAAAGACCTTGAAACTATGGACACAGACGAAAAGCAGAGGCGCCAGAACTATAAACAATTCCCTAATGGTCAAATACTGGTCAGTGAAAACATGAAACCTCCACAGCCAGGAAGGCTGGTTTTGCTCTTGGTAGCAGCAGCTACTCAAAAGAAAAAACACAAACGGCTGAGCAGCAGGGCCACAGCCTGGGAAAGGAACACCTCTCCAGCATCACACCACGTGCAGTTCAGAGTCAAGTGCCTCAATCATTTTTTAAAAGACGATTACAAAAGATGCTAATTTAGGCCTGTGTGTGTGTTTTCGCAAAAGATGCCTACTTCAATTCTGTACCTGTGCTGTCACCCACCTCCCCCTCACCTCACTGAAGAGCTCTTCAATTAGGTTACCTTCGTCTCAGCAACCAGAACCATCAAGAACAAAGATATCAGGCTAGCAACATGGTACTGGCTACATGGCACTGCACAGTTACAGCTAATTTAGGATGTAAGTCAGATATAAGACTGACTACTTTTAATACATAACGATAACGCTTAGTCTGTAAGAACTGATGTATAGCAATAATTAACAATGTGTAAGAACTAATTAAAAGCACAAGGCATGTTGCTAATGAATGCCAACCTAAAAGCTTTCATTCAAAAGTTTAAAATTGGCCTGAATTGTCAGTCTAAACTCTCCCATCACAGCTACCTCTAATTGTTTATATATATATATGCATTTGTGTACATATATATCTATATATGCACACATAATTAGTTTTGAAAAAGCTGGAAAAAAGAGCTTAAGAAAAAAGAGCAACACTTGTCCTTAAAAGGCAGCAACTTAAAAAGCTTTAAGACTATATTAGACACCAGTTACACCACCACCTCTGTTAAGTACCTGGAGACCTGGGGTAGCAAATTCTGTTAACAACTGGTCCTTTTAACTGAGGAGTGGTGGACTTCGAATGAGAGGAAAGCTGGATATTAGTACATAAAAAGTATTCTGACCTTCTAACTTAATGTTCTATGAATGCATACCAAAAAGTGAGGTCTAATATTGTACAAATCCTCAACAGAGCTGTTGAAAATGTCATGTGACATGCTGTCACAAGACACATCAGATAATCAAGAAAAAGTTGCCCAGGAGGACTATTGAGCAACACTACAGCCCTGGAAGGGGTGACATACAAACCAACTGCATCCATGAACAAGAAATCAACTATAAATCAATCTTATGAAAATGCATAGAAATTCAGATTGAGCAAGAATAAAGACTGCAAATACCATAGAAAAATTTGCTGAATTATAAAATCATAGCTTTAATACCTAATGCAAACACTGCAATTATTTAAGACTTGGTATACATCTGTAAGAAATGCTCCACAGCATGAAACTGCTCCAGTATAAACCACAGGCAGGAATTATGACCCTGAATTGGATTTCAAATAATGAACAGTGTTAGAACTTAATCATCTTAATAAAAAAGTCACATGAGGGAATAATATTCTTACTGATAATACGATGACAGAAGTACTGCTGGATTACAGCCCTAATTTCAAGTGTGTGGTAACACATGATTATATTCAAGCACTAAAGAGTAATTCTTCAGCAATATTAAGTAATGCTAAAATATTTGGTAAATGCACATTACAAATTTTTTAAAATATCTTAATCATTATGAAATCATCTTGGCACAAAGAACAGCCTCACTGAGGTGATCTGGATGAGTATTTTTCCATTTCTGATTTTATTTCTTCAATATACACTACAGAAGAAATTATTCATTTCTCCACCACTCCAAAAAAATTGTTTTTTGTTTGACAAGGATGTTATCACTTTATAGAACTTGAATATATACACACATTTTCACTTCACATCAACCCATCAATGGCTGGTTCAGATATCTCAGAAGCATACACAAATTTGTACAGAGCATGTAAATGCTAAAACTAATTGTCCAGGAGAATCCCGTATTTCAAGCAACTTCTGCATGCTGCACCACCAGCAGCCCAGTGTCATTATCTCCAGGTATTTACTCCCTTTCCCTTCCTCACTCTCCTGTTGCTCTTTGGCATTTTCCTCTCCAGAACAGAATTACCTCAGGCCTTTCATATAAGAATAAGTATTCCTAACCACATTTGCCTCTATTTAGAATACCCGTTTCCCATTTAGCAAAAATCTCCCACCAATCTGGATTTAGCTACTTGATCGAGACACACACCAAAGCCTAACAGTACTAACTGCCACATGTCCTAAATAAAGCCCGACCTAGTTAGGGCTTGTATTATATGTCTTAGTTTACTCAGGTCATCTTTTTAGCAGCAACTAAGGCTGACAAGGCACTTTATCAAATTACAGAAAATTAATTATTCAATTAAGTGCTCATTCTGTCATACTAAAACAGATTGTGTTCCAGCCTCAGACAGTTGGAAACAATGTTTTCCCAAGCACTTAGCAATTACTACAAATTTACTGCTTAGTGTTTCTACCCAGGGCATGGACTTCTAGCTTAGCTTTTTTAATAAAAGCTTTCACCAACTAAAACCTATCAGTTGCCATTCAACTTAACTAGCAACAAACTGAATCAAACCTATCAGCAGATAAAACTGCAATTACAGAATTCTTTATCATAAGCAGGTATGTTAGCAAGATCAAATTTTAAAGCAGTAGCTAGGAAAAAGAAAAATCCAAACTTTATCCACATTAGTCCTCCAAGTGGGTCCACTTCTATACCACTTCTCTACACTACCACACCAACCGAGTCCAAAATACTGTCAGATTTCACACTGTATAAAACATAAAACAAACACATCAATATACTGTTAATGTCAGGGTGACTTTTTGAAAGTCTATTTTGCAAGATATAATTCTTGATGCTACTAAGAATATTTCTCTAGCACTGACACCTTCAATTAAAAACATACAACTTCATTCTAAAACTTAGAGATCTGTAGGGTTTGAAGTTTCTGTCAAAAAAACTCTCATAGGAACATTCTGCGTTTTAATTGATGACTGCATGAAGCATTTTCTGTTAACTTGCCAATCTATTTTTAAAAATGTCAATCCATACTTCCTCTCACAAGTGCCAATTATTAATGGTGGTCAGTATCATACTACAAACAAAACAGAAATACTACTACAGTGAGGAAAGGCGGCTGTTCAAGTAACTGTATCTTTAAAAAGTGGAGTAAATTTAAAAAGTGGAGTAAGTTTTTTATTTTTAGTGCCTGATTACTGGAAGCAAACATGTCACTCTCTCTTCAGACTATATATAAGGAAATGAGAAATTTAAAATTGAAAACTGCCAGTTTAGCTCTTTCATCTACAGTGTTCTCGTTCTTTTAGTAAACTGAAACTAACAAGTTTATATCTGCCCTAATTTATAAAATGAATATTTATAAAGTTCTTTGCAACAACAATTTATTACTAATTAGGGGGAGAAAAAGCTAAGATAATTCACTAAGCTGTCCCTCAGACTTCCATTTTCTATCTTCTTGCTCGTCCTGAGCTCCAGATATTCACAGTAGATACTGAAACCCCCCACCTTTTAGAAGTTCATTCTGAAGATAAATGGCTTGCTTGCAATTTGTATCTTAATATAAAACATCATTACAGCCTTCATTTAGCAACTGTGCTTTCCAATTGCTGTTTGTGGAAGAAAAAAACCCCAACAAACCAGTTACTTGAAAGTATCTCCACTATGCAAACTGAATTTATTGCTCAGTCCTGGTTCAGGCATTTCCACAGAGCTGTCTAATCATCTCTTTACAACACGATACAAACATAGTACTCTAAAAATCGCCAAACTTATAGCCAATAGCAAGTTTCCATAAAGATTTTGATATGCATACACATCACTGCAGTATAACCAAAGCCATTGCATCACAGTTACTGCATCTTGTTTAAGCAACCAAACGAAGAAGTTTTTCAACATCAGTAATCTACACAGGAAGGAAGATGAACAGGAACCACTGGATTAAAGTGACATGGCAAATACACATCCTATGAGCAGAAAAGCAAGTTTTAAGTTGGAACATAAGCTTTTGGAACTCTTCCTGTGTATGCAGTCACCACTAGTGACAAAAAATACAAATTTTAAACATAGTTGAGTTTAAGCATCCTTAAAATCTTATCAAGCATGACATTTCTCTAACCATTTTTCAAGATTCTCTATATAGATCCATGCAGAAGAGCTATCCACACCAGGCAAATCCTTCAAATCCTTTCTGAAAAAAACCCTAGAATTCATCAGATAAACACTTTGTTGTAAAGAATTTTATTAAGAGATTTGAGAACCTATTAGTATAAATTACTACCACGATTAAGTTAGTGCTGGCCTTCCTGTTAGAGTGCCTAAAGTAGGGGCACAGCATTCATGTTACCCTTGACTTATCATGCTGTGACTACATGAATCAGCGCAAGTCACTCTGTACAACAGCGGGGATGGCACTGTAAGAACAGACACAGTAATCAAGGCAAAGAGAGTACAAGCTTACTGACCAGTTTGCCTGAAAGTTGGACTTCCAGCTCTACAGAATATTTTCTTTTTGTTCTTTTAGTAACAGACCCTAGACCTTGCAACTCCAAAACCAAGCCCCAGGAATCCACACCTACAGGACTGCCACGAAAATTCATTATTAATCATGTACACACAATGCCCCACTGGAAGTTAGACTTTAGGAATGAAAGATCTATGAAGCTTTAAAATAAAGAAGGGTGTCTTTATTAAAGACCAACTTGCACTGACAACCACCAACAGCAGTAATTTAGTATGCCCAGGCAGGATTAATATAACAAAGCTTAAGTTTGTCAATTTATGACCTTTTTATAATATCCATAATTGCTTCTCATCCATTGACCATATAGCAGAACTTTTATCTTAAGTTTCAGCCTCTAGCCTGTTATAAACCAATTAAACACCTATGGGATGTTTTTTCCTATCCAGATAAAAGCAACTCAGCATCATATATTGACTTTCATTGTCCTTCCCCAAAATTAATTCACATGGCTAGTTCATTACTTGATGGAATCCAGTGAATGTACAATAAGTATTCATCTTTTGGTCCTCTATTTCAGAAAACTCAGCTCTTTTCAGTCATAGTAGTTAACACAGCAAGTGGTCCAACCAGATTCCACATTTTTCATTCAATTAAAGACTACTGTCACAAGGCCATACCTGTTCTGGAGGGATGACAATATAATTCTGCACTTGAAACATAAAAAAAGCTATGCTAATAGGTTAATTTAACTAGTCTTCTTTCATTAAATAAAGGCGAGTGTCTAACAAAATATCCCTGTAAAATTATCTATCAATCCATACCAAAGGCAATACAAATGATAAAACAAGAACAGAAGCAACTGTGGGTTTCTGCATACAACATTCAAGTCTCAGTTAATACTGTGACTTATAATTAGACTCATCTTCGCTGCTAAAAGTACGGTAAGACTACTCAGTGACAGCAATTTTCCAAATTTATGCTTATACACTAACAAAACATGGACATTGTATAATACTAGTACAATTAATTACATACAGAAAATCATTACATTCCCCATTGGATTCAAACATGCACACCTAATCTGAGTGTCTAAAAGAAACCTTCATGAAAATCCAGCCACCCTTTCCTACAAAGGAACATTACAGTCATCAGCATCATCTCATACTACTCACGTCCTGCATCATACTGAAGAAAACCTCACTGAAATTCAACAGGTTAAGACAGAAGTAGTTATGCCTGACTCTGGATCAGCAAAATCAAGGGAAGCTGAACTTACAGCATAGTTAAAGATGGCTGAAAAATATTAAAGATTAAGATCTCAACTGCATGAAATCCATGCAACTGAATGTTAAGCCAGTAAGAAACCTGACTTTCCCTCCTTACCAAAATAATCACAAATCATACAGTAAATAGTAAGTTCCACTGACAGCAAAGGTAGTTTTCATATATTATAATTTCAACACTTATTTTATCAGCTATTGGTGTTCTCCTACACATTTAAATATGCTAGAAAGCATAATTTACCATAGAAAGCTTATAGTTACTGAAGACATTACAAATTTACAGAAGTAAAGATCAACTATGTATCTGAGGAAGAATATTTTAAACATTCATCTTTGAGCATCATCAATTTTCAATTGAAAACATAAGTTAAAAAAATGTAATATAGAATTTACTACAAACAAGAAACATTGATATTAAAGCAATATCAAACCAGAAGCATTGACACCAAAACACTGGCTTAAAACTATAACTTCTAAAAAATAAAGAGAATAATTTCAGGACAGTTTCAAAAGTATATTTCTATATGCTAGAGACATGAAATCATCCAGTAGTATTCCTGAACCTCTAAAATTTACACAATAATAATTTTAATTGCAGCTAGATATAATTAACAGGAATTTACTAGCTTTCAAGGATGCCATCTAAAATCAAGCAACTGAACTCTCAAATACCACTTACAAAGCATGAGCCTGAACGAAAAAGGAACAACTAAAATTTCAGATTAACCTTTAGAACTTTGGCTGCTTTTAATTATTTCTCAATGTATTCAAGAAGTTCAAGAATTTCAAAAAAAATGCAGCAATTCAACTCCATGTTACCAGATGCAACAAGCGCCAGAGAGAAGAAAGTTACCTGTATGAAGTTCCAGTGTTACATACATCCTAGTCAGAAGACATGCTTGCCAGCTTCCCTTTATAAACTGCAATGTACCAAAACATTCCAGCAGCAACGGCAGTATCACTACAACCACTCACTCCACCACCACAACTGGAATTCAGCTGCTGAGATGTGCTCTACAGCTTCCAGATGTTCTTTGGCTACATCCTTGCCACCACCTTCCTGTCCCTGCCTGGTTGCCATGCTAAGCTCTTGCAAGTGAACTTGAGAGCTTTTTGGAAGTCCTGACCACAGGCTCGACAGATGGCCACGAGTACAACTAAGTCAGAACTCTAGAGACTGTTGTGCACAATAAATTCCTGATTAAGTCACATCTGG
The DNA here is from genome assembly GCA_013397565.1 of Ptilonorhynchus violaceus. Lineage (NCBI taxonomy): Eukaryota > Metazoa > Chordata > Aves > Passeriformes > Ptilonorhynchidae > Ptilonorhynchus > Ptilonorhynchus violaceus. Next base: position 70,273 of record VZRJ01012750.1, read on the forward strand.
AAGAAGTTTTAGAAATTCAAACAACTAAAAAAAATAGTTTAAAATACATTACATGATCTATTTAAAATTTTAGATGACTGCAATACTTGTCAGACATCCAAATGCAAAAATCTCCTTTTCTTCACAAGCTTTTCTCCAAAATGCATACAGTTGAGGTAATCAATCCAGTCTTTTTTTTGTCTTTTTCAAACCAAGATGTGTTTAATAAAATTCTATTTGTAAGCTGATTATTACTAAGCAAGAACACTTCTCATTTGTCATCCTCAATTCAGTATTTGGAGGAATAAGAACATACGTGCTAAGATTTAACACTACTACTCTAGGAATTTGTGTGCTACATGAAAGTCCAGATATTTTTACTCTAAATCACATAACTGGACTGACTATTTAATGGTATTGCAGAAAGACTACAGCACGCTTTTTGACAAGCATTAGTCATAATGCATATCATAGCTCTGAGAGCCAAAAAAGCACAATTTTTTTCTTTATCTTCTAAGGCCAATTCATCTTTGCGAGATTTCATGGAATCATAAAAATTGGAAAAAACCTCTAATGTCATGAAGACCAACTGTCAACCCAGCACCACCACCATGTTCACCTCCAAACCACGTCATCAGGTGCCATATCCACACTTTTTTTAACACTTGCAGGCATGGTGAGTCCATCACTATCCTGGGGTCCTGGTTCAATGCTGTACAGCCTCTTCCATGAAGCATTTTTATTTAATGTCTAATCTAAATCTCCCCTGGCACAACTTGAGGGCATTTACTCTCATCCTGCCACTTCCTACCTGGCAGAAGAGGCTGAAACACACCTTGCTACAACCTCCTGTCAGGTAGTTGTAGAGGGCAATAACGTTCCCCCTAGCCTCCTTTTCTCCAGGCTAAACAACCCCAGCTTCCTCAGTCACTCCTCATAAGACTTATGCTCATTTATATATAGGTTCTTCATATTGGTTAAACTGGTTTCTTACCAGTTTATTCTGAAGCTTCTTTTAGCATTAGAGAAAAACAGCATCACACTAACTTATTCAGAGGAGGAAGCATGTAGCAGAACATTTTCTTCTGGAAACCTACAGAGTTGTGTTCAGAAAGTACAGTGAAAGAACCACTACCCTCTCTCTACAGCAAAGGCTGTGAAGTATGGTACCTCCTCTGGGAAACTGGTCTGGGGTCTTAAATTGACCCATGGGAAAAAACTTTGCAACCTTCAGAGGCAGACAGTATCTCTACCAACAAAACCCTCTAATGTAAGAAATGAAAAGCTGCTTGCCAAAGGCACAAATAAAAACAGTTTGTTTTCTTATTAGGAATTCCTTGTCCTGCTCCACAATGTTCCACTGATGCCACTGTCACAGATGACCTAATAGAATTTGCCATACCCATGTTTGCTTTCACCAGATACAAATATATAACCCCTCAAAATATGAATGATGGCAATAATGAAAGAGTACTTACTGTAATCTCAGCCTTGCTCAGACAGATAGAGCCTCTGCAGCCATACTCTGTTTCATCTTCAGACTTGTAATAACTGAGTGTGTTGCTTTTCAGAACTACCCATCGATCCTGCCACCCATGAATGTAGTTGGTCCACTGTAAAAAAAAATTCCAGAGATCAGCTGATGGAAAGATAACAATAAAAGAATTATGATGGATATTTTCCAGGCTTTTGAGGACCCAAAGAAAAATACAACTTATTTTTACAAGTTCTTCCCAACTGAGAATTTTTTTCTGCTCAGAGCTCCTAGAAGGGTTGTACAAACTCCTGAAGGTACAAAAACTCAGTTGTTTCAAAGGGTCAATAAGATGACAGACATCTGGACTCCAACTGCATTGCCAAGGCCAGTTAAAATAAAGGCAACAAAAACACTGGTAACACAATTTGAGGAAAGTGCGGGAGGGGGAAATCAAACATTAACGACTAAGGTGAATTTAGGCACCTGATTTAAAATCTGGTGCCAGGCCAAAAGACTTAAGTGGAACATAGAATAATTTATTCCATACAAAATGTCATATAAAGTTCTCTTCATATAAATACAAACATGCCATTATCCCACAGTACAGTAAATAACTGTTGTAGTGCCTAGAGGAATCAGTGCTTTATCAATTTAAAGGTGCCTATAGATCCTGCTTTAAGTTTTAGTTCTAACTGCTTTCACTAAGAAGATACTTGCTGATCAGCAGACAATCAATCATGTTTTTGCTATTCAGATTTTTCTAGGGACTTCACATTCACACATGGAATAAAACCAATATTCCAGGAACAAATTCTGGATTAATTCTAGAGGGATCTAGTAAGAAGTGATCAAAATATATTTGCAACATCTTTCTGACTGCACTTTGTAGAATCATATGCACTTCAAAGAATAATACGACAGTGACAGAAAACCAGCACTATCCTATAATTCTGACAATACACTGGTACCTATTCATCAATCATGGTGCAAATATTATAAATTTGATACAAATAGAAACAAAAGCATCGAAAACAATATTATCATACAAGCATTTCTTTGATGAAAAGCTCTGGGAAGTAAGCTCACATTACCATTTAAGACTAACCATTATTCATCATTTTATAATATAAAAAATGAGGGAAAGTCTACAACAGTCTTGTTTCCACTTCATACTACATACATTAGTTAACACATATTCCATAATTACATTTAACTTTAGTAATAAGATGATGTCAAAGGAAAAAAATACAGCTGAGAAACTCCTAACAATTTTCAAATGTAGGCAAGACCTTGATTTGCTCTTCGGATATTAAGCCCTTTTTCATCTCTTAATACATCTAATTGCTAAGTACAGCATTACTTAAAGAAAGCCTCAAGTGTGCTTAATGCATGAACTGGTAGCACGAGCAGTCATGGAGGCATATTATTTCCTGCCTTCCTCTTTTCTTATCTCTCATGTTCCCAGCTCCTCCCAACATGTGAAAGGCAGAGTCCAAAGTTATCTCGGGAAAAAAAAAAGGCAGGGGAAAGCATGTTTCCTTCTCCGAAAAAGTTAAAGTTAAGAGAAACCCATATTGCAGTGAATCTTGCATCCGCTGTTGCAATCCAAATGCGCCATGAATTAAGAGAGTACTTAAACTATACTTGGGTAGGCACGAGGTTTGGGCAGAGAAAAGATCAGTGTTTTTCCAAGCATCTAAATTCTTGTGCTTCATGAAAGACTCTTCCACACATAAGTTCTTTTAAAATCATTAGCAGGAAATACAGTGGAAAAAAGCCTAGAGTTTCAAAACGTTTCAAAAGACCAGCAGGATGTACTTCTAACAAGTTTCTCTTACCAAATTACTCAATTTCTTTCAAAGCTTTTCTCTTTACTGAAGGGCAGAACTACCGAAACACTACTATGCACATAGTGAACTGGAGCCTACTTCTACGATTTTAGAACTTAATTATACACAGTAAGTTATTAAAAATAGATATTTCCTTAGTAGAAAGTTCAGTATGCTACCATTTAATTTTAATTAGTTTATCTCAATTATTACTGAGGTATCAACTAACAAAAGGTAACCTTATCCCTCAAACATATTCACTGTGATAGGTTTCGCCATACTTGACTATTCACATTAAATTCCGTGTTCTCACGGGAAAGACAGTCTCTGCTACACTCAGCATAATCACCCGGAAAAGTAAAAAGTTTGTACACACCTAAGCTATGGAATGTCTGAAGCCATGGCTTCACCTGCCAGGCCACTGAGAAAGAGCACCTGGACTTTGTACATAATTTGCTAACACAAAAATTAATTACATCCCACAAATTACATCCGTTCTAACAATGCAAGCATCTTACCCAGGGAGAACTTTGCTGTGAAAAAAACTCAAACAAAACAGCAAAACTACAACAAACAAAAATCTCATATTGTAACTCCTCTAACTTCCCCTGTCCACTATTAGATAAGATCTTACAAATAAAAGGATGAGAGATCCTTCTTTTCATCTAACCGTTCCTCTTATCTCTGGGGTTAGAAACATTTTCAGGCTGGAAGAAGTTCACAAAGTCCCTCACAACAGTGTGAGCTCAGTTATAGCTGTTTTCCACGCATCCAGGGCAGTTTAAGATCTCTGTATCCTGTGCCTCCTACGTTGGTTTGTGTCCAGCCTTATCGTGTAGGACAGGAAAAAAAATTTAACACATAGTGCTTTAATCCTACAGCTATTTTAACATTATCCTGAATGTACACGTTGTAATTAAAAAAATAAAATATCTGTACTCAAACTTAGTAATTCAATAATCAACTTCAAAGTACTTCTGAAAATAAAATTTCCCAGTATCAACTAACTGACTTGGAAGTCACCTTATTTTCAGCGATAAAAGAGAAAATAATTATGGCTATTTTTAAAAGGGGAAACAAGCTGTAGGGCCATTTTCCTTTTCCGCTCCTCCCGTTATCTCTCGCCGCAGGAGTATTTCATTGCCCTGTTTTCATGCTTGCACTAAAAGCCGTGCCCGCTCCCGAGGAGCCACCACTGGCTGCGGGTGCCTCCGGGAGCTCCTGGGTTGTCGTGACACCCAGGCCCGGCGCCGCTCCGGCCGGAGCCCGGAGCCCGGGGGAGACGCCCTCCCGGTGCGGCTGCCGGAGCCC
>VZRJ01012750.1:75185-171643 GCA_013397565.1 Ptilonorhynchus violaceus
GGCTCGCAGCCCCGGGCTCCCCTCGCCGCGGTCCCGCAGACCCCGCCCGCGGCCAGAGCCACAACACCGGAGCGGTGGGGGGAGGAGGGGCAAGCGCGCGTCCGCGTGCCGGGCACCCGCTCAGCGCGCCCCCGCCGCCACTCCCGCCACCGCCATCTTAGGTGAGGCGGGCGCGCTGTGCCACCATCCACCAGCACCGCCCACCCACGCCCCGCGGCGCCCCACGGGAGTTGTAGTCCTTCCCGGCGCAGCCGTCAGCCCGGGCGCCATTGCTCCTCGCTAGTGCCGCAGCGCGTGTTGGGAGATGTAGTCTCACTCCTGCAGGGGACGCCATCTTGGTTTCGTCGTTCCTGTGGCGGCGCCGGCGGGTCTCGTATCAGCGACCCTGGTGAGGGGAACTCCGCTGCCCGACGATGACGGTGCTGCCCGGGGCGATGTTTGCTTTGTCTTTTGTGCGGAGATATTTGCTTTATCTTTAGTGAGGCGAAGCATTTCTTGGGCTCTGCTTACTTTCTTGGGTGAGGAGATGTAGCCTCTCTTCCTCGCGTCAGACCGGCGGGACTCGGGGGAAGGGGGGCAGTTGCGGCGCGTGAGCGCCAAACTTTTCCCTAAACAAAGATGGTGGAGGCGGCGGGAAGGGGTAGGAGATACTGCCTGCTCTGGGTGAAACGTGAGGGGAGGGCGGGCCGTCCGCATCCGCCCGGGTTCTGCTTCCCTGGCGGTGCCCAAAAGGCGTGGGTTGGGCAAGTGCCGGCAGTCGTGGGTCAGCGTTCGGCATCAGTTGAGAGGNACCCGCTGTTGAACCTGTCACTTCACGATTTGTGGACTGATATAGTGGGTTGGGAAAGACTTAAAGTTTGTATTAACTCGTCTCCTTTCTCGTGATTTCTTGGGCGGGGGCAAAGTGTGTTAGTGTTGTTGAGGAAATTTCGGTTTTGGAACTGTATTTCTGGTTATATCGCAAGTGCAATGCTACACAACTCTATTTTCTCTGACTTCTTGCTTATGGCAAATCATTGTATAATTTTCTCGTGTTAGGCTGTTTGAAAGTTTCCATAGAGGGTTTATTATTTTTTTGAAAGAGCATTGACACAGCTAGTTATATGCATTCTCTATATGTAGTGGCTAAAAAAGTTAAATAATATTCGTGCCTGCTCGAAGTCTCAGAATATAAAGATATTTACAACTAATGCAGCACTGAGGGTGATTCAAAAAGCCAGCATCATTGTCCTAAACAATTAGAAATATAAGATAGTCACAGGCATCTTAATAATTGTGTAATCACTGTAATGCACAGGAAAAAGCTCATAGAAGTCTACCATGGGTGCTACTTTAGACAGTTTTCTAATATCTAAAACGTAGCTGAAAACTGTGTTCTTTGATTCACTATGTGTTTGGAAAGAAACCAGGCGCAATTTTTTCTATTTAGTGTCAGTTTCAAAGTACTGTATTTGTCAAACAAGCAGAGCGGCTGAGTTTTGTAAATATTGCTATGTATGAGAATAAATTATAGTTCTCTGCAATACATTGCTGAAGTTAAGCGACATCACCTGTAAAGCCGGTTGTGTTTTCCCAGTTAAACTCTGAATGAACTTCTTTATCCTGATGAGGAGCAGGAGCTGAAGAGACATGTTCTGAGCAAATCCTTTTAGCAGTGGCAGTGATGTCTTCATAGCCATTCCCTGCTGTGGTTTTGATCTGAATCTATTCACTTAGTTACAAAAGTAGCTTGCTTTTTTTCTTCCCCCACCAGAACATTGACTCAATCAGGTGTTAAAAATGCCTTGGGTAAATATTTTTTCAGATTATTCAACAAATATATCCATCCTTTTTAGAGAGAATATTTGTTTTGATTTGAGCATTTTACAACCAAACTTTGAATGAAAAAATATTGGATGCTAAAAGGTTTGCCTTTTCAACTTTGCATTGTCTGTGCTAGGTAATAGATTTTTTTTTTTTACATCTGCCACATGCTCCTAATGTGTCTTATTTTTAACGCAGTGTCACCAGTTTGCGTTCTTCCAAAAGCTGTATTGGGATTGTGAATATCTTGTGTAAATTACCCCTTCTTTCTAATGTTCTGATTGTTTTTTTGAAATATAACATGCTGTCTGTTACTTTTAATGAGATAGGGCCTATCCATATCAGAGAGCACGGGGTGCAGCGGGAGTAGATTTGTAGAGGAAAGATTTAGTGCTGAGGACTTGAAGTTCTTCTTACACGTGCTTTGAGAGGTGTTTTTCGGACACACAGTAGTTTGATCCCGTGGAGGGCAACTACCTTAACAATTGTTTGGCAGGTGTGCTCTGGAAGAACAGTCTTCCAGTTATGTATAATTTGAAAGGAATCTGGTTTGCTTGTGCCAAGACCAATCTGGAATGCAAACCAAAGCATGGGAAATCAAACTGGTATCCTGATGCACTCACTCCTCTGTAGCTCTTTCTATACCTTTTCTACTGAACCTTAATTTTGTGCTTCATTGCTGTGTTTGTTCTTTAATTGCAAGTGCCCCTGTACTCAATCCATACCCCTTCTGGTGTCTTAGATTGCAAGGAGTTCACAAATTACTGTTTTAAGTGGAAATAGCCATCACATTTGTTAGAACGGCAGAACAGATATTGTTCTGTATTGCTGATACACTACTTGTAATACATAAATGGGGGGAGTTGAGTTTTACTACTAGGGCTGTCAGTCATAATAAGCATTGTCAAGTGGGTAACTTTATAAATGCCTTTATTTTTTTCTTCTCCCTTTTTGTATATCTTGTTTCCACTGCCATGCCTTCTATTTTAGGATGTTCATTTCATGTTTTTAAAACACAGTCACTACTAATATATGAACACTTTCTGGTACGTTCATGTTCACCATTATGTTTGTTCTGAAATTTAGGACTATTTTTCTTAGGAGGATCCTTAAAGGAGCTCTGTTATGCCACAGCATTTTGCCTAACGGTATAGGCTCAGAAATATTAATGCTTGAGACACTTTTTTCTAAAACAGTTTTGCTCTCTGTGAGTCACTGTATTAGGGTTTTATTTCTAAGTAAAAAAAGACAAAACTAAACAATATATGAATCTGTTGGCACTAAACGTATCTGTAGAAGCCAGGTTGCAGATAACTACACTACCTCTGGTGTAGTTTTTACTGATAATGTTCAGTTCCTTAATTATCTTCTTTATGGATTAAACTGCTAAAGCCTTTGTTTTCAGTAATCTAGAAGTGCAAGGAAAAAGATAAAGACTTGAGATAAATCTTTCAGTTGAAAAGGTCCTGTGAAATACTGAACAGAGGCAAAAGAAGATACCATGGTTCTTTGCCCTTCAAATAAACTTAGATGTTTTAAAGACATGAGGGTTTTTTGACACAGAAACTGAAAGCAGAATTTAGAACAGAATTGCTTTGCATCTTACCTGTAGAAAATTGATAGGGGATGAGTTCCACTTGTTTCACTTGTGTCGCCCTTCACATAAGCAAAGAATTATTCAGACAGTTTGGTGAATGGCATAAAATACATAGTTTGATATTTATTTTTGAACATTGTCGGAAGCAGTCTCTGTTGTCTGTTTACTTGCAGTGTGAATTATTTACTTTTTTAAAGGATGGATTTATCTGTAATTTGTTATATCTTAAAGTCAGTGAGTATATAGAAGACATAATTCTAGGGCCTTGGTTTTTTCAGGACTAATTCTAGGTGCTTGTATGGGATCTATGTTTTTGTAAAATGCTGAGTCAGCTGCTACTTGAAAAGTAGTCTCAGCTTGAGCACTTGGAATTTTTACTTCTATGAATTCTGGCCCAGTTTTCTGTTCAGTATTAATTTATGTGCTTTGGCTTACTACATCTGTAAAGATACTACATCTTTATTGGAAGATTCTGTTTTCTAAGGAACTTGTTTATATTATATTTTGAGAGAGAGAGAATAGTGAGACAGTAGCTGTTTTGAATGTGCTAGTAGGAAATCTATGTGGTTGACACCATATATGTTAAATGTATGTGTATTAAATGCTGACAGCACTGTTGTGCAGTTCCTTCTGCCAGTTCTTTTCTTGTAAATCACTACCGCATTAAAACTGACAGGAGTCCACTTCTCAAGGCTATTCAGAAACTAGGGCTGTAGTAAATATCAAACCCCCTGTGGCTAAAAGGAATTGAGCAGATAGTTAGAAGGACAGTCTGATGTGCTTCCTTGAACATCTCTTTGGTGATGGTTTGCCTGCTGAGAAAGAGAGACTTAAGAGCAACTGATACTGAGATCATTATCAGAGGATATCATATTTTCACAGGAAATGAGAGTTAAAGAGTTTGCTAAGTCTGATCCAGTCAGCCAGAATGTTTGCTTGCCAAACGAATACTTACAAAAGACAGGTGCACTTCTGTTTTGAAAGTATGCGATATGCATACTTTATATACATAGGTATTCTCTCAGGCACATGGTGTGATTCTTGAGGTTGTCCTGTGCAAGTCCAGGAGTTCAACTTTTATGTTGCTTGGGGGTCCCTTTCAACTTGGGATATTCTATGATTAATATAATGTTACTGTTTTCGGATAAAGTCCTTATCCAAGTAATGGATAAATCAAGTAGTATGAAATAAAGTCACTACTGGGGTTTGCAGTGTGACTTTTAAAATATCAGAAATGTTGAAAATATTCTAGCGGGGTTGAATTTTCTTAATTTGTTGAATTTATGTTTGTTATTGTTTTAGAAATTCAAGAAATAAAGCAGTCCATTTGTGGGAAGCCTGTTCAAAGGACCTGACTATCGGTACGTGATTTTACCAAATCACCAAAGTGAGTTTTAGTTATTTAACAATGCATGTATTGTATGCCCAGCCTGGATGAAGATACAGTCAGTGCAGCGACTGGAATAAGAAGTGTAGCTACATGGCTACTGGTTCAATCTAAATTAGCAATTGGAGTAAAACCCAAGTGTTGTCCATTAAAAATGTTGTTTAGATGAGTTCTGATCTTATTGGGAAGGTCTCATGTAGTCTTTCTTATTTACTACTTCTAGTATTGTTTCAGTAGCACCCGGAGGCTTTGTTTTGAGGTGGTTTCCAGCTGCCGTCTTTTCCAGTGCAAGGGAGACATTTAAAAGGTTGGGAATGAGAGTTACTCTTGAATCAGTCTGCATGGCTTTTTTGTGGCACTTTTGAGCGCATATCAGTCTTCCATTCATTGTTCTTCAAGTATTATCAATGCTTGTTAAAAAGTTATGAAGCAGACAAATTATTTCGTGCTTACTAGTGAAGTATAGTCTGTGGTACAAGAGAATTTCATTTCTGTCAGAGAATATCCCCATTAACTTAGAGTAGTGTAACAGCTTTCCACATCTCTTGTCAAAACAGTTTTCCTTAGGTTTGGTTTTGTTTTGTTTAAATTTATTGTTTGTGTAGGCACTTTGTAGTGGGTTTGTCAGTTTGTTTTTAAGGACTTGATTTCTTATACTTTTATTCAGTATATATACAATTTTCTACATAGTGTCTTTGGTGTATATTTTATATTTTACCTTTATATAAGCCAAAAGATTTTGCAAATAGGTGAATATGAGTTGTCGTGTTTGAGATGTAGAACAGTAACTGCCCATTACTTTATGGGTTTTGGTAGAGGAAGCTGTTTACAACACTAGGCTGAATTCCATGTCAATACAAAAGAAAGTGACTGCAAATAATGCTTATTAGTAACTTTTTTCTTGGTAGCATTCTTGCTAGGGAAACACACTTTTCCAGCTTGCTTATTTTTATTCATGTTGCTTATCTTTGCTTATGGAGTTTTTGATTGGTTCAATTTTTTATTATAGTGAGGTAATGGCCCAGCAAAGTTTTTGAAAGAACTAAAATTACTCTTTTTTGAGTCTTAACCTACTGAATTGCTCTTTTACTGAAGGTATAACAGAACTGGATTATTTCTTATTTGACTTTTGAGGATCTATTGAAGGCTGGTGAAGTGTTCTAGGAGTTTCACATTATTCACAACTCTCTTATAGTCATCGTACTTGTTTTAAGAAAGAAGTTTTTCCATTTGTGCTGAGTGCTCCAAACTTTAGTAGGTTTTGATAATTGGTCATTTTTTAAGTCATCATGAGAAAAATGAAAGACCAGGCATATTTGAAAGAAAGGGTTTTTTTCTGTCTTTTTTTGATATAGTCCTAACTTTAGTGGCGTGTAACTTTGGGACATTGAGATCTGTAGTACACCACACTTGATTTTAGCCAAAACCCTGAGAAGTGATTCTTTGTGGTCAAAACTGGATGAAGTTCTAACTTTGTTAATTGCTTGTTGTGCTTTCAGTGCTTTCACAGAACAATTAACACCTTGACCTTGTCATTGAAATTATGGGTAGTATTGATCTTCTTCTGATACAGCCTATGTAATGGCAGGATTCCAGAAGCTATTGCTTTATCCATTCTCTACATTTGTAAATCAAGCTAGCTGTTTTAATTTTGCTTTGTTCTTGATAAAGTTATAATGGAAGAGTTTAGATAAAGGAATCTCTAAAACTTTTTAGTTGAGACAAGATAGGAAGTTTATTTTGGCCTCTTGCTACAGTAAATAGTGTACCAGATTTTGATGAAATGTTATTGGAGGCTTTTATGAGTTTTACAGAAATTTTGAAAAGTGTTAATTTTGATCCTTGTTTTAGCCATCCTGAAGATAATAATTAAAAATCATTGAGGAAAGAATCTCTAATGATTGTGTTGCTACTTGTAACATTTGTTTTAAATTTTTTACACACTATGGAGACTTACTCAGGACAATTGGGATGTAAAAGTTGGTCCTTTGTGTCTGTAATAGATGTTTTGATTCCTATGTTTGGCTTTTGAGCTCTGGGGTAAGTAGGCGGTTGTGTATCTTAGTAACTCCTTTGCACCTCCCATTGTCATAGGCATCTGTGATAGCAAAGATTTCAGAATTTAATTTTATTTATGAGGACGGGTACAGAACTTACATGCATTAAATAATAATTCAGTATGCAGATAAATGATTGTTCGACATTTTCCATACTGGTGTCATTTTCCGGTCTTAATATTTCTTCACAAGTTGTTAACGCTGTCAGTAAAAGACAAACTGTTAATGTACTTTGCAGATGTTAATAATGTGCATAGTAACACCATGTTGTCCATTGAACTGAATATTCTTAGAAGTATTTTTTATCTTATGCATTATTTTTTGTCATGAAAATTGTAATAGAAGGCCATTAACTTTTCACACAGCATACAGAGTTTCTGTTGCTGGAATTGGAGGATTTTAACTGAAGGCAGGTTGGAGGAGTGACACAGGATCAAATACAAGCCATTTGCTTTGGTGCAGTCAACTGTTAAAAAAATCCTAAATTTGAATAAAGGTAGAGGCACTTGACATTAAATTATTGCTCTCACTTTATTGCTGTTTCAATCTCCTGACACTTTCAAATACTATATAACCCAGTCTTACTAGTTCAATCGAATTTCTGTGCCTGTTTCTAGAATATCTTGATTGAGGTTTTATTGGTGATCTTTTCCCACATGTAGGCATCCCAGCTTACTAATAAAGCTTTCTACACAGTAAAGGCATTTTGCGATTCCGCTCCACTCTTGTTCGCTTGTTTGTTTGTTTGCATTACATTAACTGTTGGCATTCACTGCCAAAGTCTTTACCTTTAGAATTCCTTCCTTTAGCAATTGGAAAGTTACTTCCTTCCACTTACATATGATTTTCCTGCTTCCCCTCATTCCCAAATCACAGGAATAATAGGATTGTATGTTATCGTAGACTGCCTTCACAGACTTCTGTGGTTTCACACCCTACTTACTCAGTATGATACTGAGAGAGATGTAATGTTTTCTATTAGAGGAAGCAGCTCAGTCTTGAAAGAACTCCTTGAGGTGACAGCATGCCAAAAATTTGTCACTGTGCCTGGGCTGAGTTAGCGTTCATTAGACTCTAATCCTTTACCCACTTTTTCCAAGTTTTTTTTAGCAAAATATTTATAACATTGTGTCACCACAAGTTCAATGTTTTCTCTAGCAAAATTGAAACAGTTACTACTTGTGCTTACGGTTTCTACACTGACCTTTGGTTCACATTTTGTGTAGTTTAAAACTGTGCTGTTTCTCTGTTATGTTTAAGTATTGTCATTTTTGTCTGTGGTGAATAATCACTGGTTTTATCTGACAGCACTATATCAGTTGTCTTATTGTAGCTATTGTGATTAATTTCAATATTTTAAATATTTTGTGGATTTTTTTTTTCAGACCTGTTAATTTGAAACCAAGATAATGTTCAGGTTCTGTTCATATTAAGCAGCTGGAAATTGTATCACTTGTTATTCGTGTTTTCCCTTCTGTACACCTGTAAGCTCTGGTGATGTCTAATGTCATGTCATCAGATAAATGAGAACTAATGTCATGTCATCAGATAAATGTTTTCTTCTTAATTTCAACTATGGTACTATTTGATATTTGTACATTTTCTCATCCGGTACTAGCAATGTACTTTGTTCTGCACCATAAGCTCAACAGATAGAATACACAAGCTGACCACCTTTTATGAGACTTTTAAAAGACAACTATTTTTTCCATCACTGGTATCATCATGGCATTATTTTTTTGTTGGATACATAATCATGAGATAGAGAAGACTTTCTTTTGACTAACATAAATTAGCTCTTAAAGCCTCTGCTATAAACTGAGCCTTTAAGAATGATTTGAGTGGGGAGGGGGAAAGATTTTTACATGCTAGGGAGAAAGACACTTTCAGGAATAAGGAACAGCTAAAAAAAATGTTGAAAAGACTAGAATAGGAAATGGAAGCAATCTTGTGTTCATTCCTGTTTCTTGAAGGCAAAGAGTGATAAAAGAAGCAGGGAGAATATTGGAGGGATATTTACTTTGATGAAAGTATTTCTTGGAAACAGTGCCTGTTACTTACCAGAGCTTGCCAGTAACAATGGAATTATTGGGAGCTAATTGGTACAGGGGTGCTTATCAGCATGAGATGAAACTTGGAATGTTGTTCGGGATGCAGTGCTTTTTCCTTTGATTGAAGTCTAGCAAACCTGTTCTTATAAATGTATATGTTAACTGTAAGAGATTGTCCTGCTGTAGCTGAAAAATTTATGAAGATGTGCAGCATTGTAGTCTTTTATTTGATAGACACATATAAGAGCTGTGAAGCCACTCCTATTCTCAGAAGCTCAAGTGCTACTAAAGGGTTGAGAGAAGAGATCTGGTCTCTACATCAACTTCTGTTTTTTGAAATAGAACACGCTGGTTATATACACAGCGTTATGTTCCTGATCTTGCATTTTCAGAACACGTCATAAATAATGATCTGAATTAATGGAATATGACTAAAATTTGGATTTTTTGTCAGAACTTTTTTGTAAATATGGCTTTCTTGAATATCTTGACTTCAGCTGGGTACTATGTTTCAGTAGAAGGACTTCAGGAAAATATGAACATTGCCACCATTAATTCTTAAAAGTCACTCATGTGCTTCTTTAATACCAGAAATTCATCTCTAAATGCAAAAATACATAGTGACCATCTTATGTTTGGTTGCTCATGAGGCCCACTTAAGTCCTAGCATGGGAACACAGCATTTAAAGAAAAAAAGTGATGCTCTTAGATTTGTGTAGTTTGTGATTGTTTAATAAAGCTCCTGTATTTTCCTGAAAGGGTATGGCTTCTCAAAATAGGAAGGGTTCCTGTCACAGGGAGCAGTTTGAAGTTGAGGAGTGAATGTCTGTTTTGCACAAGAGTAAAACTGAAGTGGTTTATGAGTCTGACTTGGGATAGGAAGAAATTATTTCTATATGCTTTTTCAGTAATAAATACATGTTAAATAATTTATGCCATTATCACACTTGGATTTTTTTAGCAGGGCCTATTGGAATATGACAAGGAATTATGGTTTTAAACCCAGGAGGATTGGTTTAGATGTTTTTTTACCGTGATGTGGTGAAACACTCGGACAGGTTGCCCAGAGAAGTGGTGGATGCCCCATTGCTGGAAACATCCAATGTCAAGTTGGACACGGCTCTGAACAACCTGATGCAGTTGAAGATGTCCCTGCTTGTTGCAGGGGGTTGGGCTTGGTGACCTTTAAAAGGTCCTTTCCAACTCAAACTACTCTGTGATTCTGCTTGTTTGAATCTGGCAAAAATAAGACCACAGGTTAATGCTACAGAGGATGAAACTTGCTTTAATTTTTTGAGATCAGTTTAATAACTAAACAATTTACCATATAATTAGAGCCTATTGAGGATTCAGCAATTTATCAGAAGTTCACATATCAGAGGTATCTGCATGTATAAGAAATTACTGATGGCAGTAGTTGGGTAGTAAAGGCTTGGCAAGTTCTGCTAGTTGGATACCATGGATCTGCACATTAATGGCAAAAAAGAGTGCGTGAACTTTACCCTGAATTAGAATTTTATTCAAACCTTTCAATTGAAGCCATCTGTTTTTAAAATATGAGCTTTGACACAAACAAAGGTTCTGAGTGTCAGCTAGAAATTACTGGGAAAGATTCTACGGCTTGTCTCAAGCAGGGATGATGACTAAATGAAGAGTGGTTTCCTGCAATTTAAAAATAATTCAATTTCTTTTAATGTAGTAGTGAGTAGCATTTTTTGTTTAAGGCAGTATTGTTTCATCTGACAGGATAATGTACAGGCATAAATGTCATGTTCATATGTAAGGTACTAGCCTTTAACTGAAGTTGGTTGTGCTCAGTTATTTCTGTGAGGGAGAAAGAATAAATTAAAGAATATGTTTTGTATTTAATAAAAAAATAGAGTCTTACTGTCTCCAAACACTGATAGAGTGGTTTTATGTGGTGAGTGTGGCAGGTCAGCCATTTTGCGGGAATACAAGTCTTTGTATTTGTGATAAGTATGTTGTTTCTGAATAAGTATAAAATACTTATTCAATAAATAAAGCAAATGAATTCCAAAATTTAATTATGTTATTGTTCAGTTAGAACATAAATATTTGATTACTTTTTTTTTCAGATACTAAGTCTTAAAACAGGTACTTGTTTTCAAGAAGTACAATGGACAACATGAAAAAAGTTGCTACCAGCTCTTGCAATGATGGAGTTCTACTTAGAATGGGCCTCAATGATAACAAAGCTGGAATGCAGGGTTTGGATAAGGAGAAAATCAATAAAATCATCATGGAAGCTACCAAGGTTGGTTTGATTACTTTTTTCCTGATGCTTTATCTGTGGTCCGGTGTTGTAAGGCCCTCTTTCTCCCTTCCCAAATTTTTATCCCTCATGTGTATATAGAGGGCATCTTCTTAGAAGAAATTTGTATATGGGGAGGAAAGGGACGGACTGTAATTTAGGCTACCATAGGATATTGTTGGATTCATCCACAGAGACATGGAGGAGCACAGTTGAGTATGTGCTTAAGTGCTCCCTTTTTGTCCAAAGCAGTGCCTAAATATCACAGCATTTTCCGGAGGTAATTGTGAAGGTTGCAGCTTCCTCTTTTTTTCCCCTTTTCCATTGCTTTGTCCATGCCATCATTAATCAGCCAAGCAGATTTATTTCTTTTGGTCGTCTTCCTGTAACTGATGAATTTGATGTAATCAAGTTTTTCTAGTACTTTCAGTAGAATTTTGTATGCTTCCTGCCTGTCTTTGTGGCTGTCTTCTCCGTATTCAAGAGAGGTGGGCAGTAGTGTGCAACTTTGTACTAAAGATCCACAGAGAACCTCACGAATCTACAAAGCTTTGAAATATTAGTCATCTTAGTTGTTATTGGAGAGTTCACATGGAACAATGTAGGGATAACACTTTATCTGAGCAACTCAGGGTTTTATTTTACTTGCACAAGTGTGTATTTTATTTGGTGTCACTATGACCTGACATTGTGTTCTTTGATGTTTTCCTCACGAATTCTGTGGTGAACTGCAGGGCCAGGGCAGGGGGAAGCAGCAAACATGGTGCAAAACCAGCTCTTATTTAGCAAGGGTTTTTTTTTTTTGCTTGCAATTTGAGATTGTTGATACTTTATATGCTATTAAGCTCCTTATTGATTGGATGTTTCTTCTATTTATTCTGTTCACTCTTTCTTGAAAACAGTGCTTTGTCAGACATATCTCAAATAATGATATTTACATAAATTATTTTGTTATAGCGATTACTGTTTCATTTCCTGGTATGAAATAGAATGAACTGTAAAATAGGCTTTCAAAACTGACATACAGGCATGTAACTACTAGAATATATTTCTATGAAAAAGCACAAGAGATTAGAAATGCCAGATACACCTGAAGAAATCTGAAAAGAAGCATTGATTCTTTTCTTTAAGCTTTTCTGTAATCTTCAAGATTACACCTACAAGCATTACCCACAACTGTATTGCAACAAGATGTATGGCATTTCAACTGTGAAATGCTGCAAGAGATGTTAAAAACTTAATAATAAAAAAGCTTAGTAATAATGTCAAGTATTGGGTTGCTTTTCACACCTGCATTCTGTTACTCGTTTCTTTCAGTGAGTCTCAACAAGTTATTTGATGGCATAGGGGAGAAAAGATGAAAGGCGTGTCTGATATGCAAAGAAAACACATGAAATGTGTGATGAAACATGACACATTACAGCCCTGCCATTCATCTTTTTTATAGTTATCATAAAACTGGATATTTTTGCTTTTTATATAAATGCCTGAATCTTACTTGACTATGGCTGAATTCTTCATATCAGTGAAGATACCAAGTCAGACACTTTGACCTAAAAATTTGTTTACTTTGCAGATTTTACCAAGTAGTTCAACAAAAGACATTAACTTTTCTTGCAAATGTTATTTCTCTTTTAAGTTAAGCAGATGTTGCAAGAAAAATACAGTATTTCCTGGTTTTGAATTTTCCTCTTTGCTATTTCATTGTATGCCCTCTTTTCTTTGTTATGAGTCAGGAGGGAAAGTCACATTATACATTCCGTACGTGATTATTGTCTTTTCATTACATCTCCTTTTATTCATGCCTTTTTTTGAAGGAGCAATTACATACTTGAGATCAACAGGGCTTTTTTATACCCATTTGGTTTTCATCATCCTCTTTCAAATAACTTCTAATTCTGCAATGTCCTTCAAGATTAAATGGCCAACAAAATATTTGATATTACAAGTGGATTTGGCTTATATATGTCATTATATATTTCCATGTATATATATTAAGCTATATGGAAATCTGAAAAAAATGCTTAAATAGATTTTTGTTAGAGTTTTGTACTCCATACCTTGGAGGTGTTGCAAAGAATCGTTTAGACTTTTATCTACATTTTTGTTTTCAAGTGTTAAACAGAGTAAACATACAAAGTTCTCTAAATAGTCCCTTAAACTCGTTTGAGTATAGGGCGTCTGAGAAGGAGAAATAAATTTGTGTCATTTGTAAAGAGAGATGTAAACAACCAGTGATCTCTTTTCTGTATTTTTGTATGAAAATCCAAAGTACACAATAGAAAGCATTTTTGTGTTTTATGTTTTCTGTATTTAAAGATCGAATGTGGGTGCTTAAAGGTGGAGACAAAGACAAAAAAAACATAGTGTTTTTGCGATTTTTTTTCTTTCAGGGTTCTAGATTTTATGAAAATGAACTTAAGAAAGATCAACAAGTTAACCAACGAATTGAAAAAATGATGCAGCTAAAAGAGAAAATTACGACACAACAGCTCTTGAAAGCACAGCTGCAGGTACTAATCTTGTAAAGACTTATTAGAGTAAATGTCGGATCATAAACATTTTAGCGTATTCTGGCTTATTGCATTAAATTCTGCTGATAGGCACAACGTTAAACTACTGTTTTGATGTTAGACATGCAGGTAAAAGTGCACAATGTTTTGATTATGTCATCTTAATAAAAACTTTCTAAAAGAATATGTTGTAAACACATCCATTAATTTTCAGTGAGGATTGTAGGTTGAGCTTTTTTTGGTGTACAATCTTTTTTCTTCATTTCAGATTTGCAAATCACTTCTGTACTTTAGATGCCAATGTTTCAGATTTGTGCCCAGAAAAGTTTGCCATTCTGAGTAGCTCTGAAAAGTTTGTTGTAAGTCTGTATGCCACAACTGTTTTTAGTGAATCTTTAACACAGATCAGTTATGACTCTGCTTGTCCATGTTTGTTTTTCTTTAGTTAACTAAAGTAGCTTTTAAGTAATTTATTTACAGAAAAAATACTTCTGCTTCCATCCTACCTTCACCACAGAACTATTTCCCTTACAGAGAACGGTCTTTTTTATAAAATGAATTACATGAATGACACAAATCCTATAGATAGTATTATTGTATAGTTATGTAATGAAAGAATATGTGGTGCTCATAGTGGAAGCCAAGAAATTTGTGTTGCTGTGTCTACCTTCATGTTGTCTTTTTCTGAACTTGATTCTTTGCTCTTGCAACATAATGTTATATTCTTTTAATGTTTGTTATGAATACTGTTTCTATAGAGGAAAAAAGAAACTTAAAGAGAGAAATTCTCTCTTCAAGTTTCAAATTCCATGTTTGAAATCTTTATGCTACTTGCTGAAATAGCAGTCATCTACATTTCCTGTAGAGAAACTGTCATACTACATGAGAACTGTCATTAGAGGGGTATAGTATGCACACTTTTTTGCTGGCTAATTTTAGATCTTTGCTGCGATAAAAACATCTTGAAATCTTGAATTTTCGTTCTAACCTCTATATGCACATAACCTCTGGTTCATGATTGTTGTTGCCTTCATTCCCCCATCACAAATTCTGACCATTTTGCTCTCTGCTCACTTTTAATTTATCATATCCTGAATTTTTCTTTCTTGTTGCATATCCACAGATTACCATCAGCCCTCTTTCCAAAGCAGTCCTTGCTATGCCCCCGGAGTCCCCACTGAAATTTGTGGACTTGTGGCCAAGCTGGTCTTATGTGTCTGTGTGTGATATTCTAAATACCTTGCCCTTTTGCTGTCACTTACCTGCCAGCTACTCCTGCCCCGGCCCCCACCTTTCACTTGGCAAGTCTTCTTTGTCCTTTCTGGTTTTCTTAATCAGCTCCATTCAGTTTTGGATATAGTAAATTCTTTTTGTCATCATCTTTATTGTTCTTGACTATTGAGTTTTTAGCTCTTCTTTTTAGTACTACCTTCTGATAAGAGAATCTTAAAATTTTAAGTGGGAAGTATTCTGGATTTAGAAAATTATCCATATGTTTACCTCTATGAACACTGCAAGTTCTCATCTGCAGACGAAGTCTTGTTTGTAGGATGATTAGAAGCTCAGGTATGGTGTCCTAAGCTGGCAGTTGATTTAAGCACTGTAATGTAAAACCAAACAAAAATGTCTCCACTTACTGGACTTCTGGACAAAATCCTGGTTACATGGTGAAAACAGTAATAAAAGTAAAATGTAGAACCTGCGACATAATGCTGTTTTTCTCACCACTAGAATGTGTGTATGCCAAGAAATTTGTAAGTATATTCTTCAAATTTTATAGTTTGCCTTAGGCCTGCTTTGCAAAAGGCCACTTACCACCATTGCTTTTGCAAATATTGAAGACTAGAAAGGGCTTGTAAATCTTAAAAATACCATTTCTATGCACAACATTTATTTCGGTTGTTTGGTTTGGTTGTTGTTTGGTGTTTTGAGATGGTTTTTTTTGGTTTTTTCTGTTGGTTTTGATAATCTTAAATGTGAAAGTAGTTTAAAGTTCTCCTAGTGAATGTAATTGTAATCTTTTAGGGGAAGTTATATACTGTACAGTATCACGTAATTATTAATTTTTGAAAACTTTTCTTAGCAGTTAGATTATCCTAGATTATTATCCTAATAATCCTTATTATTAACAACCTAGCGTGGAACTCCTTGAGATTCAGCAGTAGTTAGTAATACATTAAAAAGTATGCAGCTGCTACCAGATTTGGAAACTGCTGTACTGTTGTCTGCTGTTGCTGCTGATGTTTGTTGTTGTAAAACCAACAATCCATGTTGGTTTTATCACAGATGTTTATTCCATAAATAGTTACTATTGTCTTGCTTTTATTGGCTTTTTTTGTCTTGCTTTGAAAACTTGTATTTTCTATCATGATAAGAAAAGAGGAGAAGCTATTCTTCAAATTGTCTAAAAGTTGCTATAAGTAAAATTAAACTTCTAATTATACTTTGTACTTTTTAGTTGTTTTTTTCCATCTAGCTTAGATACATATATATAGGAAAGTATCTTTTTATCTTAAAAAGGATAATTGAAAAAAATTTTTAAAAACTCATCAGCCTGGCTTGCATCTAAGGAATTACTCAATAAATTTTAAGGAGAGGTTTCTAGGTGCCCAGAATTCTCTGAGTAGATCTGGTTGTGTACTGTTTTGGCATATTACTTGTATCAGTTGCTTTTGCTGTAGAGTTATCTTTTTGTATTTCTTATTAGTTTAATGTAATTTTGCTTTATTCTTTAGATGTGTATGTTAGCTGATCAGTCAGTTTCATGTTAGCAATATCTTTTGGGAGAAAAAGCAAATAAGTTTGTTACAGATGTGATAAACTGAAATACAGAAGCTATGCAACTAGAGCAGCAACTGACAGTTTTAATGAATAATTTGAATTTGAGAGCAACCTGAAAATTATCTGTAAAGTATAATTTGAAAGAAGGGTGCTTTTGATGATTATAGTGTGACATGAACCCTTGTTGAACTAGAAACATAATGAAAATAGTGTAAATTCCCGCCCTTTGGTTTGTTTGTTTGTTTGTTTGTTTGTTTGAATGGCTTTCCCCTTGTGCTTTTAATTTGTGTGAACGAGTTTTCTCGGCCTCAGAGAGCATACTGTGCTCTTCTGTGTGGAGTAGCCTTGTTCTAGTCTTTTAGGAACAAAACAAGGAAAAGAATTGGTAAATCATTAATCAGAAATTTAATTAGAACATTGCAAGCTCACTTGCCTGGGTTCAAGTGTTTTGAGATCAAAGATGGTTCTTGTGGATAAGGTTTTTACGGTTTTTTATTAAGCACTTCCGTTGAGGGAAATAAACAAGAGAGGAACCATGCAAATTGCATGTAAACATTCCTCTCCAGGACCATAAATGCATTCTGGTCAGTCTAGAGACATTTCTGTAGTCATGAGAGTGTGTGTGTGTGTGTGTGTTACATGTGTGTCCTTTGTGCCTGCAAGCAAAGTTAAACTTTGGTTCTTTTTTGCTAATTCCATTTCTTGCTCTATTATGCCTATGAAGGTGTTTTTGCTAGCAGTAGCAGCCTTTTGTTGTGTAGATTGAGGTTACCATAGTCATAAGTGTGGTTAGGTAATCATATTTTGATAGCACTTTTTTTTTTATTTTCTCTTACTTCTAGAATGATGTGTGATGCTGCTGCCAACATAGTCATCTCAAATCAAATCAGTAGGCCTTAAAAATCCCATGTCAAATATTTCACTTACACTTTGTCATGACAGGACAGCTCATACATCCTTCATAGTTCAGCAGTATTTCAGGAACAAGCATATGATCTGCATGACTTTTGCAGCAAATGCAAGCAAATTATGCACAATCTAAGTATTTCATAGAGCAATCTGTGCACTTGGCCTCTGCCTCACAGCACCGTGGAGCTGATGAAGCAGTACTGGTCAAAGTCTACTAGTAGACATACATCTTTAACATTTTGAGAGAAATATACTCTGTGAATAGGCTATTCTTTAAAAAACTTGCAGTTTTCCTAGCAGTCTAGCCTTATATGATATAGGTTCCTGTAACAAAAGTTGAGGAATTTTATTAAGGGATTGACTAAGCGTATTTAGTGGTAAGTGAACCTATTTGTTTGAGACCTTATTTCTGACAAGACAAGATAGATGCATGTGTCCTGTGAGCTGCTGGTATTCTCTTCCTTCACTTTTCTGGGCCAATTTTTTGAAGTGTGATAGCTTTATTTAGGAATGTAGGAAATTCTTTAATAGCATGTTTTAATTTTTTAAAAATAATCTGTATCACTAAAACGAAGTGCTTCAATTAAAGCTGCATATTCAGAGGTCTTACAAAGTTTCTGTCTGAATCAGATACATCTTTTTTTTTTGCCACCCACATGTATGGGTTTTTTTTGTTTGGTGGGTGGGGTTTTGTGCTGGTTTTGGCTGGGATAGAGTTAATTTTCTTCATAGCAGCTGTCATGGAGCAGTGTTTTGGATTTGTGCTGAAAGCAGTGTTGGTAATACAGAGACGCTTAGCTATTGCCAAGCAGCACTCACAGAGCCAAGGCCCTTTCTGCTCCTCCCACCACCCCACCAATGAGGAGGCTGGGAGTGCACAAGGGTTGGGAGGGGACACAGCCAGGACAGCTGACTCCAACTGACCACAGGGATATTCTAGACCACATGGCATCATGCTTAGCATACAAAATGTGGTGCAGAAAAATGAAGGAGGGACTTTCACAGTTTTGGCATTTGTCTGCCCAAGTAACTGTTACATATGATGAAAGCATTTATCCCGGAGATGGCTGAACAGCTGCCTATGCATGGGAAGCAGTGAATGAATTCCTTATTTTGATTTGCTTGCCTACACAGCTTTTGCTTTCCATGATAAATTGTCTTTATTTCAGCTCATGAGTTTTCTTGCTTTTATTCTTCTGACTCTTCTGCCACAAGGGAGTGAGTGGCTGCATGGGCTTAGTTGCCAGCTGGGCAATCACAACAGTTGTGGTTTTTTCACTGGGTTTTGGGGTGGTTTTTGTACCAATTGTTGCAGCAGCATTCTCTCTGTGAGCAAGTTTCATCAGAAACTTTGTTGGGTTTTTTTTGTTGGTGCTGGTTTGGTGGAGATTGGGTTTGTTGAGGTTTCTTTCTTCAACTATATGCAAGATGCATTTGAGTTTTTAGGATCATGTCTACTGTTGGACTTCTGCCAGGTTAGTAGTATTTCAATTACTGGTTTATTCTGTTCAGGTGGACAAACTTGTGATAGAACTGGAACAGAGCCGTAACCTTAGCAGTACAATTGTACACATTGACATGGATGCCTTCTATGCAGCTGTGGAAATGAGAGACAATCCAGAGCTGAAGGAAAAGCCTATAGCAGTGGGATCAATGAGTATGTTGGTAAGGCTGAACGTTAAACTAATACAGAAATCAATTATGTGAATCTTAAGCCTAACAAACCATACAATAATAGCATAGATATAACATAATGGAAGTGTGGAATTTTATATGAAGTGTGGAAACCCCAAAACTAATAAAGGAAACATCAGTTCTTACACTTGACCATGTAAGCTGGATTTTACTTTTCAGTGAAAAGTATACCAATGAAAATTTAAAGTATGTAAACAGACTGAAGGGCAAGAGAAGGGAGAATGAAAGTGCATATAAACTCTTAGCTTTGTCAGCCGTTTCTGTGTGGAGATATGTGATTAAAACTTTATTATTTAATATATTATTTAATACTAAATGTAAAGAAAAATTTGATTACTGAACACTAAACTTACTTAATCTCTCTTAAGTCCACCTCAAATTACCATGCTAGGAGATTCGGTGTGCGTGCAGCCATGCCTGGATTTATTGCTAAGAGGTTATGTCCACATCTAACCATAGTACCACTAAACTTTGAAAAATACAGCAAAGTGAGTAAAGAGGTAAGTCTGAAAGTGGTCTCTAACCAAAAGTCAGAGTACTTGTTTTTAGACTGTATCAATAACAACAGTTCTAGATAACGTGAAAAATGGTAATTTAAATATTAAACTCTTCAGTAATGTGGCTTTAAACGTAAGTCGAACAAAATATTGATGCTTTTGGGCAAGGAGATGTAAAAGCCTTACACTTACCCAATCTGGCCATTTTACTGAAGTTAGTAGTTATTTGTTCATGTCCTAATTTTGTATAAGATCTGCTCTTAAAGCAACAAGGCTTTAAATTTTCACTGTGTGTTTATCAAGGTAAGAGAAATACTGGCTGAATATGATCCCAATTTTATGCCTATGGGCCTAGATGAAGCCTATCTGAACATAACAGAGCACTTGAAGGCAAGGCTGAACTGGCCTGAAGATAGGAGAAGATTCTTTTTTAATACAGAAAGCACTACAGGAATAGGTAAGCAAATTACTCGCTTTTCATGAGGTCACCTGACACTGAGAAGACAGACTATTTCTTTTAGGGATTCTAGGCAAAACCATGATGGCATTAAATTATAGTTAGAATTTAAGCTTTGTTTTTCTTAGCAGAATTTCACTATTACTATAATACAGAATTTATTATTAGAATGGCACAGGACTTCTACAAGTAGAATCAGTGTAGTGCAATCTAAAAGTAGCAAAATGAAGAATTTACAATAAAATACAACCTGGACCCTTTGCAGATTGGGTTTGATCATAGCACATGGTTTGCTGTGTCAATACAACAACCATGTTCTAGACTCAAAAATCATATAAAAGAACACGAGTCACTCCCTCAATCCTCAGAGGAAGCACATGAAGGCAGAGGTGTCCTTGGCCACTGGGGAGTCCCAGATGTCTCTGTGCAGCGGCAGCTCTGGTCTGAATTCCTCCTTAGGACCCATCACAGGTGGGATTTACAGACAGTGCTCTGGGGGTTGCAGACAGACAGACAGACAGTGCCCTGGGGGCTGCAGACAGACAGACAGTGCTCTGGGGGCTGCAGCTTCCCAATGCTGCATCAGGGTCATCCACAGCACTGGACTGGCTGGGTGTTGGGACATGCAGATGGGCAAGAAGGGGAGTGAACACAGCACCAGAGAATGGCTGCCTGCCTTGTGAAATGGTGTTTGTCATGCTGACCACATTACCAGAGGCTGGGAGGTGTCAATCACATGCTTCTAAGCCTCAGGTAAGCTGCACCCACTGAAATTGTAGATACTTAAGTCCTTCTGTAATTTGTCCTCCCATATATTCTCTACCTCCAGTTTAGTTAGTTTGCAGGTTAACATCCTGTACTGCTCATCTGTGAATAAAAGGTACACTGCTAATGATTTGAACTTGGAGGATTTTTTTTCTCTTAATGGAAATAAAATGTTTGAAAGGTGGTACCAGTTTTTCTAAACCAAATGGCGTGGTTTAGGTTGGCATTACAATTCAACATGATAATTTTGGAAATAAGTAGTAGGAGCACTGCAGGATTTGTAGTACTGTTTGAGATATTACTGTATTTCACTTGGCTCTGGAAGATGGAGTTGGAACCACATCCACAGCTGTATATCCAGTTGGGAATAATAGAAAAGAAGGACTCATACAAATGGTTGAATGATGCACAAACTGGAACATTTATACTATCTCTATTCAAAAATTTTCCAACAGTCATTAAGAGGATAATCAAGCATACACCACTACAGAAAAGCATTAATAAAATAGAAAGCAACAAACTAGCATAGTCTTTACAAAATAAATATCACTGATGTGTAGTCATATGCTTCTGCATACTTGCTTGATACCTTTGTTCCTGTGAAACATGAACAAGTGCTCAGAATGTGAAACTGTAATAGTAATGTTTGTAGAGTCAAAGGGCTGCTGACATTACTTGTTCTACTATGACTGCAGTTGAAAATGAGAAGCTCACCAGGTTGATTGTTCTAGAACCAGATATTCCAGAACCCTAATTTTATGGAGAATATTGAAAAAAATTGTGTGGAAAATTTTAATTTACCCCAAGAAAGACAGCATCTGGCCTTCAATCTGAAGTGAAACAAAAATAATGCCAAAATCTTGATGGTTTTGTTACAGCAGCTGGCCATTAAACCTTTTTGCCTTTCTGGAAGTTATGTCCAGTCTCCTAGCCAATTCCTCCAATGTCAGCCAAGTTCAAATCATATTAAAAACAAAGCAGTTATGACTCTGATTTTAAACAAAAATCCAATGCAATTGCTTTCTCTAAATAAAAACAGAAAGAAATAAAACTGCTAATGAGTTCCGAAGCCGTTGCAGAAGAATATCAATATGTTCGATATGGATGTATTAATTGTTTGTGTTTCTAACTTAGATAAAGATGGTATGAATATGTCTCTGAAATTTAATGAAGGTCAAGGCTCTTCTTCACCGGTGCTGTTCGAAGACAACACATCTGTGATGGATAACCACCTTGAAAAAAGAAGTCTATCAGGGGAAAACTCAGTTGTCTTTGGAACTTCTGCAGAGGAAGTTGTGAAGGAAATTCGCTTTAGGATTGAGCAGAAAACTCGACTGACTGCTAGTGCAGGTATTCAGACACGTATGAATAATAATAAATCTTTGTGTTTCCATAATGTTTTTTTCTCTTTTTTTCTCTTTTTTCTTTTTTTCTGTTTTTTCTCGTTTTTTCTTTTTTCTCTATTTTTCTCTTTTTTCTCTTTTTTCTTTTTCTCTTTTTTTCTCTTTTTTTCTCTTTTTTTCTCTTTTTTTCTCTTTTTTTCTCTTTTTTCTCTTTTTTTCTCTTTTTCTCTCTTTTTCTCTCTTTTTCTCTCTTTTTCTCTCTTTTTCTCCCTTTTTCTCCCTTTTTCTCCCTTTTTCTCCCTTTTTCTCCCTTTTTCTCCTTTTTTCTCTTTTTTCTCTTTTTTTCT
Organism: Ptilonorhynchus violaceus; assembly: GCA_013397565.1. Taxonomy (NCBI): domain Eukaryota; kingdom Metazoa; phylum Chordata; class Aves; order Passeriformes; family Ptilonorhynchidae; genus Ptilonorhynchus; species Ptilonorhynchus violaceus. The sequence continues at coordinate 97,660 of VZRJ01012750.1, forward strand.
CTTTTTTCTCTTTTTTCTCTTTTTTCTCTTTTTTCTCTTTTTTCTCTTTTTTTCTCTTTTTTTCTCTTTTTTTCTTTTTTTCTCTTTTTTTCTCTTTTTTCTCTCTCTTTTTTTCTCTTTTTTTTTTTCTCTTTTTTTCCTCTTTTTTTCTCTTTTTTCTCTTTTTTTCCTCTTTTTTTCTCTTTTTTTTCTCTTTTTTTCCTCTTTTTTTCTCTTTTTTTCTCATTGAAGCAGTTACATCATAATTTTGCTTCTTTCTTCTTGAAATGTAAGTAAGCAGTGTGGAAGAATGACGAATGCACTTGAGCTAATCGTAGCATAGGTGGTTGTTATTCTAGTGCATCACATAAATTGTTCTTGTCAGCCAGTGGGTCATAGCGAAATCTGTCACTGGTTGCTAAACTGCTCTCAGTTTGAATAGCAGATCTGTGCTCTTATGTATTTCTAACTTCTCCGCACTGTTCCTTTCTTAAAACAATATCAAAATACATTAAAATGTTAGTTCTCAGAGAAGTAAGTATAATTTGAAATTAATAAACTCTTCAGTAGCTTTTTAATATTTACCAGTCAAGTTTTATATCTTGACTTCAGGCAACTAACCTTTAAAACTCAGCTATTTTGATTGACTAAAACCAGTGTATGTCCTCAGCCACTTGGTTTGGATGCCATCCAAACTGCTTTGTGAACCAGGTCAGTGAGGCATCACGCAATGGTGAGCTTTATGAAGCAGCTGCAGAAGGTCAGGAAAGTGTGGAATGTAAGCAGAGGTGAAGAAACAGCTAGTAAGAAGAAGCAGGATGAGACCCCCTCCCATGTATGTTATCTCATGAGTAGTAGCAAAATAACAATTTTGTTTACTGAAATTTTGTCTCTGTAAGGATAAGTTAGTGTTTAGAAAACAGACATAACTTTTATAAGTGCAAACAGGGGTCTTAAGCTGAAAAATGAAAAACAATTAGAAGAGTGACTGAAAAAATACTGATAATCAATAATAGAGTTTTTTCTACCATCTTGAATGACATATCAGTGAGCAAATGAAAATTTAGACCACTAGGGCTGTAGGACAGAGTTATTCCAGTTTTCTTGCTAAACCAATTCCAGAGTTCATTTGTAAAAACAGTTACTTCAATAGAAAGGAGCCATACCTCCTCATTCCTCTGGTGTCTGTGAAATATATATACATTTCTAAATGACTACATTCCCGTGGTAGCCCACAAAATAATAAAATTTGATAAATTCTGTGAAAAAAAGTCTTTTTCCTGAAATACAAAGAAGAAAGATCTCCTTCTTATTTAGAGTTCATCCTAACTACCATTGTAAGCATTTCCTTTCTTACTGTAATCACGATTACAAAAGTGTTGAATCATGTAACTGTGATGTTATTTTTAAGGACTTGATATTTAACTTCTCTTGACTTACTAGTGCATGTTTTGTCCTCTTGACTATCTTAAGATAGGAATTACACTTTATTTAAGTTATATTTAGTCTACTACAAGTATTTATGCTCTTTCATGACTGTCACAAAATTTTTTTGCAGAATTGTATCAAATCTGGTTATCAGTTATCGTCATTCTGTTACTTATTTTAGTCTTTGGCAAATGTGTAGGCTACCCTTTTGCTTTTAAATATTGGTCAGTTGAAATTAAACTTTGTCTTGTTTTTTTTTAAATACTTTGCTTGTTTGTTTGTTTGTTTGTTTTTAAGGAATAGCACCAAATACAATGTTAGCAAAAATGTGCAGTGATTGTAATAAACCTAATGGGCAATACAGAATTGCTCCTGAGAGACAAGCAGTGCTAGACTTCCTAAAAGATTTGCCCATTAGAAAGGTAAGAGGCACAATGACATTTCCTATGCTGTCATGTAATGTTTGTATATTCTAAAAGCAACATTTCTACTGAAAAGATATAGTTTTCTAGGTAATCTTCCATGTTGTGTTTGATTCAAATAGTTTTTTTAATAGATCTACAAGTGGAAAGTTTCCAGTATAATGTTACATACTGTTTTTTAGGTGCCAGGTATTGGAAAAGTAACAGAGAAGATGTTAAAAGCCCTTGGAATTGTGACTTGCTCAGAACTTTACCAGCAGAGGGCGCAGCTTTCTCTTCTCTTTTCAGAAGTCTCTTGGCGTAATTTCTTGGATATTTCCCTTGGTTTGGGCTCAACACATTTGGAAAAGTATGCTTTGGGATTTTTTTTCCTCCTGTGTTAACCTTTTGCTAAATTTTTCATTGTGTATGTTACATACTGAACATATTACTTCATTGACAAATATTATGGAAATATGCTCGTTTAATATATTTTTTAAATCTCTGATGCCTGTTATTGTTATACTTATGTCTAAAATGCAGTAGCCAAACATGAAAAAACAAAGGCTTGCCCACCATTGTCTAAATATAAAATTCAAAAAGTCTTGTCAGGGAAGTTGTACGTAAGTGTATGCAAGAAATCAAGATAGGATAACCTCGTAATTGTCAAAATAGCTGAACAGAACTGAGCAGAGTTGTACAAACCCNATGATGAAGGACATCATCCTCAGATGAAGGACAGGCTTAGAAATGACAAATATTTTTGAAAAGATATATGCACTAGTAAGACTGATTTCTCCCATCCTAAAAAGTTAGATGAAGGACAGGCTTAGAAAACTCAAAACATAGCATTTTACTGAGAGCCTTAATAAAATATTGATTCCTTTTTTAAAAATATTCCTTTCCAAAGTCCTGAAATTCTATTTTTAAATAGCTTGACAATGATTTCATTTCATTAGAAGTTCCAAAGTGTCTTATGTACTTCTGAAAGACCTATTTTGTATTATATCTGTAACTTCTCTGACAGTAATCTTCCATTTTTTCCATTTGACTGCAAAATAGTGTATACATTTATTTGAAGCCCAGTAGTGTGCTAGCACAAACTTTTTTTTTTTTTTTTCTTCCCTATTCAGAGTATATTGACTTGTCAAAAAAATGTACTAAGACTGACTTTGTGAAGGTGACTTGATAAAAGATAAAACACAGTTTTCAAAATATTTGTTTCTGTTAATATATAAACAGACCTTGGATAATCTTTTAATAATTGGTGCATTCTTTCCCCTTATTCACCCTAGTTAGATGTTGTACAGCCTGGGATATCTCCCAGAACGTTTTAAAAAAAAGAAGCATTTCAAAGGTCAGGGGTTTTAATGGCTTTGAAGCCTAAGAAATGTCTTTATTGGTGTTTTGTTTTGGGGTTTTTTTTGTCAGCACCCACTTGATTTCAGTGATTTTAGAGTGGAGAAAGCAAGCACTTAATATATCAGCAGCCGAGTCTTCAGTAAATACTTCATCTTATGGTTATTGTCTCTGACTACCTTCTTTTAAGAAAATCTGACAGTACCAAATTTGTTATTTCCAATACTTACCAATGGAAGAACGACCTAGAAAGAAGAACTGAAGTTCTTGTGAAGAACTGAAGAAAGAAGTTCTGAAGAACTTCTTATATGCAGAAGAGCTGTTAAAGGATGCTCAGTTAAAACCGAAAAAGAAAGAAAGTGACACAAAAAGCTTTAACATATCTCCTTTAATGTGAGCAATCATTTAGACAGAAAGCAGACTGTTTCCTCAGATAAAGCAAATATTCAAATATACATGAATGTTCAGGATTTTAATAGCTGTGCTTCACAGTTATAGCTGGGTGAGACAGCCTAGGATTTGTAGTTTGTTTTGTTTTTAAATGAGACTCCCTCTGATCTAAGAGGTGAGTTTTGTGGGAGTTTTTTGTTTGGTTGTTTTTTCAAACTGTTTTTTTTTTAAAAAGACATCTATGACTGATCTATGTCTACTTAATCTACAGTACTTTGTTTTTTAAAAAAATTCTCCTTTTTACACTTGCTTAAACTTGATGTATGAGATTTGTAGAAAAAGTTAACATCCAGACATTATAGGAAAGACTGCTGTTAGTTATTTAAGCATGATTGGTTGACTGAGTTTATTGAAAATATAACAATTCTACATAAAGTAAGTATAATAAATTGTTTTTCTCTTTAAAGGGATGGAGAAAGAAAAAGTATGAGCACTGAGAGGTATGCTTCCTTAATATTGAAAAAATTACATTAACCAGTAGAACTGCTAAATACCAAGTATTGCATACTTTTCTTAGTCATGTAATTTCATTGTGTGTTTATATGTGTTAAAAACCCACATATACAACAAACTCACTAATTCAGATTCAAATTTTCATTATTTTTTTGTCCTTGGCTCTCGAATTCTGTGGAGGTATTTTTGTCAGTTTGCGTGTTCTCTTTTCTTATCATACGATTCTGGTAGTGCAGAATCCCTCTAATGCATCAAAGGGATATTTAAGGCATAAAATAGCGTGGAAATATATAAGGGCTTGAATTTTTTTTATCTGTTCAAGTTTAATGTCAATATCAGGGTAGTAGCCTGCACTCACATCACATGTATTTCCTAACTTAAGTTTTTACCAGTGTAAAGTTCCTTAAGAAGGCAATTCATTTTTAAAACAGGAGTTCTGGCAGGAGAATATGGAAAGCACTATAATAATTTTCCCTATCGTCATGTGTTGTCTTTTCTTAGAAAAGGTGGGAAGAAAAGATGCTTAGTCCTATAGAGACTTAATAGTTATGAGCAGCTTAAGTAAACCCAATACGATTTTGGTACCATCACAGTTGAAAAATTTATAGCTTTAGTCTTGTGCTGGTTTGCAGTCAGACAGATATCCTGGGCCTTTCTGCATTGCTTTTCTTTCTTCTCAAAGGGAACAATTTAGACCAGAGATGTCTACAGGCTTCTGAGATCATGAAACTTGTTTAAATGGGGGAAGAGACAGCCCTGAAATAGCATTCTGTCTATCCTATCCCTTCCAAACCTTGGACTTTTACAGCTTCTCAATCACTGCAGTATTGTCTGAATAGCATGAGTTACTCATTGGATAACAATATGAGACCCACAGTGAAATATTCATCCCATTGGTTTGGCAGCATGCAAAGGTTCTTAGAGGAATGTGAATCATAATAGAGGATGGTTTTTCAGTACAATCAGGTAAATCTGACTGTAACTTAGAGATGTGAAATCCATTGTAGTTTATTGACTTTATGCTTGGGAATATAAAGTCTGACATGAAACAATGGATTTGTGAGACCTTTCCAAAGGCATGTACTGTCTGTAAGTTTTGCTTCCCATTTCTCTTAAAACCTCTACTAACTGAAGGTTGCCTTTCCTCTCATGTTATTACTAAATAGCAAATGTACAACAAAAAAATAATACTGTAACTTCCCTACTAAGAAGCTCTGGCAAAGGCAGTTGGCAACAGTTTTGGCAGAAAGATAGCTTTTCCTCCTCTGAGGCTAGACGTAGTTATCCTAGTTGGCATCTTTTTTGTAGCATCTGCATTATTTATTTCTGATACTTGGCTCTGATGTTGACTTCCAGCTCCTGGCTTTTTTCTGATGTTACACAGTGTTTACAAAGAAGATTAAATACAAATACCTTGGCTGACTCTATGAATTCACTTACCGTCTTGCAAATACTTAATGACATTAAATCTGAATCATTTTCAAATAGTGCATGAAAAATTGAAAGCCAAATGATTTCATTATTTGAAGGGCTTTTCAAACATTTTGCAAACAAAATATTTGTATTAATAGTCATTGTTCCTTGAAGTAAGAACTCAAACCTATACAATATTCTTCTGATTATAGTATTGTTTAACTCTACAAAAAATAATTTTAGATTGTAGGCACTGAACATATTATAGGATTCATACTGAAAAAGATCATATTTTTTTCTTAGAACATTCAGTGAAATAAACACAGCAGAAGACCAGTACAGTTTGTGTCAAGAGCTCTGCAAAGACCTTGCTCAAGATCTACAGAAAGAAGGACTTAAGGTATTTATATTACTCAGGTTACTTGCAAAAAACCCACACTTTGCATTCCAACAATTCAAAGCAGCTTTAGAATAAACACTTTCAGCGGCATCATACCATGCAATCTGTCTTCATAAGTCTCCATTATTTAATTTGCAGATGTTTAGAATTATTTAGGCAGCATTTTCTTACTGTGCAGGTGGCTATCTAGTAATATGTGTAGGATAAAAATTAAACTGATTAACCAAGCTATTTGGCAGAGAAAAATTTTATGCTAAAAGCGATGTTTGTAAGGAAATAATAGAGCTGATTGTCTATAAGCCATGCTTTGGTCAATCATGCAATACTAATGTATTTAAAATGCTGTATTTCTCTCCTATATCCATACAAGATCCAGTCAATAGCCAGTTTTGTAGTTTAAGAACTTGATGTGTGCCAAAGTTGCTGACAAGTTATTCATACCATCCAGTGGAATGAATAGTAGAAAAAGTCCCTTCATTCCTTTTCCCCAGATACTTGTTTATTACCTGAAAAGAACAGTTCATTTTTTTCTTTGAGGGTCGTGGTAAAGCAAGAAATAACTTTCAAGACCTAAAAGAATTGTTGTTAGTCTTCTTCAGCCATAAAAAATTGTCTCAAAAGATGACAGGTTGAAAGGGAAATGATCAGCTAAGAAGGACAAAGGGATAAGCTTAGAAAAGCACTAGAACAAAGGGAGTGCTATTTATTTACATTTGGATGGACTTGATAAATCACACGAATGGTTTGGAAGGTGTTGCCAGGGGAATATCTGTGCCAAATGCAGATGCTCTGTGTGGCTGTGATAGCACTGTGCAGGAGGAAGTAAGTTTTCAATGAATCTGTAATTGAAAATCACTTTTGCATTCATAGAATATCTGGCACTGAAAATGTCCAAATGAGGAAGTAATTTTTTTTGCACAGGATAGCAGTTGTGCCTGTAAGCCAAAAAATGAACTCTATTGAACGTGCGCTGGTGGTCTGCTAAGAACTGCAGTCAAATGACCCAGTTCAGAGGATTCAACTTTGGCAGAAATTTAGGAGCAAGTACAGAATCTTGCAGACAAATTCTTGTGAATGCCCCTTGCTGTGCACAGATAAGCACACAGTCTTGACTATGGATTAAGGGCCCTTATACAGATGCTACATAATAATTGTTTCTGAGCCATATGACATGCTTAACCTTTTACTTTTTTTATATTCTATTTCTTTTCCTAGGGTAAAACTGTTACGTTGAAGCTAAAGAATGTGAACTTCGAAGTTAAAACAAGAGCTTCCACTGTGCTGTCTTCTGTTTCTACTGAGGAGGAAATATTTGCTGTTGCTAAAGATTTGTTAGGAACAGAAATTGATAGTGTTGCTCCTCACCCTCTACGGATAAGACTTATGGGTAAAATATTTCAAAATCATTCTTCCTTTTCTGAGTTGGGAAATCTAACAATGTATTGAAATAACACACTGTACTCTAAAGTAAAATTGGTATAAATGTATTTATCCTTTTTCTGTTACCGTGGTAGTTTTTGCAAAGTGAAACAGATCTGGAGTGACTTGGTGACTTGGGAATATTTTACTAATTGAGGTTGTACTTTTTTTTATGCAACAACATACACATTAGCATGACAGTAGAATCTTGACTCATAGCAGTGCTTCATTCTGCTGCTTTAAAAGAGATTTTAAATATGCTTTGCACCACAGCAACCGAAGTGCTTATAGATCTGAAAGCGCAATGTTCTGCAGGAGATGCGAACATTTCTGACAAGAGTAAACTCTGTGTTTTGATCCTGACGCATGTGTGTTTCAGGTGCTTATGCATTCTGCTTGAAACATTTAGTGATATATAAGACTTATTTGCCTATAATATTAGAATGCACTCAAGAAAAATATAATTTGGTGGGTAAAGTTCATGCAAAACGTACAGACTGAATTCTATGTAACTATTAAGTTTATGGCTTCAAGCAATCAGTTAAAACTTCAGGGTATTAAAATTAATAATATGCTTGAGCAAGTGTTTAGGTCTGATAAAATTGTATTGACCTTCTGATCCATGGTTAGCACTTGCAGGTAGTGTAGCATCTTTTTAGAGATAAATTGCACTTTTGTTGATTGAATGTATATCTCAAAAGGTGTTAATGAGGAGTTAGTATCAAGTTTTCATAAAATTGTTGTTATAAGTTTGTTTTTCATCATTAGGTGTACGAGTATCAGGATTTCTAAGTGAAGAAGAAAAGAAATACCAACAAAAAAGCATTACAAGTTTTTTAAAATCAGGAAAAGAAATTGGTTTCCTTAAGCTTCAGCCAGAGAAGTCCAACCAAGAGTATTTCATAAAAAATTCAGAAGCATCTCATAGAGGGAGTTTTTTTGATCAAAAGCGAGCAGAAAGGCAAATAAACAGTGAGAATCTTTTTCCAAATGAAACCAGAGGCAAGCAGCTCTTTCATGATAGGAAATCATCAGCAAATTTTGTGGAAGAAACAAAGAAAGTCACAGATTTACAGAATTCTAATGTTTTTAAGATCTTCACCTGTCCTGTTTGCTTTGAGGAGCAAAGCAGCAATAATTTGGAAGAACTTAATAGACATATTGATGAGTGCCTCAATAGGATGCTTGTTAAAGATACTGTGGAAATATCCAAGAATGACTGTTCAAGAGAAAATACACCTAACTTTATTCCACAAATTAAAAATGAGTATGTTGATGAATGTCAAAAAAATAAAACAGATCAATTAGCAGGAACAGACCAGTCTGCAAGTCTATCTGACAACTCTGCTAACAATAGCACAGAAAAATTTGGTCAGATAATACCTGATAAATCTCCCAGAGAACGACAGCCTAGCAATCTCAGTGACATTGCTAGAAATGTGTGTATGAAACAGTGTCTGTTCCCCAAAAGAATATCACAAGACAATGAAGACCATTTTGACAAGACTGAACATACAGAAGGAACTAGTTCATCCTGTTTCTTTGAAGCCAAAGAAGACAGCGTTCTTGTTTGTCCAGTTTGTAATTCAGAACAGAAAACCACCAATCTTGTGTCATTTAACAGACATGTGGATGTCTGCTTAAATAAAGGCCTTATCCAGGAGCTGACAGAAAAAAAAGATTTTCCTACTAAGACTTATAATATGGAAAACTCAAGCAGAGTTGGTAAGTATACGCATTAGGATATATTTGATTATTCAAATTATCTGCTTGTGCAATTAAGATATTTTGGCAATGGTGTACTTTGAACTTTTTGGGACTTCAAAATTTTTGCTCAACAAGCTCATTTAAGTAAGGCCTATATAAGAGTGAATATTTTTATTTAAAAAAAATCAGTTTTCATGACAAACTAGATTTATGAATGTGACGTTAGTTTGACAGTGCCCTGCCATTTGCCACAATGGTGACGTAGGAATTACTGCTCATTTCTGTAAAAGGTATGTTTGTTACCCCAACCATATTCAGATAGGTGTTTGTAAGGCCACTGAGATTAAAGTGAAAATCAATGAAAACATCTTCATTGTTTTCATTGAAAACATTCATCATTCATTTCATCAATGAAAACTCCTGCATTGTTTCAGAGATTCAGTTAACAGAAAGGCTACATTATATTGTGTGCTGGCAAAAATGGGGAGACAGTAAACTAGAACTTAAAGGAAGAATCTTCCAAGCCTGTTTTATAGCTAATTAAATATATCACATAACTGCACCTGTAGCATGCCAAAGCAGTAGCATGTTTTCTGAAGCAGTTTCTCTTTTTGATGAAGAGTTAATCTTCAGCCAGATTAGAGGGCATGTGCAGGTAATAAAGTATCTGCCTAATATAGTCCCTAATCTATTTTGGGAACTTTATAAAAGGAAATTAAAATGCTAGTATGTTAGAATTTTCAGAATACAATTAAGACTTACAATAGGAATCTTTTACACAGAAAATTTTCAAAGCGCTATTGCTGTTACATGTCCAAACAGGCTTTAAATTGAAGATTTACTTTAGGTGAAGTTTTCTTTTTTTCCCCTTGCAGAATAAAAAAATTAAAAACATCACTTTCAACCACCACCTTGAAAATCAACTACATGATGATGAAATATTTCTGAAAACTATTGCAAGATTCAAAGTAATCCCTTATAATTCAATAAACTAAAGCCTTTTTGGTTTTCTCTTTCAAAAATGTTATTATAAACTACAGTATTCAGGCTGCAGATATGAAATGTTTTCTGCTCCTTGAGACAGATTAAATTTTAAAAAGTTCTTCCATGTATGTAATTTCTGAAGCATTCTTTATTGAAGTAATTAATTTTGGCTGTTTTCAATTACTTTTAAGGAGGTTTAAGCAAAGGACAGCAATGCACAAATCCATCACAAGGAACAAAACGGTAAGGGTTTTCTGGAAGCTTCAGTACACAACTTATTTTAAAATAATAAGGTTTAGAAATATATTCAGTGTTGTAAAACTTGTGTTTGTGTGCATTGTGTATTTTAACCTTGTACCGTTTTGGTTTTTTCCCTATCTTTAGGTCTGGACTAACAACTTCACAGTCAATATCAAAAAAGGCCAAGTCAAGCAATTCCAAACATACAATCAAAATGTTTTTTAAATGACTGTGTAGGAACATATTCTATATGAAGTATTTCATAGAGTTTTATGACTGCAAGTTAATTTACTGTTTGTGGTAGGCTGGATTCAGGTGACTCTCATTTTGGAACCATTGCATGTCGATATAAAAAGTACATGATGTCTGAGGTAGAAGAAGAGTTACGAATGAAGTTTTTTTCCTTTTCTTTTCTTTTCTTTGGAGAATAATACTTATTTTTTCCCCAGTTGTTTCTAAGAATCAAAATTTGCTAGCACTTTGATTTAGCTCCCTAGAACACAGGAATCATTAGCTAGGGTGCCACACTGTGCTTGCTGAAGGCCCGCTTCTCACACCTGAACTTCTGTCTTCTCTGTTGATTTTATTAGACAAATTTAATTATGAGATTAGCCATGTGATTAACAAAGAAGAGTTGCTTGATTTCAGCTAACAGATGTCTGTCTTCTTAGTGGACACAAACATTTATTGGTCTTGCAGTTACAAAGGATAAAAACAAGAACTTAGAGCACTATCCAGCTTTAACTGTTGTTACTGAAAATTACTTCAGTAAGAGTTGATGGACCAGATCTGAAGGACTCATTGTGTTGAGATACACAATGACTTCACTGATTTAAAAAATGTTAATAAAACTGTTGATTGAGAAGGATTCCTCCAGGATTGTCAGACAAATGCTGTTTGATCCTTTGCCTTTCCAAAGAGACTGAGAACTTCTTCACAATTTGAAATTGTTAGCAGTCAGTAGCACTAAATTTACTCTAAATAAAAGTTTTCACAGTGCAATAATAATGAATTATGTGCAAATGCAAGATAATGAACCTTCTTATTGTTTAGCTGTCTTTTGCTTTAAAATTATTTCGTATTTCTGAATAAAGTATATTCTTTGAGTGCATATGTGGAAAGAGGAAAGTGCAAATATTTAAAATACTCTGTTTAGACTTTTCCTGTTCATACTGAATTGCTTAAAGACAATTTATTATAATTATTTATCAGACAAATAATTTATTATGAAAGCATATTTCTTAGAAGTTATACAAACATTGCCAAACCCTGTATGAAATATAAATTGCTTTTTAACTGCAAAGTCTTTTAAAGAGGTGGCTACTGTAGAAGCATGTCTTTAGTTGTTTAACTGTGTTGGAAATACTTTGGGATTTGCATGGTTTTTAAACAAACAAATGCATACATGGTATGTCTTAGATGCCCAGGCTCAGTTCAGAATGGGCTTTTTTGTCTCCAGAACTGCTGGAATGATTACACCATCTCTACCTCTCATCTGTTTGTTTGTCAGATGCCACTGTACCCACAGTCCTGTCATTTGAATTCATGCCAGTGCTCCCTTATCTGCTTTGGACCAAGTCAGCTGGACTAGTTCAGACTGTGTCAACTCAGTCTTTTGACTGAGTTTTTCTAAGCTGGGTCAGTGAGCACTGAGCATGAGCTGTTCTGTTGACAGAGATGGGAGCTGGGAACTCCTGGTAGGAGTGACGTAAAAGCAATTGAGGGAACATTAAGCTGCCACTGCTGTTTAGAAAGTAAACACCTATTCCTTTATTAGTTTGTATCTCTGATTCAATAAAGTGTAGAATCTAAGTATTACCTTGTCATTGTGTGTGTATCTTTAAAATGTGTATTTTAAATAAACATTACGTAGCCAAATGTAAGCTACTCTAAGTGCTTGAAAAAATTAAGTTAATTGGGTTTAGCTTTGAAAGATGTTTTACCATCTGTTTAAAAAGGAAGTGTCGTCATTATCTGAGTGTCATGAAAAACTTATGGAGGTGTCAGTGTTAATGTGATAATAAAACTCACGGTGTCATTGTAAATTATTTATTGCAATACTGTAGTGAGTTGTCCCTGGCTTGATGTCAAACACCCACCAAAGCTGGTCTCTCATTCCTCTCTGAGATTGGACAGGGGAGAGAAAATGCAACAAAGAGTTCATGGGTTGAGATGAGGACTGGGACAGATCACTCACTAAATACTGTCATGGGCAAAAAAGACTCAAATTAGGGATATTAATTGAATTTCTTACTAACAAAATTGGAGCAGGATAATGAGAAGTAAAAACAGACCTTAAGAATACCTTCGCCCCACCTCTCCTTCCTTCCCAGCTCTACCTCCTACCCCAGCAGCACAGGGAGACAGGGAATGGGGGTTATGATCAATTCATCACACATTGGTTTTGCTGATGCGCATGCAGAGGAGTCCTTCCCCTGCTCCAACATATGGGGGTCCTTCCCATGGGAGACACTTCTCTATGAACTTGTCTAATGTTAGTCCCACGGGGAACAGTTCTCTGTGAACTGCGGCAATGTGGGTCACTCTTCCACAGGGTGCAGTCCTGCAAGGACAGGCTGTTCCAGTGTGGGTACTCCACAGGGTCACAAATCCTACCAGGAAACCTGCTCCAGTGTGTGCTCCTCTCTCCATGGGTCTGCACGGGCCTCCCATGGGGTCACAGCCTTCTCTCAGGTATCTACCTGCTCTGGCAGGGGTCTCCTCTGTGGGCTGCAGGTGGATCTCTGCTTCCCCATTGACCTCCATGGGCTGCAGGGCACAGCTGTCTCACCGTGGTTTTCACCACAGACTACAGGGAATCTCAGCTCCAGCAGCTGGAGCATCTCCTCCCCCTCCTTCTCCACCGACCTTGGTGCCTGCAGAACTGTTCCTCTCACACATTGTCACTGTGCTCTTCTCTGGCTGCAATTCCCTCTGTGCAATAACCTTTCTTTTCTTCTTAAATCTTGTTATCAGAAAGACCTTACCACCATTTCTGATTGGCCCAGCCTTGGCCAGCAGCAGATCTATCTTGGAGCCGGCTGGCACTGGCTTTGCTGGATAATGGAGGAAGCTTCTGGCAGCTTCTCACAGAAGCCACCCCTATAGCCCCCCTGCTACCAAAACTTGGCCATGCAAACCCAATAAAAAACTGTATGTGTTTACTGGTTTACAAGACTTTTTTTTTTTTTCCCTAGTCGTTACACTTTCTTATACCATATTTATAACTGTTTTTATCTGAAGAAGGCCTTCATGAAGTGATTAAGCATTGTCATCACTTTCTGTGATACAATATTTCTTCTTGTTTCTTGTGGAGATGACTGTATAAACAATGTTTTTGTTTTGCATTTTACTCAGTGACTCTGTGTGTTATTCAGGTGACCTTAACTTAAAATCTGCTTTTATTAGCATCTGACAGTTTCTTTATAGCTGTCTTTAACTTACTTGTAAATGATACCCTGTGTGTGAACCATTCCACACCTACTGTATCCACAGTTCTGAAGCATGTGAATGATCTAGGTTGGCAGCAGATGAAACTTCTTGTGTAGCTAAGTATCTCCTTATTAAGGGTGTACATATATATATGTACTTTATCCTGAATTCTTCTTAGTTATGAGTAACTGAGTAAAAGGATAACAATTCTGTGATCCTAATGTTCTTCCCTCTGCCTGTTCTGAAGAAAGGAATTTAGACAGTCTACACATTCTACATGCTTGGGTCTTACCTTACATTTTATCTTTATGTTGGTTCTACTCATTTATGTGTGTATTACTACCGTTATTTTAAGTATTAAAGAAAGTCTTCAGATTTCCTATCAGAGCAAGAGCTCTGTGAAAGCAAATAAGGAAGATGTTACAGTACTTCCTTGCTCTGCACTTTGGTTTGGATTCTTCACCTCTGTGTTTCTGCATCAGTCTTTCTGCAATCTACTGAGGCTGTTTGAAACAGTCAAGATTGTGGGAATTGGTTAGAGAATGTGGTGAACTTGCTACTTGTAAAGTCTGAGCACAGGATATACACTGTGAAATAGTATTGTATGTTAGTAATTAGAACTGGAAACTAGCAGCTAGTGTTTCATGACTGTATGTAAAATTATGATTTGACTGTAACTCATGCTCTGTATGAGGCTGCAAAACTATCCCTCCTTTGGTGCCAACATTGTAGGCAAACCTAATCATTCCATCGTTGTCTGTTGTCAGTCATTTTGAAAAGGAGCATTAACATTGAAAACAGTGGGTCTGTATTACTATACAGAAATATGGTAATATAGACCTTTCTTCTTCTAAGAAATTTTGCTGGAACATTTGACTCACAGGAAGCAAGTAAAAGTGAAACCTCCGTGATTCAGTTATGGCTAAATCAAGTGCTTGTTCTTCTCACTGAGTTTACTTTCACAGGGCTGTTTTTTTCTTTCCGCTGGGTAACGTTCACCTACTGCAAGTCCAGTTGATGAAACTCTCTTATCAGAGAGTGTAAGGTGTATCAATTGTAAGGATTTTTATACATCAAGCCAGTCTATACCAAAAATGTTTAAAGGACAAAAGAACTGTGAAGTCTCTTCATCTGTGATAAGCAGAATCTGAGCAAATAGTATTTGTATCCAGATTTGTTCAATTTACAAACTCTTGAGCCTTTCAGATTAATTTTATTATGGACAGGTATGGTGTTAGTCATCTTGGAAATTAAGATGACTGTGTAATTTAATTACAAAATAAAAATTACTGTGATGGAACTCAAATGTGTCTACCGTTGCGTGAGGCTGAATACTGGTAGTTCTGCATTCTTGGAACTACTTTTCCTATATTTATTTTGAAATAGCAATATCAAAGGATGTTCTTAAAGTAAAACTTAAGGTAGTCACTTCAAAAAAAATTATGGCCTCTATGTGAAAGGAAATATCAATTCTGGCTTAAGTAGAACAAAGTAATAGTGAACTTCAATATGAATTGAGAAACAGGTAGGTTAGATGGATCTCAGTATGTCAGTTCACAAAACCTGAACCATTGGGGATGTGTGTCCTGATTTTGATGGGACCTTTGTTACCAAAACTTCGGTAAAATAAAAAAAAAGTCTTTAATTGAGAAGCAGGCATTCTTTATTTGGCCAGATGCATGGGGAATAGCTCTTCCCAAATCCACGCATGCTGAGTACAGGAAAGCTCCTGTTTATGTACTGTATTTTACATACATATTCATTAATTGTCCCAGAATAAACATATGTATGATAATCATTTCCCCAAAACCATTAACATATTTTCCCTCCCCTTTATGCATGCGTCCTTCTGTCCTGGGGCGTCTCTCTGATGGTCCCTGGTGGTCACAGACTCCAATGTTCCAGTCGACCTGGCTGAGCTGGCAGGGCACTGGGGCTGGTGAACTTCCAGTTCTCCTTCCCACACAATGGGCATTGTGCAGGTCCATAGGCCAGTGGTTTTGGCAGAACAAGCATTGTGTGAGCTCAGCAGGTGTAGACAATTTATCATCTGGTAACACTTTGACAAAAGCAAATGAAAACATTGTCTACCTGAAATCAAAGAGTCTTGTGATTGGATCAATACCCTTACCGCATGTGCATAGTCATGCACAAATTTATGGCAGAAGCACCTCAGTTTCTCACATCCTAAGGCTGTGTCAAGCATGCAGGAGTTGAACACAAGTTGACAGTGGTGAGAATAACTCCCCAAAACGGTCTTCAACCTTCAGAGAGAGCTTCATGACTGCCCAGTAATTAGTAATACATCCACCTGGCTCCAGGCATCCCATGCAAGCTGTGATGCTCTGTGTGTCTGTACACAGGTACTTGTGGCATGGCTTTTCAAAAGTGCCCCTAGTTTGTGTGGTGCAACGGGACTGCCTTTTGTCTCGTGTGTGCATCTGTGGGCGCTGATTATTCCTGGCACATAAAGCTAGCCACTAGGGAAGACCTGGATGGGGCAAAGAGGATTCCTTCAGTGCCTACCCAGTGTCAAGAAATGCATTGTATTTAGTTCCTGGTTTCTCTTAGAACGAACTCCTGAAGCTGCCCCACAGCTCTGCCCGTCGGGCGGTGTGTTCGGGCGGTGGGTGCTGTGCAGGCGTGCTCGCAGGGGTGTGTTAGGCCCGGCTGCGTGTGCTGCAGTCCTGGGAACCGGTTTGTCGGGGCCGGCACAGGACACCTCCCTCGGCACACCGGGCGGGGGCCCCTTCCCTTGGCTGAGGAGGAAGAGGAGCCCGGGCAGGAATGAAGGGTCTGAGCCGCCTGCTCCGCGCCGGGGAGGAGGCCGTGCCGGGAGCCGTGGCAGCGAGCCACGAGGGCCGTGAGTCCGCGGGGACTGGAGGCGACGCCTCCCGGGGGCAGCGCAGGCCCGGGGCCTCACTGCGGCTGGAACAGCCACGGGGTGCCTTCCCTGGAGCCAGCGTGCCAGGCCCCCAGGGCTGCTGGGACCCACCCAAACCCGCTTTTGCCTTGACCAGAGAACAAAATGAGCGGGGGAGGGTGGAAAGGACGACGTTAAACAGGAGCTGTTTTACACGTAGTAAAAGACATAGGCAAACGTGTGGATGTGGGATTGGGAGCTGGATTTTGGCGTGTTGTGTTCCAAGGGACAAGTCCCGCAAACTGCCCAGTGCCCTGCTTTAACTTCCCTTCTGAACTGCTCTGAGAGGGTTGGCTGGCATTGGTCACGTCCCTGCGGCTGAGCACCTGCCATCAGCTTCACAGCCGATCTGGGCGCCCCTTTTGGGAGGCACACAGAAATCGGAGGACCTTGCACCCAGAAACACAACCCAGTGATGAGGTCTCCAGCCTTCAACCTGCAAACCAGTCTGTGAAAGAACACACTGCTCTGGCGTGAGCTGCAGTTAGGGAAAAAAAGGTGCCTTGTGGAAACTGAGTGGTGATTGTTAAACCCTGCTTTGCCCCAGTCCTGTGATCACAGCGTGACAGCCAGCAGCCGTTCTCCTGGGCTGTGGTTTCTGTTTCCACGCTGGCAAAGAGGGCAGAAAAAGAAAATAAATTAATGAAATACCACCAGTGGACTCAATAGGTAGTTTTTCCCATGACTTGTTTGAAACGAAAAATTACTATTTCAGAAAAAAATTCTCTTGACTTAACAAGATCCCTACATTGCCCTACTAGTTTTATTTCCAATAAAAAGAAAACATTGAGAAAACATTGAAAATATTACCCGATCATTAAATATATGATTTAATTTTTAGAAGCGATAGGGTAAAAATATTTTCATTGCCATTTGAATCCAAATATTGTTATTTTTTTTTTATTTTACCTCCTTGGAGCTCTTCAGCCAATTCAGATTCTTGGGGTATTTTCCCACGTGCTTTTTAAGATAATTGTGGATTTTATCTTGTGGATACCACAACAGAAGGTTAAAAACAGACCAGGGAGGTAGGCACACACACGTGCAGAGATTTTCATTGTCTATGAGTATTGAAACCTCAGCTGCACTTTTTTACTTCGTTGGAAATCATCCTTATTTGTGGTATTCCTGAAAGACAGAACGAGGCCTCTAAAGTAAGACACAAGTAAAATGAAAGAAAAAATTTAAGGTACCTCACTTTCTGTTTTGAGGTCGAGAAAACAATTTACTGTGCTGCACTTTTTACTTCCTTGCTCTACCAAGAGATGGAAGAACTTTGGAATGTTCAATATACTGCTGGCAGGGCTCTCTACAAAGAAAATCAAGTGTATCAGGAAAGGAAATCAAAGTACTAATTTCAGTCAGCTCAAAATAAAAACTGAATATAACTATTTTACTGTTATAATATAAATGTATAATTATGATATAAGCCAGGGCAATAAGCCAGACATTTTGTGTGGCACCAAAGAAAATATCCCCTAAAAAAACCTGACAGCCACAAATAGATAAATGATTGCTGCTGCTGTTACTTGAAAACAGAGTAATTGCTAGTAACACAAGGAGTGCCAGATCCTGGAGACCCCTGTATGGATAGAAGGCTTCCTTAAGTCTGTAGTCTGACAGCTCTGTACTCCTGTAATTTCACACATGAAAAAAGAAATTTTGCATCAGCAGCAAAAGTTTGGGCAGCAATTCAGTGTCATAAAGTGTCTGCATTTTCACGATTCTTAACTCCTGAGTTAATAAGAAGTATGAAGACAGATTATGAAGAAATAGGATTAGCAGAGTTGAAGGTCTTTTTAACAGCACATGGCTAATCCATGGATTCTGGACGGGAGAGAAAAGATCAGTTATTAATTCTTTGTCAGAACTACAAGACTGTCCTTGCTGATGCATATACAGTAAAGAAACATCATTTCCTCTTGTTTATTGAAGGCAGTGTTGAGTAAACTCTTGGGGTTGCTCCGAGTTGTCCTGAGGTGCATTTATCTTTGCATCCTCATGTGAGATACAGCAGCCAGCAGGAATGAATGTGGCCTAATTGTAATTAATTGCAGCTAATTAGTGCTGTACTTTTTTCCCCCACATTTGCCACAAATTTGTCTTGAGCAAGGTATCCTTTGACCATTGGTACACCTGAGTTTGAAATGAAGTTAGTGGAAAGCTCTGTTGGATACCCCCTTAGGGTAATGACTCTGAAAACTAGGAGTGAGACATTTATTCTTCAAAGATCCCTGTTCATAATGATGATTTTGCTGTCAGCCATGCTTGTTGTCACAGATGCCAGGGCTGCATTTTTACTTAGAAGTGCTTGGGTTTTGTTGTTTTTTTTCCCTTGTGCCCCTGTGTTGTACTACAAGCAACATATATTCTGTGTTTTCCAGAGAAGTTTGGAAATATGCTTCTTTTGTTTGAGGCACTTGGATAATTTCATAGGAAACACCTTTGCAAGTATCCAGTTTAATTTCTGACTCATTTTGTACAGTAAAACTGTGATTATTCTCCATAAGATTATAGCCACAGGTAACATGTAAAATGCAATTAAGTCAATGCCATCCTGATTTTCCTCAGTATGCTCTGCAGTCATACTGCCTCAAGCTGTGTTCTTCCTAGGCATTAATGAATTTAGACATAATGCAGTAGGATGAACCTGCCTGAGAAACTCTAAGGAATAGATAATTGCTGCAGTTCCTGGTTCAACAGAGTGCTACCTCGTTGCTGATATCACTGAACAAATGGCTTTCAGCCCAAAATATTCTAGACAGAAGGTATCTAACTAATTGTATTGTAAGTGTGATATGCTATGGAACTAAAAGTTTCTACTAATATTTTTGCAACTGATTTAACTGCTACACTATTTTCTTCTGAGTGATTAATTAAATGTTACAGTAGAAACATGAGAAATATCCTGACCTCCAGCTAAACCAGTTATCAGACATTGGAATTTTACTTTTCAAAGTTATTGAATAAGCTTTGCAACTTCTTTAGTTGACCAAACAGATGTTAATTTTTGGATTGAGATATTAAAGGAAGGTCTCAGTTTAAAAGCAAATATCACATTGTGGCCAAATTTTGAGTTCAAGCAGACACATTTTTGTTTGTTTGTTTATTTTTCCCCTGTAAAACTCCTTGTTTGCTTGTTTTTTGTTGTTTTGTTTTGTTTTGCTTTTCCAGTTGTGTCATACTGTTTAGTTACTGCTCTACGTATTTTGTGTTTTGGTGGTGTGTTCTGTTTTAAAACAGAACAATTTCTCAAAAAATAGGAAATTAATGTTGCAGTCTGTACCATTCACTGCAATACCTATACAATAATTTGGGACCCATTTAGATAGCAAGAGCTTCATAAACAAACTGTTCCTGTAAGCAGTGCAAACAATGGTAATCCATGTTGTGAAAAGTCTGCCTCTGGTTGCACTTAAAAGTTGAAACTAGAAATATCTGCCAGATGTCTCTAAAGGAAAAAAATGTAGTCATGAAACACTTTGATGATGAGAAACAAGTGATTCTCATAATATTAAATCAGGACAAATAACAGAAAGTAAAAACAGTATCACCATCCTTTATGTTGGTTATGGCTACTTTTTTAATAATATAATTTTTTACCATGTTTTTCCACAGTATTGCCAGATGAGAGAGAATTTCAATATGCTGCTAAAATGAACAATTTGGATACCATGGAAAAGCTGTTTAAAAAGAATGTTAATATAAATTCTGCAGATACTGTGAGTATGCCTGACTGATCACTGATATGAAGGGCGGCTCCTTGGGGTTGGGTGGTGGAATGCCAGCATACCAGCATGCCCCTCAGCTGCAAGGGGGTGAGGCTGCAGAAGTCCCCTCTAGGACCTGATGAAGAATAATTTCACACATCCACTATGGACAGTAGGAATTGCACAGCATAACTCCCATGTTTCTGCATTTAGCCAGTAGTCAGTGTATCACATTGGGAACTAAGGACTTCTCAATTGTGTCCCTGCTCTAGTATTTTCTCAGTGCTGATGAGTTTACCTCACAGTCAGTTTAAGAATGGATTAATGCTGCTGGCATTACAAATGTCAAGAGTGAAGTATTACTGTTTGGTTTGTATGGAACTGTGGGAGCACTCTACAATGTCCTCTGGCTCCAGCCTGAGCTCAGAGTTCAGATTTACCCTTGGTGCATGAAAACACATTTCTTATGCTGACTTCAACTCTAGGCCTAAAATCTGAGGATGTATACTTCACAGTAGCTAAATATAGCACTGTGTTCCACATGAGAGGTAGTTCAACACCAACAGAGCAGTCACAATATTAATCTGTGAGTTTTGGATAACAGCATGCCCTCAGTGGCTACATATAAGTCATCTACCCATGAATATCCAACGTTACTTAATCCTGCTTCTGAAAAAATTTGCTTCCCATGCCCACATGCATTTTTCCCCACTGGGGAATTTAGAAGACAGTACAGGTGCATTCCTTGGTTTGTTTGTGGAAAAGAGAAGGAAGCAAACATTTCTTCTGAGTACACTTCTCTTGAACACGGAGAGCGTTCCCATCAGTTGCAGTATACTCTAAAAGTCACTTAAAAATAGTTCTTGTTTCCTTATTGCTTCCCATAATTCAGGAAATTAAACAAAATACATTTTCAGTCCAGTAGTTTGAAACTTTACTCTGTCATCCTTAAATTAGACCTATAGTATGAGAGAGTTACTGGCATAGCTACAGAGACGTTGTGCTTTGATTAATTCTCTTAGTAGGGATGTAGCTTCTGCTGGCAAAGCCATTCTTTTTGTTCCTGTTGATCATTCCTGCCCCTGTACTCTCAAGCCAAATAAGAAAGGCTGTCAAAAGGTGAGTTTCTTATAGTATTCTTTCTGTACAGGAGGTTTTTTTCTGACAAAAATATACATCATAAATCCCACTTTATGCTTTTGATATATACAGTTGTAAATTTAAATTTATCCATAAAGAAGTCAGATAATCTGCAGAGAAGCATAAGAAAGCAGATCAAAACCAACTTTTAAAATTCATTGGTTAAATCTCTTAGATATCTTTGTATGGAAACTATCAGTGACTTATGTTAAACCCAGACTTATGTGCACTTTAATTGAAAGCAAAACTCTCTCCACTAAAGTTTGATTCAATTTAAAAAATCCATTTTAAATTTACACCACTAATTACTTTATGGAATAATTAATCAAGTCTTCCTGATAAGCACTGAGCCTATTCACCTCTGTAAAATTACTCACTGTTTGCAAAGTGATAGTTTTCATTTACGTAGATGATGACTCAGTCTGGGATGGTGACTGAGTGAGGGAGAAATCTCCTCTTGCATTGCAGAGGTTTAGTCAAAAGCAAGGAGGATTCCAAAAGGAAATCTAATTGCATACATGTAGTCATCGGCTTTTCAAATCACACCATGCAATACAATAATAAACAAGGATGCTTGTACTGCATGCATCCCCCTAGGCAATGTTTGACTGCTTAATCCCATTTTGACATTTCAGTGAAGGGACAGTACTATGTAGACTAACTAAATCATTCTGTTTTGACAAGAATTCTCTAAAATCAATACCTAAATACTATCTAAGGAAACAAAAAGATGTAGATAAAGACAAGTTGTGGCTGTTGAAGGAGAAATATGAAATAGTATATTATAACAGATACATTTGGTAATAATCAGAGAATTCTAAAATCCTGATCACCTGCATGGGGAAAAGAACTGTGTTACAGACCTGCCAAACAAAGCTTTGCTTATTCCAGCTGAAGCGTACTGCATTCCACTTTGCTGTTGCGGGGGGCCATGTGTCAGTGGTGGATTTTCTTCTTCATCACAAAGCTAGACTTGACATGGCAGATCAGGTAAGCTGGCTTACTTGTTTTGATTCACACTGTATAGGAATGCCTTTGGGGAAAAGTAAATACAGATATTTTTCTTGTGCTCCCAGTTGTGCAAAGCTAAGTGCTTGCAGTAAAAACTCTGTTTTGTTTCAGAACTGCACATATTTATATGAAAAAAACATTCTTAGAGGAAAACCACATTGCCTGAAGTACTGGTTAACTTGAATACTTAAGTGAGCACAAGGCACCTCCCTTGGCCAGGAGGCAGTGCTCTACCTAATACAGCCAAGGATGTTATTTACCTTGTGTGCTGCAAGAGCACACTGCTGACTCATGTTCAACTTAGTGTGCACCAGCCTGTCAAGGTTCCCCTGGATGGTAGCACTGGACCAATCTGGTCTATCAGCCATTCCTCCCAATTTAGTATCATCTATAAATTTGCTGCAGGTACGTTCTGCCCATCGTTCAGGTCATTAATGAAGATGTTAAACAGCACTGGACCCAGGATGAATGCCTAGTGTGCATTGCTTTTGACTGCCTCCAGCTGTTCATAGTTGGGAAAGTTTTTCAGAGCAGACTTTTGAGCCACAGCCACAAATTTTGTCCAAGCCCAGATTTGTCTTGTTGCCTGCATACCAGGTGCATGTTCCATATTGCCCTCTACTGTTTTCCACTGCAATTTCTGCAAATACAGGAAAGACATCGATAAGCTGGAGCAAGTCCCGTGCAGAGCCTCTAGAATGATTAGAATTGCAGCACATGGTGTATGAGGAGGTGTCCTAATATCCAACCTAAACCTCCCCTTACAAAGCTCCATGCCATTCCTTCTGGTCCTGGCATGGTCACCACAGAGAAGTGATGAGTGCCTGCCCCTCCTCTTCCCCTCATGAGGAAGTTGCAGACTGCAATGAGGTCTCCACTCAGACTCCTCTTCTCCAGGCTGAACAAACCAAGTGACCTAAGCTGCTCCTCAAATGGCTTCCTCTCAAGGCCCTTCACCATCTTCATGGCCCTCCTTTGCATACTCTCCAATAACTTTATATCTTTCTTATATTGTGGCATCCAAAACTGCCCCCAGGACTCGAGGTGAGGCTGCACTGACACAGAGTAGAGCTGGTCCTTTTGTTTTTAAGATGTTAAAAACAGGGGTTTTTTTCCTATAAGAGAAAAACTTTTTAGAGAATTTGAGAGAACCTTAAAAAGAGGCCTAAATGGAAAATTATGGTGACTCATGGAAATATAGTCACTACATATCATCACCTGAAATGTCATCCACTGCACCCAGGACTAACTATCTACACGGTTTCTGGAGAGAGAAAATAATTTCCAGGTAGGACTTAATTTCTCCATCTTAAAATGGGATCAGTCCTTCTCTGGAGGTGCCAGACCTGTCAAGAAGAGGGGAGATTGGATATTTAGCTTGGTCTTGCTGCATTACATTTAGCTTAATTTAAGTGAGATGAATCCCACTCACACGGTCAGGTGTTAATACTGCTTGTCTAAAAGCCTACAGAGAAGAACCTACTAATACACTGAATTAATCAAAAAGATTTAAAGAAATTTGGCATGAGGTATTTTCGTGGTAATTTCTGCCTTTTTCATTTTATTTGAAGCATGGCCTGACAGTGATTCATCTTGCAGCTTGGACTGGAAATCTGGATATAATGCGAAAATTAGTTAAAGCAGGTGCTGATCAAAAGGCCAAGAATGAGGTTTGTTGACGACAAATTTTTACCAACCCTAAACATGTTTATGTTGGAAAAAAATCAAACATTCTTACAGACTGACTTACCATTTTTCAGGAAGGAATGAATGTACTGCACTTTGCGGCTCAGAACAACAGCATTAAAATTGTTGATTATTTTCTCCAGGATCTTCACCTGAATGACTTGAACACGCCTGATGGGGTACAGTGTGTTTCTTTCTGTTTATTTCTTTGATACCATGAGGCTTTTGCTTTGAGGGAAACAATCTCAACTTGGAGAACTTCAATGAATTTTAATTTATTGACAGTTATATGTACTTCTAATTACTGACTTGGATACTGAGAAACTTATACTGAGGTATAAGAGACAGCCAGACAAGCACTTAGAGGAAACACCTTTCCTCCCTCTCTGCCTGTTTCAGTTGAACTGCAGACACCTCTCCTCTGCTCTCCTTGCTTTTGCTGCATGGGATGCTCAGTCACATGGGCTGAGGCAATGGGAGGCAGAGGAGGTTGGGTTCAGTCCACAGTGGATTCTTCTTCTTCTACTTTTTGTTTCTTACTATTTTCCTCTGCTCCAGCAAGCTTGTTCCATAGGCTGTGGGTGTACCTTCCCCTGTGTCTCCTCCCTTGCATCTTTTCGTGTCTCCTCCTGTATTTCCCCTTGTGAATCCCCCCGTAGTGACCAGCCTTTCCTAAATACATTTTCACAGAGGCATAATTTGCTCCTCTGATGGGTTGAATGTTGACACTTGGTGGGTCAGTTCGGTCCACTGTGCAGCCAACTGGAAGTGGCTGTGAGCAGCACAGGGCAGCCTCTGACATTTCCCACACAGCTCACCTTCACAGCACCCTGCCCTTACCAAAACCTGCCAGTTATGGCCAACATGGCCTTATTGCACCAAGGCAGAACACAAAGCTATGTGCAGCCATCCTACAGCAGTGCACCACCTCTCCAACAGTGCCTTGTCCTCATCAGATTTGCTGTGTTTTTATTTTTCTTTCGCACAGTGTTTGGATCTTGTTTTGAAAGGTTGCTTAGCTAAACAGAATATTTTATCTTTACATGAAGAAAACTTAACCCTGTAAGAACTGACACCAAAAGAGCAAATCTCCCCTATTTTTTTTCTGAGTTTTTTGAATTTTATTGACCCAATGGTGCAAAATTCTGAATTCTTTTTACACATGACGAGTCTGACAAAACAGTTATTTTAACAAAACATACCTTTGATATTTTAGGGCTTGGGAAAGGAAAGGTGAGGAAGCATCTTCTCTTTGCTTCATAATTCTCTATTAGTTGCCTGCATTTTTTTTCTAGACATTTATATAGGCCAGGTGTGATATGAGGCCATTTTAACTAGTTGGTTATATGCCTCACTGTTTGAACAGTGGTGTGGTTTTATGTCAAGATAACTTTCTGTGGTTGAGTTTGTAAATGGTTTGAAAAGTTTCTGTTAGTTTCAACACCACCAAAAATCCTCACAATGCACAGTGCTAAGTTCAGGCCTCCTGGATGAAACTTCTGAGATAAGTTAGTTCTGCTCTGTGCTTGCAGAATTTGGATCAAACATGTTACCTCATGGAAATAAATCTTGCAATTTCTTTACTGCCTGTTTCTGACCATCCTCAGATTTTTAATGACACAGTTTTTTGATAAATATTTTCATAGTGAGAAAAATTTGGTTTAAAGTATTTTGAGCATATTTTCTACTTTTTTACCATTTCTAAACAGTTTTCATATATTTTATTCAGGATATGCAAGATGTATAATCTGTTTGTTTATTTAAACTATATTTTAAAATTATTGCTGTTCTTGTGTATATCTACTATTGTGTTAATCTCCTTAGTCATATGACATATAAATTTTATGTAGTATACACATACACATATATATATAGTAACTAGAACTAAAGTATTTCTACTTTCTGTAACACTATGTTTCTTTCCATAATTTTTTTCTAGAAAGGTAAAAAGCCATTTCTTCTGGCATCTGAAAAAGGCCATGTTGATATGATAAACAATTTGATTGCTCTGAAACTATTTACATCTGAAAAAGATAAGGTAAAGGTTTATTTTCCACAGAAGTAAAACTACAAATGTGCATAGGAAAGATTATTTTGTTTCACTGTAGTTATTACACAACTGAGTGTGCTGCACAGATGTTACAGTGCTGGTAAGTGATATATGGGACCAACAAACATAAAAGGATGATGATTTTTTAGTGATTAAGAAAGGCAGTGGGATGATTCCCAGGAGACTTTTCCATACACATTAGTAATTCATGCAAAGCAGGACAAACATATGCTGTCAGTTGAGAGAAGTGGGAAGGCCTGGTGATTAAGGTGTCACCCTCTGTTCTGGGAGATCATATTTCCCAGTGTTTCACTCTGCTTGGCTGTGTCTGTCTGTCACTGCTAAGTCCTGTGTGATTAATTTTTCAAAGGTGTTTAAATACTTCAGGATGCAAATAAACACCTATAACATTTTTTTCAGAGGCATCTTAACACTTCAGTCTGATGGGGTTTGCTTTTGACACTGTATTTTAAAGTAGCTTAGTAATTTTCCAAGTCTGCCCTTAAATTTATTTGCTCCTTACTGGACTATTTCTGGAATGAGCAAGTTAGTATTTCTTTACATCTGAGGCATTGCATGGAGAAATACATTAAAAATTGTGAAATTGTCAGATACTGCACTTACAGAACCACATAAGTAAGCACTCCAGAAGAGATGTTGGTTTTTTTGGTATTTTGGTAATACTTAGAAAGCTGCAGTGCCACCCAGAGTTCTGCTGTGCTAAGCAGTTTATCAGCAGAGGTTGAAAGACAGTGTTGTCCCAGACATCTAGCAGGTTAAAGGTGTAAACAGGAACAATGGGAGGAAAATGTTGTGGTCCTGTAAAATTAGGTAAGAAGCCAGGACAGAAATGCATCCCCTGAGTCACTACAACCAATCACACTGTAACCATCATTGTTAAAAAGGATTCCCACTTCTTCCCACTCAATGCTGTAGTGGAAAACTGTTCTGGACTCTCATTTTTCTGAGGGTTAGAATTCTTCTCCTAATTTTTTTAGCCATATTTATACTATTTTGCCTGCCAGCATTTTCTTTTAGTTCAAAACCTGCTACTCTTCCTGAACTTGTTCTTTGTTTGTATTTGCTTGCTGGTGCAGTTTTTTGGTTTTGGTTTTGTTTCTGTTTTGTGTTTCTTAATTTGCTGGAAAGAAATTGCACTGATGGTGATGGAGATTGAAGACTGCAATGTTGGTATCAAAGCCATTACAAATTTCTATGTGCTGACCTAGGTTTTGGCCATTAATCTTTAAATCAGTGGTCTCAGGGGCTTGGTGTAGTACCCATCCTTGTGGGGAAGAATACCTGAAGTTTTCTTCTGATTCATTTGCTAGCAGTTAGAATTTTAGAGTTTTTTGCTGGTGTACACTGAATTTTCAGACAGCCAACTAGATCAGCAAAGTCATGTCTCCATACATGTGAAAAGGGCCTTTTTGGATTCCTAGACTGAATCTTGGAACATGCTGTGTGGATCTGCCTCCTTCTCCTTGTATGTAAGAGACTTGTATGTAAAAGACCAAAGACTTTGTGTTGGTTTTAGTCAATGTCTTTATTCTGGGTTTTAAAATATATTATCTGACATTTTAATTTCCAGGAGGGAAACACAGCACTGCATTTAGCAGCCAAAAATGGTCACAGTGAAGTTGTAGAAATTCTGCTTGAACAGTGGGAGGATATAAATGACTTCAATCAGGTAAGCACACTGAAACTACTGAAAGAAATAAAGTTAGGGATTTGAAGAATTTTCCAAAAACTAAAATTTGAAAGGAATAGATGTGGCACTAAGTACACTTCATTAGTTCTGCTGCTTTTCTAGTAACTTTGTATTCTGTTTCCTTGTTCCTTTTGTCCAATAAATTAATTTCCATTAACTCCTTTGGTGTCTCTTCCTTTGTCCTCTATTCCTCATACATGACCTTCCCTCCATTTGGCATGCCCTTGCATAACTACTGGTAGAAGAAAACAGAGAAGGGCCTCAACCTCCCTTGCTTCCTGTCATCCAGTATTTTTAGCCATGTGATCCCGTTCCTTTTAACATCTCATTTTTAACACTTCTGATGCTTTTCAGCCTATACATTGAGCCAGTTCGACTTGCATACCAAGCATGTACTATCACAGGCACCTCAGCAAAAAGGTCTCAGATTTATATGTTATCCATCTGGACTCAGCTGCCCTGCACAAAACTGTCTGCAGACAGTCCCTAACCACTTCTGCTTTCTTGTGTTAGTGCTGGTGAGCTCAGCCAGCACATTCATGAATTGAATATTAGCTGTGAAGATTGTATCCCCGAGTTAATGCACTTGTGAGCTTCACTTTAAGGCTTAAACAAGGCATGGAGGAAGGAAATGCACACTAACTACTCATCTCAGTGTTCTTGCTTCATGGAGCCTACCAGAGGTATTTTATGTCACAGCCTTACAGTCACACAGCTTAAATTGGAACACACATTTTCTCTCTTTCGGTCTAGAATGGAGAAACTCCATTTTACTTGGCTGTTGAAGGAGGTCATGAAAAATGTGCTGAACTCTTACTGGAAGCAGGGAGTGACATCAATGTTTTAACTCAGGTATGCCCACTGTATCCCTCCTAGTGTGACATACTAGACTGTGGGAAGGACTTTATATTCTCTGTGTATTAGCTAAGGATATTTGCTCTGCTTTTTTTTTTTTATGAAATCGGGAAAAATAATAAAATAGAATGGGGAATGCAGAGAGTACTAACAGAATAAAACTGATGTGGAAGAAAAATAGCATTAGATTTATTTGACAAAGTACTGCAGTGGAGCTTTTTATTTCCTGTATGCCCAATAGTACAACATATGACTAGAAAATGTAACCAGCTAGGGTAACTGAAAGTCCCCCTTTTTGGCAGCATATGTGACTGATCTGATGACAAACTTGTTCTCCACATCTGGTTCCTGAACTTCAGTCCAATTCATATCTGCCAGATGGCCTTGCTTGCCTGCTGCAAGAAGTTTATGATTCCAGCAGACTGAGAACTTGTTTGTTTAAGCAAATTATTTTGTAAAAAATTTCTATTGATTTTTAAAATTTGATTTTATATGAATTTATTTATATTTATTTTTTATTGATTTATTAACTGTTCCAGAGATTTATTTGTTAATGTGACCATACTTGCCTGGTAAAGGTCTAACAGACTAACTAACAAGAGTAGGAGACGTTTGCATTGTCGTTGTCCATGGCACAGTATAGATGACAATGCTTATTTGTCTCTTTCTTAAGAGAATGGGGCTATAGGATACAGGTGTTCTTTGGTATGTTTGTTGTGATACAGTAAAAAATGGTAAGTTGCTTCACTATTGACAAAAACACATCATGCTAACTGCTGATCCACTTCATTTTGTATCATTTCATCAAAGGGTTTTTTTGGTGGAGGGGATACTAACACAAATTTAAATGAGAGATTATCCTGTATTTATAGTTCTCTTTGAACTCTCTTTGGGGTTTTTCAGCAATAAAAATGTAAGGTTTTGCTGTCTATCAAATTTCTTGCAGAACAATAGCAGTGCTTTGCAGGTTGCAATTCAGAATGGACATCTATCCTTGGTTACTTTTCTTATTGATAAGAATATTGACCTGGTTCCTAAACCTGAGGTGAGTGTTTATCAGAATAACTGTTCTGCTGCTGCTCAGCCTGCCCCATCTTTTATGGACTTCCTTGGGAATTCAGACAGCTGAATGAGATTGAGTAGTCCCTTGAATTTTTTCCCATACACATTTTTACTTGGTTTGTGGATGTTGGTTAGCAACATTTACAGACCAATAGAGGCAAGGGCCCGTTGCCAACCCAGTGAGTGCCTGAGCAGGCTGGTGCAGTGAAGAGTAGACACAGCCAGGCTAAGCCGAGGGCCAGGCATTAGGAGAAGGGGAGCAAAGTACCCTGCTTGAACTTAGTAGTGGTAATGCCATGGGTAAACAGTCGACACTCATAACTGATTTTGAATAAAGATAACTAAAAGGTAAACAAACACTTCTGTGCTTTCACCCTCTGGAGGTAAATGCACGCTCAGTGCCTTCAAAATCTGCATGCCACCATTCTTTGGGAATTAAAAAGAAAGAGGTATTTACATTATCCAAATCCTCTCTTGGTTTAGATATTACAGTTTATGTTACATTTGAGATTTTCCATGAATAGGAAATTATTTTCCACTTCTACAGTACAGGATGAAAATAGCATCTGGGCTTCATGACTTACACCATGATCACTGGCCTGTTGCAGAAAGTTATCAAGCATTAACAATTTATGATGTGCTTGAAACAATGTAAAGGTCTGGCAGTTGTTGTGCTGCTTGGCTTTCTGCAGCAGAAGCAACTGATTAAATTGTAACTTACATTTTGAAAATGTTTCCAACACAGTGTTGCATAAGAGCTTGCTTTATTTTTCTGTAGTCCCGAAGAAATGGTTGTGTTTTATTAAAAAAATGAACAGGTGTCTGGCACCCATGAATGGTACTGGTAGGGGATTATTCTTTAGCTATATTTCACAAGAAACTGATGAGTCACAGGTTCAACATACAAAGTGATCTTGCCAACCTAGTGAATGGTTTGTGACTTGTGTTGGATCTGTGCCCCAGTTATTTTAATAAATAATCACTCAAATAAAACCCCTGAATTTTTTACTAGCTGTAACTTCCTTTTTATAAATATGACAGCAAGTCAGTTAAGTATGAAGAGCATTTCCAACAGCAACACGTGACAGCAGTTTGTTCCTGAAAATTTTTGACACCTGTTTACCAAATACAGAATGAATCTCCAGACTATTCAACTAAGGGCAAAGCCAGTTTCCTGAGGGAACAGGAACATTACCCTAATCTCTCTATTGTCATGATAGCAGCACATCCCAGGTAGGAACAGTTGAGTGTCTTGCCGCATTCCTAAGTGGTGACACACTGATACACGCCCTATGCACTCAACATTTCCAGTTTTGTCAGGTGTATTCCTTTACCTGCTGCTGTGGGTGTCGCAGGAGCAGGCTACCATCTCTGGTTCAACTCCACACATCCAGGTGTGTTTTCTGCAGTCTCAAACCTCTGCTAGAGCATATCACCTTTGCAAGGAGTGGACTTCAGTAAGAACCTCTTTCTTTTTTTGCATGAACTTGTAATAATATACCCAAGTATAATAATTTACTATTTTCCCTCCGCAGCAGAAGAATTCCCCTCTCCATTTAGCAATCATCAGTAACAATCTACCAGTAGTAAAAAGCCTTTTGGATGCAAATCATGACATAAACTCCTTAAATCACGTAAGAAAAAAATGGGAATTAGCACAACTTCATTGGTAATGGGGAAATTATGTGGGTTTTGCTTGAATTTTTTTTTTCCTTATGAGCTCAGGGTACAAAAAAATACGAAGAAAGAGGCAGTTCCCTTCTTATCTTTTTGCCTGTGTACATATGTATTAGTCACTGGTACATGCTGTGCTAATATTGTTTGAGCAAGATAAGGATAGCACAATGCTGTATACTCAGAAAATCTCTGGGTAATTTATTGTTCAAGTATTATGGTTCATGTGTAATAAATGACAGAAACGTCTCACTGGTATTGACCTCAGAGGGAAGGCCAGTGCAGAATGTCATTTGGCTGGAAAGAAGTTAATTTTTTCTTAAAGCAACCCAGAGTGTGCAGTATTTTAGATCTGTGACCAAAACAGTGCTGGTAGGACAGGACCATTGAATCTGTGTGTGGACAGTGCTTGCACAGCATCAAGGCCTTCTCTGTTTCACACTCTGTGTTCCAGGTGAATACACTGGGGTGCTCAGGGAACTGGGAGGGGACACAGCTGAGCAGAGCTGAGCAATACTGAATGACAAGGTTACAGGTCTCTGTGATGCAATCTGTGAGTGCATTCAGCTGTGAACTGAAAGGGGACGGTGGTTTGAGCCCATCCAGGGACAGCTACAGCTGTCTTCCTCACCTTTACCAGGATTCTTTGGCCCTGCTTGGCATCAGTGGTCTTTGGAGGCCTGTTTAATTACTGGCCAGTTCACTGTAGGTCACATCCACCACTGATGTGTGCCATATTTAGTCTGGTGCTGTCATGCTTGATTACTTTTTTGCTGTACAAACCCTCCTATCATTTTCTGCTTTTACTGTGTTGTGTATCACTTTGTATTGCTTTGCTTGGTAGAGTGATAATAAAAGCACTGGCTTGTGCCTGATCTGGTATTTTTGGGCCCTTCAATGCTGCTGTCTGGGTACTCAAGGAACCATGTCATGGAGAAAATCAACAACTACCCCATTTTCCTTTCCTCCTTGGAGAGGTGCTTTGTTGAGAGAGGAATGAATGGGACCTACCCTTTCTTCTCCACCAGGATAGGGCTCTCCCACGGTCTTGTAACAGCTACTTGGTTCCTTGAATATCCTCGTGGAATCCCACTGTTCATACTATTGTGTGTAGTGAGCATGGTTTTGATTATTGTTCATAAGGTTAAACAACTGCTTGGGATTGCCACACAGAGGCAGTCAATTCTCAGGTGGCATCATGTGTGGAAGGAATTGGACAGGTGCCTGGGGCTGCTACTGCCTCCAATAGTTTGGGATTTCATGCCTTAGCAGGAATGTAGTCCCAAGTAATTCATACACCATCTGAAGGAGGGGAGCCTTGCCTGCCCTGATTAAACACAGGGATTACTAGTGCTGTGTTGGGCCTGGCCCATGCCTACTGAGCTGCCATCCAGTGCCCCCAAAAGAGAATGAGGGTTTCCTGATCAAGGAGCACACAAAGGGACACCGAGAAGGTCTCCTGCTCGGAAGCCACCTATATGGACACTGAAAAGGTCAGTTAATTGGAGGTGTCACACAGTGGCTTAACCAGAGACCCAGCCCTCAAATATAATAGTTGTGCCTGAACTCAAAGAGAAATGGTGGAAGTGGATGTTGATTTGATTAGAAAGAGCAACTCCTGATGAGGGGCAAAAGGGGGATGATTCAAAAGAGGCAGCCTGGCCTGCAGCAGGACAAGAGAGGGAAAAGACAAGAATGATAATCCATCCCTGAATGACCTATTAGGTAGGCAGTGAGTATGCATCCATCAGCAAGGTGAGCACACAGCTACCTGACTGCTCCAGTGCTGGGATGGCAGGGAAGCCCAGCTGCTGAGGTCCATCTCTAGGGACTAAGGGATTGACAAAGGGATCAGAACAGAGGCGGCCACCTACAAGACTCTGGAGATGGATCTTACTGAGCGTGAAGGCAAAGTGTCTCCTCAAAGCAGATACCATTAACTAGCAAGGCAAGTAGGCTACCATAGATGGTATCCAGTATCTAAGGGAGTGGTGGTAGAGGTGGACTACAGTGACATGGCCAACAACTTGGCCTCCAAACACCTCAATGACATGCACTGCCCATGGTCCCCATGGCAGAAGATTGTACAGAGCTCACATACACTGGCCCTCTGGCCACGATGGACATCCAGTGGTCCAACTGCGTACAGACTGGCCTGCCACATGTGGCACTTCAGAGAGAATCTCTGAATCCCTCCCCATCAACCCTACATCTCAGCTGTGGAAAGACTGGCCCAGCAGGTCTGTTGAGTCCCACTCTGGGCACTGTGGCTCCCTGTTGGGGAAATGCAGCCTGGTCTCCTGTGTGACAGGTAGGGGTGCTCCCCATGATAGTGACAAAGAATAGTCTTTGAGAAATCTGTGGTTCACCCCTTCCCATTGTTCATTTTATTGCTAGAGATTAATTTCTACACATTTTTGTGGAAGACGGAGGCTGTCATTTGTGGCTGGAGTAAAGTATAATGATAAACTTTTCTGTCACATAAAATATAGAGTTCTGTAAACTTCTTCAACACATCTTTTAGAAATGTTTTGTGCTTTGTCTCTATCTTGCCTGATGCTACATACAGTAGGTACATACGTACCCCCAAATTTCTGCAGAAAGGAAAGTAGGGTGTATTCATGGGAATAAAAAAATTAAGGTAAATATATGAGATCATGTGATCATAGTGTGAACTCCAAAATTAGCTGATGAGACTTTAATGTGGAACCCTGAGCCTGGTGTTTCTTAATGTGTAAGATTTTGGTGTTTGACAGGCAGACCTTTAAGTTGATATCTAAAGGCTAAAAAAAGTTCTTTAACCAGACTACAGAACGTAAACTTGCAACGTCAGAGAAATACAGGCATATTCCCAGAGATGCAAGGCTTCCACAAATACTGCATATCTTATTTGCTGCTGCATTACACCCACACAAGTCTGGATTTTCTTATTCTAATTTCTAGAAGATCAAATAAATACATAAGCTTATTTGGGTATATATAGCTATGTAAAGACTATACAATCCTCCTTTCTGTTCCAAAGGTTAGACTTGAAACTGAATGCCCCTTGAGCTGTACTTCTTGTTAATGGTTTGGTCTTGTTTAATGCTTTTTTTTTTTTCATGTGTGTTGGTTAAGGTTTGATGGACCAGGTGGATTTCTGCTATGTATCCTCATTTTGTGGCAGGGCTGGCTAAAAAGCCCTGTTGTGGATGTGGCATTATGTACTGTTGAAAATTATGGATGTCCAGTTCTGCCTTGGCATGAATTTCAGCAGGGAAAAGGTTACTTGAGAGGATAACAGGGGTGTGGGTTGGCAGTTGCATGAAGCCCTCTGTCCAAAACACCTTGCTTTAAGACGGAAGAGAGACAGACCTTGTTAGTTTACAGTACATTAGAGCGGCATAACAGCAACTCTTTCCTGAGCCAGCTGGAATTTCTGCCTGGTTTTCCTGCAGAGATCCCATATGCTATCTTGTCTGTCTGACACAAAACTGGCAGGTAGATTACTCAAAAGTTAAATGAATTCCCTCTGCTCAGTGTTTTCTCACCAAGGCCACTTCTTGTTGTGTATCTATCTTAGATTCACATATGAGCATGCTGCTTCTAGGAGTGAGTTTGACTTAATGCATTTATTTGGTGTCTTTAATTCAAGAGGCACGAAACCCCTCTGCATCTGGCAGCTGATCTTGGCAATGTGGAGTTGGTGGAGGTGCTGCTGAAGTCAGGCTGCAATCTCAAGACCATGGATAAGGTAAATTGCATTCCTCACACATGTAAGCATTACATGATGTTATTTTTTGTTTTACAGCCTTCCTCACAGAGGCGCATAAAGCACATGTTGCCAGTTGCCCTAAGTTTGCCCTTAGTTGCCCTAAGTAAAGCTAACTACACAGGAAGTCTCCTTTTTAATATTGTTATACCTACAGCTTGCAGAGCTCTGAAATGGTTTTAATGAAGAGCTGTAAAACTTCCAAGCTCATGGTTTGAAGGGTAAACCCTGCTTTCAGAGACCTCTCATGGAAAGAAGGAGTAGGCTAAGAGAGAAGGGAAAGTGGCTTGTTGCTTCTGCAACTGTGCACCTGCAGCCTGGTTCATTGCCAGGAGAGATGCAACTTCACCTGTTGCAATTATGGAGAGTTTGCCCTTTAGCACTCTGGGTCATCTGGAAATGATAGTGACATTCCAGATCCATTCAGGTGGATGCTTAAATCCTGTGATGATGTTCTGTCTGCAAAGATAGGGTCAAAAATGGCAATGGCTGGAAGAAGTACCAAAACGGGGGAAGTGTTTTTGAAAGGAGAGAATACCAAACCCAGTTTTTACAAATTTTGTTAAATTACTGCAAAATTGAGTTTCCCCTTGTACACTGTTACCACTTTTATTGTTTTTCTGTGTGACTGAATTGATGGATTTTGCTATTTATTATGAGCAAAATCTAGCCCTTTAGTAATGTTAAAAAGTAACTTTCCTGCATAAAACTGTCTTTATGAGAAGTAAAGTTTTATGGACTAGGATTGTCTGGTTTTTCCCTAGCCTGATATGAGGCCTGGGGCTCTGAGCGTGGGGTGCATGGTTGATGTGTTTTGGGAGGCTGAGGTAAAAGGCTGCATTGTAGTCAAGCCTTTCCATTTAGAATCACGCTTACACTTGCCAGAGAGCTGCAGTTCTCATAGGTGAACCCAGAACGAAATCCTGTCCACTTTAAAAAGCACCTTAGCCATTGGAAAATTTTTTCAACCTATTTGTATTCCAAGGGCAGACACAAAAAATTACTTATTGCCTGCTATGACCTTAAGCACCTGCAAGTCTTTGGGCGAAATAGTGCCCTGGTATTACAGCAACATTGATAGAGTTCAGGACTTGTTTTGAGAATTTGGCTCTGAGCTAGTACAAGTTCTGTCACCTTTCTGCATTGGTTTTATTTCTTGGAGTAGCTTTTTCCTTGCCTGTTTGCTGGATGACCCCTGAGACCTTGCCACCACTGGGAACATATGCAAGTGCAGTGCCCTTTGAACTGAATTGCTGCTGAGATGCCAAAAATGTTACTGTCCTTGCTGAACAGTAGACAGGAAGGAAGGGGAGCCTGCTTCGATTGCACACTGTTTTCCTGGCCTACATGCCCTGGCAGCAGGATTCCTCAGTTTCCAGAGAATGTCATACATCTGCAGAAGTTGCAAGCTGTCAGAGCTGAGGAAATGCTCTCTTGGGAGCTCTTCCTTCATCACATCTGCAGATAAACTGTCTTTGCTTGTGAGTGATAGTGCACAGAGAGCTACCCATGTGCAAGACTGCTGTGCTACATATGCATGCAGGATGCCAGCAGTGTCTGCACTAGTACAGGGGTACAGAAACATCCCCTTTATCCACTCCCTCTGCCTCCCTGTGTGAAAAGCAGAGCACCTCTCCAGAGGTGAGCCCAAGGAGCTCTTGTGGTCTCTGGACTCTTCACATACAAAGTATGCCTATGCCTTAAAGAGTTAATGAAATTTAAGTTTCTTGGCTTCCAACGTGATCCTTTTCTAAGAACAGGCCAATTAAAATGATCTTGAGCGGAGCCAGGAGCTAGAACTCAAAAGGTTAGGAAACTTAGGGAACTTTATACTAGCTGGAGAGTTGAAATACCTTATAATTTAATTAATGAACCTTCTAATTAAGGGATTAACTTCTTTTAGGTCTAATTTTATAGAACGCCTAGCACTTGATATGTGGAGAACACCCTGAATATTTAAATCCACGGCAGTTCCACTCTGTGCAGATCCGCTGAAAATAGACAATTGCAGAGAAAACCCTTTAGAGCCACCATGATGCCTTTATATGGAAGTGCTGATAGCAGAGATGGGTTCAGGTAGACTGAGCAAACCTCTGCAGCTGAATTAAAGCAATGGCTTTTAATAACTGCGACTCCCTCTATACCCATGAAGCACCACCCTATGGCTGTGCTCATTTCAGTTGTCTTGAGAAAGTCATTCTCTTTTCATTCTGTGAGCCAGCTTCCCTTACCATCTAAAACAACGCACAGGTTTGGCCTTAAAGTTGGAGATTTCCAGCTTTGCCAGCCTATCCATCTGAAATGCCAGTTTAACCACAGCATGGGAATGGACTGTATTTGTGGTAGTTTTCAGTCTGTGATGCCTGGCCTTGCATGAACTTGGAAGCAGTGACTGGGGAGTGCAAGCTGGTATGAAGTATGCAGCAATCTCAGTGCAGGTTTCTGAAAGCAGCTGTACCTCACCAGAAATTCTTTAGTGGGTAATTCAGTGTGGGAGAAAATTGACCACCCCTGGGCTGAGGGGATACAGCTCATGCAGAGCATAGAACTTTGATTGTAGTTACCCAAAAGCCAAAAAATTGTAGTAAATATCTTTTCATGAGGAGAAAAAAAAAGGGATGGGGCTCTGTAAACAGTTCCTGTGTTTCTTCCACAACACACTTACCCAAGATAATGTTCTGATTCACTGTCTCTGCTTTCAGCATGGAAAAACTGCGCTAGCCGTGGCATCAAGGAGCCATCATGCTCTCATTGTAGATATGATCATTAAAGCAGAAAGGTACTATGCCACAAAACAGGTAAGAGGCATCCTTCATTACACTCAAGATACCTAAGGGAAAAGCCAATTCTGATTCTGAGCTGCCTTTTGCCTGAGGTTCCTTTTGGCAGGCTGCAAGACTGGCCTTGATGAATTAAAGTCAGGATTGGGAATGGGAAGGTCTCCAGGCCATCCAGGTTTTATTCCTGACTAGCTGTAAAATTGTAGGCAGATCTTACCATTTTACTGCATTGTGCTCTACACATAAAGAAACAGAGAGAGATTCTAAGCCAAATCCAAACTGTGTCATCAGCATCAGGGCTGGGATAACATGGATCCATACTGATCCCTGGATCCTTTGATACAGCAAAATCTGTGGTTTAAAAATAGCAGAGTGTAGATGTCTGTGACTCCTTTGCTAGCAAGGGCTCCGCTACTTCAACAGGAGTTCCCTCTTCAGTTCCTTGTGTGTTAATTATAAAATTAAAATCAATGAAATGGAAAAGAACTTGGCAAAAAGTGTGAAGGACATGGCTTAGATTGTCTGAATTTCTCACCTTCTTTCCCTAGTTTTACTCAAATGTAGGCTGCATAGTGATGGGCTTCTCTAAAGGGCTACAAGTAACTGCTGTATCAATTTGTGACTTTATCCTCACTCCTGCTTCCTGCTAAGGTGTTTGTTTCACCAGGTTAGCCAAGTGTACAAGCATGCTGATCCTGTCCCAGAGCCGGCACAGGAATTAGACAGTTTTACCACCCCATTCCTGCTCTGAGTGGCCAAATCCATGACACTTAACATTACAGGGCTGGTAAATCAGGGATCTAGATTAATTATTGTGAAACCTGCCTCCACAAACACCCTGTATTGTGCACTTGATTTGCACCACTTCAGCTGGAGTTGTCATGTTGTTTCTTTTGGCTTAGAAAGGAACTAGAAGTGAAGTTGTCTGTTGCCACAGAAGACATGACAAGTCTGACATCAGTAAGCCCATAAGGTTCCCAAACTCTTGGCATTGTTTACTGAATTTCCTGAAGGGAAGAAAAGGTATTAAGCAGATGCTTTTCTGCAAAAGCACCAGATATGTTGTGAAATGCAAATGTAAGTGTTTGTATCCTGTTGCCTGAGGCTGGGAGGGAAGCCTTTGGAAAGCTTAAATCTTACAGCTATGGAATATGATGTTGTTCAAGTGGTGTTACCATACTGGGAACTACAGCATTTTGAACCATTATTTTGAGGACCATCTTTTTGTTACATTCAGCTGACTTATCATTTGTGACAAAGCATTAGTCACAAAAGGAAATGTCATGTAGCTGTGAGGAAGGGCACATGATACTACAGTGTGAGTGTCATCTCTCTGTTTGCTCTTTTTTCTATTTATTGTTTCTACCTAACCCTTCCCTATCATTGTCCAGGCTGAATTTGACTGGATTTGAGGGCTGCTGTTACTATGCCACCTTGCCATTGCCTCAAAACACATAGCAGCAAAGAGAAGCTGTGCTGCTGCAAAGGAGGTTTTGTTTGTTTGCTTGTAGCTTTTTTCTGTGGCTTTTTTTAAAATTAAATGTCACAAGAAAAGCATCTAATCAGAGAGACCCTGAAGGTGTCCTGGAGAATGTCCTAAACTTTAGCTCGCACGTGTCAGGAAGCATGAGATAAAGTCTCAGAGATAAAGAGATCAGATGAATGGAATCAAACATATGTCACAACACTTAATCACTGAACTCAGACTTTTTTTTCTTTAAGTCTCTCATAAAATTAGGAAGTAATCCTGCTGTATTTTTATTAATTTAATTTAGAATGAAGCACTTTATGCTTAGCATTTTTAAAATGTGGCATACTGCCATTTCCTTTTTTGCTTAGTATCTGCTTTGTAATCCTCTATTAACTTCCTGAAGAATTTTTTCCCTTTGAAGATTGATTTGAAACAGTGCATAAACATAATGAAATACAGAAATAGTTGGAGCTTACCTGCCTAGGAATGTTCCCTGGACACTGCTTAGCTAGGGCTGAAATCACTGGTTTTTGCCAAGGTGCCCAAAGAAGAGGCAACCCCATCACTCCTGTTTCAGGTG
The DNA here is from genome assembly GCA_013397565.1 of Ptilonorhynchus violaceus. Taxonomy (NCBI): domain Eukaryota; kingdom Metazoa; phylum Chordata; class Aves; order Passeriformes; family Ptilonorhynchidae; genus Ptilonorhynchus; species Ptilonorhynchus violaceus. Next base: position 137,729 of record VZRJ01012750.1, read on the forward strand.
AGACATGCATATAGTAGGAACATCACTTTTAATCTGGAGGGTAAAATCCATGTCATTTTTGTTTTTATCTGATTTTACTTTTGCAGGAATGAAATTAGATCTGTGTTCAACATACATGTGTGTATTGGTGATTGGGGCTCCCCATGATAAACCTAATGGCTGACATCGCCAGGAAAGGATCTGGAAGTCCCCACTTCAGCCCAGTGCAGCGGACAGGGCAGAGGCAGGAACAGCTTGAGCAGGCACCATGCCCATGGTGCCTACCCTCTCCTCAGGGAGAGGTTAGTGCTTCAAGAAGCAAGAGAAAAGAGTAAGAACTGTGCCTGAAACCAGCCATGTTCTAAACATGACATACAAAGTAGACAGAACTGAGCAGCACAGCAGTACTGGCACAATAGTTGCTGTTATGTTGCTTTCGTGTATCAAGTACCAGAGAAAGTGGCTTATTTTGCAATTAACTTAGTAATACATAGCAACAGACACAGGAACTCTTTGTTTCGGTTCTGTTTCTATGAGCCATACACAGTTCCTTTACAGACACTGAGCAAATCCTCTGTCAGTAGCTACATCTGGCTGTACAGGACATTGCTCATGGAGCAAAAGTTCCCAGGTCTGTTGCAAAATTTATAATCTGCTTTCTTTTTCAGACACATCTAGCTCATAGTGGTAATGGGTCAGACTTCAGCGTGTCCTTCAAACAAGATCATAGTACACAGACCAAGCAAATACGTACCTCCCTTTGGAATCTAGCATTCAACCAGTTAAAACCCCATGAATGGAAAAAACTGGCTGTGTTCTGGAAGTTCACAGATGAACAAATTAAAGCTATTGAAGAACAGTGGACAGGTAACAATATCTGAATGGCCAGACATAATATATAGGCTAAAAACCCCAACAAGGCAGCATTGCTTTTTAAAGTGTGTGAGCATCACACAGTGAAGGGATACAAGCCTTGTCCCTGGTTCCTGGGAAGCAGTGCCGTAGAAATACAGGACACTTCTGCTCTCCCTATTGGCCTGAAGGAACCTTTCCCTTTGGAGATCAAAACCAGAAGCCATGAGCATCACAGAAGGGTCTCGCAGGTCATGCTGCAAGTGAGGACCTGAGGAACCTCATGACACAGAAAGATCTTGTTCATGTTCTGTCTGCACAGCTGCCATGAAACAGGAGCTTCACGTTTCAGGCCTCTCAAGTGCTGAGAAAATAATACTTCTACAGCACATATTGTACTCATTACAACTACTTCAGGGTGTATTTCCACATCTTGGGGAAAAATGAAAGGAAAAATTAATTTTAAGATCTATTAGGTTTTTTTTTCCTCTCTTAACAGTAGTGTTAGGATAAAATGAGAATTTTTTTTTAACTTTTGTAAGCTTCAGTCTTCATTTTTCTTCTAGGTGAGACAGGAAATAAGAGTTACTGAGTAGGTTTAAAACCTCTTGGAACTCTTAAAGTGCAAAAGCACAAAATACATTATTTCCAGCATATTGAACAAATACTTTGTGTATTGCATAGGGAAAAAAAGTTACAAGGAACATGGAAACAGAATGTTGCTCATCTGGTTACATGGTACCTTGATGGCTCATCAGAATCCTGTCAAATATATCTATGAAGATCTGGTGGAAGCAGGATTTCAGCCTTTAGCTGGTAAGTTGATACAGAGCACCTTACAGTGTCCTCTGCGAAACTGCAAAGCGGTGCCGAGGTCCCTGCTGGTGCTGGGAAGGTGTGGCCAGGGTGGGGCTGGAGGACACTTTCTTCCTTTCTGGGACTGCCCTTCCTGGGGGGTGAGGCTGCTTGAGAAAAAGCATTTATGTGAGACTTGAGGTTTCTAAATGAAGACAAAAATGTGCAAACTTCACTTCTCTCCTCCGTCCTGCACATATCGTTAAATTGTAATGGGCCACCCTTCAGTTAGATTAGTCTGATCTTGTACGAAGCAGAGAACACACCAAGCGTTTTCTCTTACTTTACAGAGAAGATCAGAGCTTCAATTAGCATTGGCATGGACTCCAGAAAATGTGCAATTTCATGAGTTCATCAATTCAATAAAACGTGGCATATATTATGGAATTACATGCCAGATGGAAAGTGGCTTTCAAATAACATCTCTTTTGGAAACCAAAACCTGTTTTGAAGTTGTACAGTTTTTTCCAGCCTAGAAGAACTTGCACTCCTGAAGTGGTTACTTCTTTCTCAAATGCTTGCTATACAGCAATTTAAAACATTTAAGAGTGAATGACTGACTGGTAATTTATGACTATACTGCTAAGCAAGAGTCACCCCTTACAATTTCTACACCTCATCTAGCATTGATAAAGGAATTCTGTATTGGAACTGCAAATTAAGCTATTTTATGTTTGACATGGAATGTAACTAAGATGTTTTCTACCTGAAAAAAATGAAATTTAAGAAGATTTAAGAAAATTTTGTGTATAAATCAATTACCACTTCCAGAAAAAGGTTGGCACCTGACCTCATCTGGGATTCAGGTTTTTATAAAGTCTTGCTAGGATTATGAAAAATCTTTCTTCAGCAGCATTTGATTTATGTAGTGAAGATACTCAAAAATGTCATGTGTAAAAACCATGTGTGGCTGGCTGCAGAATTTTTATCATGGCATAACATGGTATAAATACTCCAAAAAGAACATTTGATATTTAATAATGAACACATCTAGAAATTATTTACCTACTTCTTGTTCATATCTTGAATTAATATTTGGGAGTGTCTTGCTAAACATGTTTAAAGGTTTTATTATTATTGAATATATTTAGTATCTGAAAAATTATGTACATGTCTATCTTTGTGATCTTCTTTATAACATAGCAATAGTTTTATCATTTAGTGGAAGAAATGAATTGCCTTTTTTGTTTGCATATAGCTAGCAATATTTTGTACTGAATCCTACTGTTTGTAGTAAAAAGGTGATCTGTATCTTAGTCTGAAGTTTTATGCCAAACTGGCCTCTTGTGTGCAACTTTTTTTGACTCGGGTGCAGAGCATCACAGGAATATGAAGAACAGACTGGTAAATCCTAAGGTTTTGGAATTAGGGATCTAAAGTACAAATTTTTTGAACCATACAGTATTCATTGAGTTCTGCAACATTAGCTTGGAAAATGAAAATATTTTAAGAATTTGATGGACTCAGTATCTCACCTGGTACTGAGCTGCACCAGGTGCTGCACCCTGGGTGTGAAAGATACCACCCTGCTGTTTGTCATATAAGTACACTATTGTAGTATATAATTAAGGTGCATGTCAAATACGCTTATTTGCACAAGCAACTAAAAGTATATGTTACAAAAATAAATTTCATTTTCTCTTTAACATGGATGTTAGTATCATTGGAATTAAACAAAGAGATTCAGACAAAAATCACATTGTATCCTTTATTTAAAAGTGTGCAAAAGAGTCCTTAAATAAAAAGTGTTTGTCTTAATAATAAAAGGAGGTAGAACAACAGTTCAAGTTCTTTTTTCCCCTCCAGGTATTTATTACAAAAGCACTTTTACTTAAAAAAAACGTGTTTTTTAGAAAAGGGTAAAAACATGATATGTACTTTAGGCTTTACTATATCAAATCTGAAAAGACTGGGAAGAGGTACCTTGATTAAAAACCCCTACCGGTGAGAAAGATATTCAGTCAGTCAATAACTTTTATTGACTGAACACTGGTATGGGTTTGGCCCTGAAGCACTCGCCCAACTTGTCCTGCAGGTCTCACAGTGGTAGAGCCGGAAGAATGAAGCACAGTTCGAGGATACTTAGCAGCAGTGGCTTGTGATATGGTTTGCTGAAAAGTAATCAGATACATCAAAACACTTAATGGTACAAAAAAATTCACATTAAAATAGCTCTAGGTGAGCTGTAGTTTAAAAAGAAAGATTTGCAATCCAGCAAACTGAAATACACTAATCAAAAAAGGAAAAATAAATGGTTACTTTAACAGAAGGAACAATCTTTTTTTCCTTTCTTATCTGTAATACACTTTTTAGAATATAAAGTGCCAAACTTCCAGTTAAATAGGTACCTTGAGCTTTTATCACCTCAATCTTATTTCAAGGTTGGTTTGTTTCAGTTTTTTACTGAAAATTGTTCACAATTTTCCCCTGTAGTGCTAATTTAATCACGCCAACTTTCCTTTTGAAACTTAGTATTTGCTATGAGGCAGTCTCTGAAAGATCTCTGAAAGGAAAAGGTTTGCAATTTTATCAATTAATTTTCTGCCCAAAAAACTAGCCACCTTAGTGTAATAAACAGTAGTCATTCTGCTTTTAATCAAGGTGAACTCTCTCCCCTCTCAGATTAACTTGAGAAATACTTGATTTCTACATAGGTTTTTATTTGCAGAATGGGTGTACAGAATGTATCTCGAGCTGTCACATTTTTTATGTTTTTAGAAGTCAGTTTTTGGTACAGTAGTTCACAAACTTTCCTTATCACACTAGTCACAAAATGTGAATCCAGAAATCGTTCTTAATGAAATAATTATCACACTGAATCTCTAATCTCCTGAGAACATACAATTTAAATACTAATTTCTGCTTAGGAGCCCAAATTCTTGAAAGCTCTGTGCAGCTTGCCACAGGGCTGTGAGTGATGGGGGCCTTTTCTACTTTTGTACTGCCATGCGGGTGAGGAGACGGAGGGTGCTTGGGAGGTTGAGGAGGATCACAGCTGGGACAGGTGACCCCAACTGACCAAAGGGATATTCCAGACCATATGGCATGCTCAGTGTATAAAGTGGGGGAAGAAGGAAGAAAGAGGAACATTTGGAGTGATGGAGTTTTGTCTTCCCAAGTAACCATTACACGCAATGGTGCCCTGCTCTCCTGGAGATGGCTGAACACCTGCCTGCACATGGAGAGCAGGGAACTAATTCCTTGTTTTGCTCAGCTTGTGTGTGTGGCTTTTGCTTTCACTATGAAACTGTCTTTATCTCAGCCCATCAGTTTTTTTACTTTTATCCTTCTGATTCTCTCCCTGATCTCTCTGGTGGGGGAGTGAGTGAGGCTATGTGGGGCTTGGCAGCCAGGTGGGGTTAAACCACAACATCTCCTCACCAGTGCCTTCTACACAGCCCAAAGACAGTAAGTACTGTTTGCTATATTCAACAGACTCAAGTCTGAGTTTTGTCTAATACCTCTTCACAATATAATTTTTCTTCAAACTATTACCAGATGTGTTGTAATAAAAATACTACAAGAAGCATAATCTCATTTACCTGAGTGACTGGATGATGTTTCTCAACAATGACTGAACTCATGGGTGGAGCAACTCCCATCACTGCTAAACTCCCAGAAGCTCTGGATTTTTGTCCCATATCAGCTCGGCCTGTGATTCGAGCAGTGATTGTTCTTCCCGCTTTCTGTTGTGCAGATGTTATTACTTTTGCCATGGGCTATAAATAAATTAAATATTAATTGGTAAAAAATTCTAAACATAACATTTACAATGCTCTAGTATTTCTGCTCTGTTTTATCTGCCACATGCTTAAATGGAACATGTGATGTTGCACATAATCCAGTTACATTATACAGGACTAAATTTGCTCCACCTGGCTTCAACCAGGCTTACTCCATCTTTTTCCACTCTTAAGTATGATATAGCATTTCAAACAAATTACTTCTGTCCCGAGGGACATAAGGCTAATTTGATAAAAATCAAGCAGCATGGACAGTTTAGCTTTGCTCACTGACTGCATGCTTGAGTGACAGCTGAAAGTACTTCCATCACTGTGGAAATATTTCTAGCAATGACAAACCTTAATAAAAAAGCTTCCATGCATACACTAATGCATCTTTCTCTGACAGCTGATAGCAAACTGTGTCAGATGGGGAAAAGAAAGGAGGGCAGTTTAGCAATAAGCACAGAAAAGGGAATGAAGAGAAATTTCAAACAGCATGATACCGAAACAAAGCATATTCTTTCCGTAACAAAAGGGTATCGAGTAAAACACTGATTGTTCCTGTTGCACGATACCTACGTGTACATGCACTCTTCTATTCTTCATTTTGCCACACTGCCCTACCTCCAAAAAGAATTTAAAACGGCTCCTAGCATAAGTGGGTTTATGTAACATTAGTGAGCATTTGCAAGCTACTGTGTTCATACAGCTGTGTAAACTCTATGGCAGTGTCCTCAACTACATACCTGTGTGGCTCTGAGAAATGCAGAAATAAACACTACCCAAACTAATATTTGTTATGATTATCCCTTAAAAGAAGAAAGTAAGTTAATTTTAGCATGTTACCAGTTTTTGTGTTGATGTCACACCAGATCCTGATGCTGTGCTAGTGATGATTACTGGAGAATCAGAATCTAGCCTGGTCTGGGAAGTGCTTGCATGACCCAGGTGGCTAGAAAACTGTGAATGAAACCAGAGTTTACAAAGAATGAGTATTACTTTCTAGAAAACACAATTTTCTCTCTACTCCTTAGATGGTAAATAGATAGATCTACTCCTTAGATAGTAAATTTTTTTACTATCCCAATTACCCTTTTAATTGTAATGTCTCTGCAGATACTTTATTTCTAGCATTACTGTTTATTGTCTATTTAAAATTACTCATCTAAAAATTGTAGGAATGGTGTGAATAACATTTTTCACTATTAGAATGAAAAATCAGGACAGAGGCATGCACATCATCTCTGTTCTAATCTTTTCTCTAGCATGATACTGTTTTACAGTGGCAACGTTTTCAGGATGACTCCAGAGCAGGTTCAAAACAACCAAACTACTAGATGATGATCTGGCTAAGTTGATATGACAGGACAATAAGCTGAGTTCCCTCAGTGCCTATATGAATTACCCCCTTAAAAAAGAAGCCTTAAGTCAAGCCAGCTTTTCATCTTTTCAGATTATATTAAATTCAGGGGTTTTTTAAAAAAAATTCTCAACAGCTTTTTTCCAGAGAGAAACTTAGAGAGCAAATTATGCTTATTGTAGTGACCTTGTCTTCACTAGTTTAATGTATTTTCACTAAAATAAAGAGCTTAATGAAAGTACAGCAAGTCACAGCAGCTGTGCCCCAGTCACTTCATTTTCACAATGCAGTCTAAACACATCTACAGGTTTCCTTTTACACTTGGGCTCTCTTCAAAAAAGCCCCAGCAGAGGAATTTCATTTTTGTCACTGGCAAATACAGTTCTGTTCCAGCTACATGCTTACCATGCTTTCCAGCTGAAGAGCAGCTGCTGGTGGAGGTGGTGGTGAGGGTGGATTGTATTGTGAAGGAGGTGGCCTTCCTGAAGCCATGGTACCATTATCATTTCTCCTGCTTCCTATATCTATTATTAGAAACACAAAGTAATGGGATCAGCACATAGTCTAGCAAACCCTAAGGGGTGGGGGTGTGGGGGCAGATAAGTTACAGTAAAAATTTTAGTATTTCCTTAGGATTTCTGTATAATCTAATAAAAAGGATGAGGCTGTTCTTTATAGAGATAGATAGACAGAGAGATAGACAGACAGATATAAACATTCCTGTATTTTACCCATCTTTTGAGATGCTTGGAAATGTTTTTCAAGGGACTTGTTATGTCTCAACATCCCCGTGGCACATGTCATCTACTTGTAGTGCAACAAACTGAGGTTCTTCCTATTGCTCGCCACAACTAAATCTAGTGTGCAAGAGCTGCTCTTATCCTAAGAGCCAAAATCCAGTTAAGGTAGAGAACAGAAAAACACAGAAAGGTCATACTGGACTTCTGGGAGGGCACAAGATCCTTAAGGGAGCTTACTGGCAGTAAAATAAAATTTTACTTTAACTTTCCTGATAACATAATGCAATTCCAAGGAGCCATAGCTCGCGCATAGCAGCATCTCATCTCCACATGTAATTGCTGGACAGTGGCCTCATCCTGGCTGTAGGGCTGGGATGATCTACTGACACCCTACAGCTCTCATCTCCCCTCTCCAGGGTAGGCTGGGTAAGCCTGAGCTTGCACAAAATCCATCCAGGATACTTCTATCTCACAATGCAGATGTCCTGAGGATACCAGATCTGCAGACATAAGTCCAGTATCTTTTCCAAGCAGTTCCAGCTTTTTCCTTTTAGAATACAAACTTAAAGGAAGGAGAGAGAGGTATTCTTATTTACTCTCCTATTTCTGAAGCAGATGATGATAGCAGGAGTTCCAGGACAAGAGAACTTTGCTCATTCCAGGGACTAGAGTGACACCATGTGGTAGTTGTGTTTGGTTTTTTTTTTAACTCTTTGAAATAAGCAGGAAAAATAAAACGAAGGTGCTTCAAATCTGTGCAATACTCATAGATGTCAAGAGAGAAAGAATGCCAGAATATGCATTTTGTACCTATCTCTGTACACACACACTAGGCTTAAGCATAGACAGGACCAATCCACAGTTCTAGACTAGTCAGATCTGATTTATGGTACTGAAGAAAAATAGCATTAGGGTTTTTATAAGCAAAAAGTCATGAATTCCTGTGACTTCAATGTTCCTTTAAATACTTAAAGAGGTTAAAATAATCTTAACATACTATTACCAAAAGTCAGTAAATCAGCCAGTTAACTTTTACACCATCAACACTGACACTAAATTTTATGGAGCCATTGAGGTTGTGATACTTTCACACTATTAATAAATACATTATAGTGATATATGACATGTATGTTACCTGTATATTGTGTAAATGTATAATGTACTAAATGTACATTATAATAACCCAATAATAGATCTGTAAAGGGATGAAATTCTGCTTTTATATCCAATGACAGTAGGTGGCACTGCAGTGTTCATATAAATTTATATTGCTGACTGATTCTGGCACATGGAAGTTTTGATGTCCACAGATTACAAGACTGGAACAAATCACAGTCATCTGCTCTGATGTTTGAAGTTCTCCGATGTCCTGTCCACTGTTCTACCTGATTAAGAATGCAGATCAATGGTTGTACAACCATATTAAATAATTATGTAACTAACTTCATTAAAACCACCATCTGGCTGTAGCAAGAAAAAGACAGCACGCCTGGGGCAGGGGAGAAGATGGTACAAGACATGGTGGAAGATGATGGCCTGCTTGGGATCAAGGACAACAGAGTCTGTGAGATGTTGTGAAGACTCATTAAAAAAACATAATGGTGGACACACAAAAAAATTAGCCACAGGTACCCTAGCATCTAGCACAGCAAAATCTTTAGGTGTGGTGCTGGTGTAGAGTATCAGTTCCATCTTCTTAGTAAAATTCAAGCAAAATCTTTGGTCCATGAAACTCAGAGATTGTTCACAACTGTTCTAGAGCTCAGTTTTCTTCATTTCCTTACTACTTACCCTTGTTTTTATAGGTCTACAGAAACAATGCTTTTCTGTTTCACACCACTCAGTTACCTTTCATTACTAGGGAGACCTGTTGTCTGTTGCATGTTTTTTGAAAACAATAAACAAACAAATACAAGATAAAACTTCAAGATAGAACAGTTCTTAATTAGTAACGCAGTGAAAAATAAAGTACTTGGGAAATGCCCTCTAATTTTATTCCCAAATTCAGTATCTCCAAGAAATCATTTATTCTTGACCTTCTACAAATACTGATCCTGTGTTTTTACTAGCACACAGCTCCCACACTTAGATAATGTCATATTAATTTCCTAAGCAACTGCACCAATACCACATATGTTTAACAGGCTCAGACAGCTGCTCAGGTAACTATCCTCTTACACCTTCTTCAGGTTTTTATTTCCTCTTCCTTTCTACATTTTTTGGTGAAGAATTTCTCTAAAGTAGTTCAGAAGCTTCTGTATAAGACTGTTAAATTTAGCAACTGAAGTTACTTGTCTAAGGCAATTAACCACTACTGCCAGTATAGCTGGTTGTTGAGCCACATGTATAGCTGTGACACTCCTGCTGGCACAGCTATTTTCTCTTTAATGTAGGTTGCTGCACCAGCATGGTTATGTTCCCACTGCTACAGATTGTCTCACTCTGAGGAGGTGATTTAACTACATCAGTAAGCTCTTTCCTGTGTAGCTGCACAGGTTTCATGGGTATGCTGCTGATGAAAATAGACCGGTGTTTCCTGTTCTGGCACGGAGTTACAACTAAATACAGAACCTGAGAGATCTGCTTGCCTTTTTTACATTCAAAAGCAAGATAAGAAAGGAGACCTGTCTGGGTAAAGCTGATTCCTTGCACACTGAGATTCCAGAAGATAAAAGAATTTTCAGGAATTTGCTTTCACTGCCCCATAACCTCGTATTTTAAGAAGTTTGCCACTATGACTTCTTGTTCTGCCTTCAGCTGCAGGTCACCACTCTCCCAGCAATGTGGGATGAAAAGAACACATTCCTCCTTTCAACTACACCAGTATGAAGTTCAGCATCAGATATTCAAGACGACATATTCAAGACGACATTTTAAAACAATAAGAGTTTAATAAACTCCATATTGCCATAAATTCTCAAATTAAAAACAAAGAAAAAAAGGAGGAAAAGAACTCCACTAAAACAAACAAACAAAAAATCCCAAACAAATCCAACAAAAATGCACACACACTACCAGATTACAGCTGCTATTCATACTAACCAGGATCTGGCCTACTGTCCTTGCTCTGAAACATGGACATTGCTTCGAGATTCAAAGCACATACACCACGCATAAAGGCTTTCTTCATAGTGTCTTCATACTGATCTCTTTCACTGTGCAGTCGCAGAATCTCAGCTTTTGTCTGTTCCAAAGTAGCAGTTAACTGCAAAACAGAATGAGGAAACAGTTCTCTTGTACTTCTGAATGCAACTACAAACATATTCATCAGTTAACTTCAAAAATCATTTACTATATTTACAAAGATAGAGGTTTTCACTTCAAAATCTCTGCTTCACCAGAGATGTACAGCTAATTGTAGTTTCTTTGTACTACAGCACAATATTAGTAATAGAGCATATCAAGGACAAGAATTTAATCAAAAGGACTGTCAGACCCTACCTAAGCAGCTAAGCAGAAATACATCCTGCAAACTTTTGTCTTTTAGAAGTTAGGCATCTGGCACAACCTAGATTTCTGCAGAAAGATGGGTTCATTCAACAGAAGAGCAAGTGTTCTCAGACAATTATTTAAGCATAGGATGAATTTTCATTACCAATCTCTCTTCTCTAGATACCATAAAAAACTAAAAATGCTGAGAGAAGAACAGACCAAGTTGCTACTTACAGGTTTTGTGCTGATAAGATACATTTGGTAAGCCTGTTCTTAAAAATTCTAGGTTTAATTTCTTGTTGAAATACAAAGCTCTTAAAACTTGTATTTTAAAACTGATTACTTTGCATGCACCAATGCACAGGTTGACAATTTCACCTTAAGCTCTGAAAATTCTTTAGGAAGCTTAATTGGCAAGCTGAAGAAAAATCAAATTTAATTTCAGCCTTTAACAGAGTAACTATTACAGAAAAAAATACTGTACTCATCATGATCATTCATAATAATAACAGTCTTCTATTTCCATTGTCTTCTTCATTAAGACCTCAAAATGCATAGCCCGTATTAACAGGATACTGTTAGAAAACAAATGGCATTCCTATTGGTGGGTAGAGATTTGCCTCATTTCAGGAAAGTCCAATTTATTTCATCTGTGCATGCAGATCAGCAATATTTGATAACAGATGCAGAGAAAAAAAGTCTCATCTGAAAACATAACAGAGATCTTAGGTCGACTGAGATCTTCTTGTATACTTGGGAGCTCTGTATTGCTGGAAAATACTCATGTTTGTTAGATTTGCTGAGAAAGATACTTTGGAGGGACAGAGATTGGGAGTGAAGGAGCAAAAGAAGAAAAAAAAAATTTATTTTACCTCTGCAATTTTGGCTTCATAATCATTGGTGAGCTGAACACAGACATCTTCTGCCCTTAACTGACAGGCTCTTGCTACTTTGTCTTTCCACTTTAGGTCACTAAGAGAGCGCCATGCTGCCCACACTTTCTTCATCAAAGCTGTCCGGAATTGTCTGTCTGCTATTCTATTTGCATATTCCTTAGGAAATAAATATAACCACATCATATGAAAGTTCAGGGTTGATAAAAAGTTAAGTAGTCCAGTGTGGATGATTGCTTTACAGTTTATTACATAGATCACAGTAGGAACCCCTTAACTGAGCTACAGATCCTATGGTGAAGTGCTACACAAACAGTATCAGCAGCTCAGTGCTGCCTTTGTGCATGTGCCATGGCACATTACTGTCCCCGCCACAAAAAACCATATTTGTGAACTCCTAGGTTACACAACATAGTGGTCTTACTCTTATTTTAATGACATTCAAACAACAACCTCACATATATGGTGTAAACACGCCTGTGTGAAGCCATTTAGTGGGTATGTGGCACATTTGGATTCACTGCAGGAATCACATGAAACCTGCAGTCACAAAGATTGCAGATGGTTAGCATAAAACACTTATCTTTTAAATAAATTTAGACTTCAGGATTGTTTAAAAACTACTTTAAAACAATTCTGCTATTCTACTCTACTTCAAAATAGTCAGCAGACAATGGTTTGACTTTTTTTCCCCTTCCAGAGAATATTCTGACAGCAACATTTTTTTAGAACTGATCTTTTCAAACTGTTATTTGACACTGTCAAATATATCAAAATAGAAACACTGTAATTTCTTCAAAGTGTAACAGAAACTGCAGCAGCTCTGACCCTTTTGAGTTCAGAGGTTTCATTTTCATTGCATTTTTATTTTGTGCACATACCTCTTGCTTGGCTTTAACATGCTGAATCCGCCACAGCGTAAACTTTCTCATCAACTCTACTCTCTCCTTTTGCTTTTCTAATGTTCTGGTCAAGTTGGTAATTACCTGCAAAAATATTTATGAACACTATTTCAAAAGCTATGATCTCTGTAAGGTCAAATAGAACTTACTTTATGCCTCAGTTATTTTTCACTTAAAGCACTTGCCTTTAACAGATGCCTTCTACTGAAACTTCCCCTTACTTTAATCAAGTAGGAAACAGTAATCAGATTTCAAATCAGAAGTAAAATTCCTGTGGCTTCAACACTCAGATTGTGGCACTTTCATTGTGCAGTTTTAGGAGAAGTTCAACTGAATTGCTATTTCCAACCTCCATTTGGTTTCTACTGTGAGCTACTTTCTCATAATTAAATGTTACTGTAGCATAATCTCTTATTTCAAAGATAATTTTAATAAATCAAAAACATTTGTGTTAGAAGTTTGTTTCACTTGTTTGAACAGGATAAACAAGCTAAGTGGTTGCTAAGAACTAGGAAAATCTGACTAAGAATTGTTACTCTCTTTAGAAGTTCTCATGAAAGACATTATATAGGCCTATAGCAATTAAAATATTTGAGAGGCAAGATGTCCTACTGGACAGAGACTGCAACCGGGGACTTTTACCACCAATCTCGAAAATTAATGAGTATACATAAATAGCTGAGGTCCCCCGATTAAAAATTAAGCCTGGTATGATGCAAATTTGGTACACCAAATTTGAATATTTCTCTATATTTTTGCCTAACTTTTTAAGATACATTCTGTCACCAGTCACATATGAGCAACTCCATACAGTAACCTATCTTGGGACTTTTGGGAATAATGTAAAGTTATTTTAACTACTGCATAAAGATTGTTAAGAACAACGTTTTATGATAATACATGCTAGCATATATTAACATTATATTGCATATGTTACAAGTAATAATCATTGACCAGACATCAATGAAATTAACTATACCTAAAAGAAAATTTACCCTTAAATCAACCAAGTTATCTAGCAAATAGTACAAAACTCCTATTTTGTTTCAGGAATTCATAAAAACTGTTTCAATCAATCTTCAGAATGTTTAATGAAATATTACCAAGCAAAAACTTAGTTTCTTTAAGGTGTTCAAAATATCAAAGTAAAAACAAATAAAGATGAATTTGATACCTTTGAAGTAATTTAAAGATGACCCATATATAGATTTTTATGAATGACATCTTCAGAATATTGTACATTAATCCTGCATAAGCTACTTTAGTTAAATACGTCTAACTTTTCGCAGTTTCAGAATAACTGAAGTCTCAGCTACAAAAGTAACAATGAAATTATCTAAAATTAGAAGCAGCTTTGCATAAATTATCAACAAATTAATGAGAAAATAGAAAAAAATTAAATTGATATATTAATTACTTTTGTTGAATAAGTGTCATTGTTGAAAAATTGAAAATCAATTTTCAATGCTGCATGCATGCTGATACACACTAGAAGTCTTAACCTAAGTCTATTTTTGTTAATTAGCACATTTTTGCAAATAAAAAGCATTTGTGAGATTTACAATGTGAAACAAGAATCTGCAATACTTGTAATGTGTGTGAGGTAGATGGACTTTGGGTTATGTCTATGTCAGGATACAGCAGTTTTGATAGTTATGGAGTGATACAGGGAAGCATGGAAGCACTGCCACCTTCCATTCAGGTGGTAGCAATGGTAATTTTCAATTCAAATGACTTTTTTTATAAACAGAACTACAAAATTGGCTGAAGAAATAATTTTTTTGGTAGCAGAAAATAAAACAGAGCTTTCAAGATATCATTGAGAATTATGGCACATTAAATAGGACTGAAACACAATGGTATCCAACACAATTAGATGTCTGAATGGCATAGGCTGAAATAACTATGCACATAGGTACTAGTTACATTGTGTGGGACTAATCCTGTTCTTGTAACTTTACAACATTTACATTTGCTTGGTCTGTAAGATTAGTCTGCTTTCCAAACGGACATAGAACATCACCTTCATTCATATTTTAACTCCTGCAAAGTATGGTTTTTGAAAAGGTAAATAGGAATTAGAAACCCAAACTCCATTAAGTGTTCTCAAGTACAAGGTAGAACATTCAGGGCAGCAGTAAGAAGACTCAATTATGTTATGGAATGCAAAACTGCCAAGATTTTATATCCGCTTTCACAATTCTAGTTAAATTTTGAAATTGTTTACATTGTTGACAGCAGGAAAATGTAAGTCAGAGACTCCAAATGTCCTATCTTAAGAACACGTACAAATATAGAGTTCCTAAGAATCCTAAAATAGAGGCTCTTCAACATTTGGGATACTGAGGCCCGTTTAAAATTCAGGAAAACTAATCTAATTATTGAAAATTTAGAGGCTTTTAAAGTGTGAGAGCTAATAGACTCACCTAAGCCTGTGAGATCTTCATGAAATAAATAATAAACAAGATTAGAGCCTAGATTTAAGAAGCAAACAATGCAAAGTATGCACATATAATGTGTTAAGTTTTCATGGTTAGCATGGAAAACCCTATTAGCAACAATGATTATTTTTTTACTATACAGTCTGAATGTATTATTTACTTCTCTATGTTACTTGCTTAAAAAAAAAAGTCTTGTTCAAAGGATGGACCAAAAAATTCAGCGTGGACGTTTTCAAATAGAGAGGAACTCTTAAAATATGAAATTGAATTACTACCTCATCTTTCCTGCTAATTGAGATTTCATAAGTGTGAAGTAATTCCTTCTGGTTTTCCATCTCATTCTGCAATTGTTTCACATGTGCAGCGTGTTTCTCTTTTTCTTGCCTCATTTGAAGCTTGTGGTGTTGAATCAAATTAAGTTTCCAGTTTTTCAATTCAGTCAGAATATTTGTCTGAAAAGTTAAAAGGATGACAGTAATGCAACTAGTTTAAACTATCCCCTCCTCCCTCTTATTTTAATCTTAAAATACTTCGTAATTAAGGAGACATGAATATTTACAGTGATACCTTCATTACACAGGCTGTTTATAGCTATAAATATTACCAGACACAATGAGCTATTGAATCATGATATCTGAACATCCATAATAAGAGACAGCTATTCCAAAGTTTTGAAACAAGACATTCTATGCTATATATGCTTATGTGCAATATGCAACAATGAAAGACACCATTCTGCGAGCAATCACACTGCAACTTTTCCTGCACTCACTTATTCCACAAAACACTGATATTCGTGAATGATTTTTAAGGATTCCATACAATATAAATACCTTAAGACTTCCACTCCAAAGATCAAGTATGTTTTCTATTTGAGTGAGTTTTTCATCTGGTAAAGTTAATTCAGTCACTGTGGTTTTGTTGACTTCTCTCGGATCGTGTGTGGACCCTTGCGAAGAAGTTGCTTCTGAAAGAGCCGGGTGTTCCATATTGGCCTGCTTCACTGGTATGGAGACTAAAAATTAAAAGAGAGAATAAGGACTGACACACTGGAAAGGCTAACTGGTCGACATTCTGGGTGAAAGTCAGAAGCCAGGCATTGATAAAAAGGAAATAAAATATTTATGACATCAGAAACCTCCTTTCTCCACATCAGAACAAACATTCCAATTCAAATACATGCTTCCAAGACACAAATACATTTAAATCAACAATCTTATTGTAACCTTAGTCAATTCAAAAGTACTGCTCCCTTACAATACCATATCTTAATATAATTTAATTTTAAAGAGAATGATCACAGCAAGCACCAAAAATATAGCCAGAAACAACATCTCTAACTAAAGACTTCTTAATAATTAACATCTCAAGTCAAAAAATCTACTAACTTTTGCCTTTTTCCTCAATGAGACTGTAAACACCTGAGGTCTGTGGTGTTCCTTTATAAATTCACAAAGCAGCCTGTGAATATATTTCCATGTTAATACGTACCTGCATCCATTTTTCTTAAAGCCTTAAATTTTTTCATCTAATTAGAGTTTACACAATTTGAGAAAGGAAGTATCTACTACGAATTTATATAATGCCTTACGCAATAAAACCTCACTTTCAGGTGCTGTGGCTAGTTACCACTGCAATAAAAGTTAACACCTGCCCAAAAGGCAATAGGAATGCATTTGAGCCAAGAATAAAATTAATATTCAAGTAAACTTGGGAAATAAAAAATTGTTTTATATTTAGTTATTCCTTACAGAAAATTTGTTGTTGTGTTGACAACTGAATAAAAAAATTTGGAAAGAAGAGACCTTAGCAGATTCCTGCTCATAACAACAAACAGGACAACTTCAAAAGAATACTCTCTTTTTTTCATAAACTGAGAGAGGAAACCTCCAACATTTTAGTCTTCACTTCTGAAAACAAATATTGTCTTTACAACTGGTTTCATAGTGGTTAGGTCCTATTTTTTGGATCAACCTAGAAGAGATAAGCTTGTCTGCCACAAAGCAGTAGCTTCAGTGGACACTAGAAATGTATGTTTCTAATTCATTTAAGGCAGAGCCTGGTGGTTGATACTCTTTTACAGTTATTGTCACTGTTAGGTCACCTGTCCACAGGAAGTGAGAAGAGCTGTCTGGCTAATACTCCATGCCACAAAACTACTACGCTCATGCTCCAAAACAAGAAGGAAATAAGAAAGAACTGTGGTGCAGAGGCAGTAACAACTGCTTTTTGATATTTCTCTCAAGGTAATACAAAACCACACATCATAAAATTAAAATCAACCTGAGCTAAACAAGTCCCATCTAACACACCATTCTATAGACTAGGTGTTCTATCCCATTACAGAAGCAAAAGACCATAAACAGATTATTCCCCATCACAGTATATTAAGATCAAGCTTTAGCTTTTTGTCATTGTTTCCCTTGCAAATGGCAGAAGTATTGCTCAGGTAGTGGCAGAATTTCAATGCTCGTTGCTTGTAAAAATCTCCAAAATATGTCATATGCCAGACAGATGATCCAGATTACTTAAAATGCATCTAATTTCTGTGGTGAAAAATCTGGCTGGCATTTGACGAAAAAATTATCTGGCAATGTTACCACTGTTAAATATTCCCAGTCCTGTCCTTCACCACTTTTTCCCATTCCCGCATGCGACTCTGCTCTTCCTTCAGTTGTGACATGAAAAGCACAACGGTTTGTTTTTATTTTTAGATTTTTACTATTTGGTTAGATTACAAAGATATTCAATTTACACAGCACAGTTTGCAAGATACTTTCAAAGAAAAAAAAATGAAACAGAACAAAATGTAACCAATAAAAACAGGACATTAAAATAGACTGACAACTGTCATAGTCTGAGGATCATAGTATTACAAGTTCATCACCCTCTTCCCCTTAATTCTCCTATGAACAGATTATCCTAACACAGCTTTCATTTTTCTCATTTACCATAGGATGTATCATATCTTTATTGAATCTACCAAGTGTGTCTGTTGTAAGTTGATATCATCATCTCATGTAATTCATCTTGGCCTTCTCATATTTTTGCCATAATTTTCTAGTTGTACAAATATTAACTTAATTCTTATTTCTAATGCTCTCCTTCTGTCACCTCTATTCCTTCCATAGAATTATATGATGTCATTCAGTTACAGTGTGCTAAGATATCAAGGATATTGGAACCATTTGGATATGGTAAGTATAGAAATGCACTTTATTAAATAATCTCCACACGCATTTACCGCAACAAATCTCTAGATGGAGGTAATGAAATTAGCTGTTTATCCAGATGTCTGTTATCCAGATACTACTGATAGTTTTTTCTGTGTTGTTCTAGTATCTGACTTTTTCTGCTTTTATTAAGTAAATAAGCTCTGACAGACTGTTCTCGCACATGACATGCTATTAGTGGCCCAAGCTGACCACAGCAATTCGCTAAAATTTTCTAAGAAGTCTAATGGATCCATACCGAGGACTGGTAACCTGAAGAGAAAGAATTTTTCCACTGTTTGGGTATGAGTCATCATTACACATCTATGCAACAAATAATTTACTGCTCCAGTCTTAGTAATTTTCAAATTTAATCAGCTAAACTGGTAACAAGAACAGGAAATTAAGTTTTATGTTTCAAAGTTTAAAAGCATTTGGACACTGAACTGAATTGAAAAGTACAGAATGTTTATTCTAATTACTTTTCTTATTTACCTGGAAGTTTTTAGGGAAGATGCTATGTATACTTAAATTTTCTGCAACAAATAGAGATTACTAGTAATCAGACTTCTACCATCACAATGGTAACACCCAGACCAAAGAATACATAACCAGAACTTCATTTCAGAAGGCATCACATAGCATTGGGAACTCTGTTGTCTCAATACCATCAGATGGAGAAGGGAAAAAAGCACTGCAAACCTGAGAAGCTCTGCAGAAAAGCAAACTTTCAAGTTTTAACTCTATGCTT
Source organism: Ptilonorhynchus violaceus (assembly GCA_013397565.1). Classification (NCBI taxonomy): domain Eukaryota; kingdom Metazoa; phylum Chordata; class Aves; order Passeriformes; family Ptilonorhynchidae; genus Ptilonorhynchus; species Ptilonorhynchus violaceus. The sequence continues at coordinate 156,871 of VZRJ01012750.1, forward strand.
GCACAGACATGCATTTTGGTTACAGAGTTACAGAATGCTAACCTAATAATTTATGGTTTTGTTATTTTAACACAGTAACTGCATTAGATCCAAATGCCAAAAAGCCTGATTTTTAGTACGAACATGTAAGCAGTGCCAAAAGAATGGAGTTTAGCAAGAAAATTAACTGTCCTTCAGAAACAACCTGGTAAACAATCCCCACCTGATCAGCATTAGAGATATGGTATTAAACTTGAATTTAACTGTTTTCTCACTGTTCATTCAGTCTTGTTATTACTATCACAAAAAAAGAAGGTATTCTGAGACCATTAACACTGTGGCCAACACTACTCCAATACACAATCACCATCAATCAGTACTAGTGGTTATACAGAAGAGTTCAAGATTTTGATCAGATCTTTTCCTAAAAGTTGAAATAACCTTATTACAACCAGATTGTTTCAAGCTCTGTCCAAGGAGGTATAAGACATCTCTCTCCCCGATCGGGAGGATGTAGTGACATTTTGAACAGCAAATCCATATTTTGATAAAGTAGCAAAGCAAAGGAAGCTTGTTTACAGCACGTAATAGATAGAAGCAGTATGAGTCTGTGTAAATATTCTTCTTGTCTATTCTATTCTCTGGTAAGTTCAGAAGCACCTTCTTTACTGTTTTTAATCACTTTTTTACCATTTTGAAAATAACTGACAAATTGTATTTTGCAGGGTGCTGCCCTTTGCAAAGATAATAAACATCTGAGCGGTTCCTTACAATGAGCAATACAATTCTTTCAATGAGAACTACAATGCAAAATTTTGATTACCATCAAGTATAAGACTATTTCTTTCCCCTGTCCTATGACAATTAACTAGAACTTGCAAATGACTGTTCTGATTTGGTAATACCAAGCATATTAAAAAGATAATGCCATTCAAATATTTCAAGAGAAGCAATCTAGGGAATGGAATTTTGTCCTCTCACTTCTACGGCCATAATAAGGAACAAAGATCTGATACGCTACATGTTTAGCCTCATATAACGGTTTGACGTTGGGTGGATGCCAGGCACCCACCAAAGCCGCTCTCGCACTCCCCTCCGCAGTTGGACAGGGGAGAGAAAATATAACAAAAGGCTCATGGGTTGGGATACGAAAAGATCACTCATCAAATACTATCACAGGTAAAACAGGTTAGAATTAGAGATATTAATTGAATTTATTACTAACAAAATCAGAGCTTAATGAAAAGTGAAATAAGACCTTAAAAACACCTTTCCCCCATCCCTCTCTCCTTCCCACCTCTACCCCCTTCCGCACTGGCACAGGGAGACACGGAATAGGGGTTACGTTTTTTCTCCCACTGCTCAGGGAGAGGAGTCCTTCCCCTGCTCCAACATCTGGTCATGCCCATGGGAAACAGTTTTCCATGAACATTTCCAACATGAGTCCATCCCACAGGCAACAGTTCTCTGTGAACTGCTGCAATGTGGGTCACGCTTCCACAGGGTGCCATCCTTCAAGGACAGGCTGTTCCAGCGTGGGTACCCCACAGGGTCACAAATCCTACCAGGAAACCTGCTCCAGTGTGTGTGCTCCTCTCTCCATGGGTCTGTCTGGGCCTCCCATGGCGTCACAGCCTCCTCTCAGGCATCCACCTGCTCTGGTGGGGGTCTCCTCCACGGGCTGCAGGTGGATCTCTGCTTCCCCATTGACCTCCATGGGCTGCAGCGCACAGCTGCTTCACCACGGGCTGCATGCACCACGGGCTGCAGGGGAATCTCAGCTCTGCTGTCTGGAGCACCTCCTGCCCCTCCTTCACTGACCTTGGTGTCTGCAGAGTTGTTCCTCTCACACATTCTCACTCCATTCTTCTCTGGCTGCATTTACAACTGTGCAAAGCCTTCTTTTCTTCTTCTTAAATCTGTTATCACAGAGGCATTACCAACATTTCTAATTGGCCCAACCTTGTCCAGCTGCACATCTGTCTTTGGAGCTGCCAGGGATTGGCTCTGTCAGACATGGAGGAAGCTTCTGGCAGCTTCTTACAGAAGCCACCCTGTAGCCTCCCGCTACTACAGCTTGGCCATGCAAATGCAATACACCTCAGAAAAAAAACCCTAAAAAGTAAGAGCATAACCCCTCTGAAAGTTAAAGAGAAGCAGGAGACCAGGTGGCTGGCTAAGATTTTCTCTTCAGACAAATATGATGAAAAATAGAGTATACAGTCATGAACCAAAAAAGCCCACAAGTCTAGTGCTTTGATTCCGATATTCTTTCTTATGAACAGCAATATTACACATCACAAAAATTCCCTTACAAAACAATTTTCCACTCAAACTGGGAGACAAAACTCTAAGCAGAGGGAGCACAGGAGACAATATCCAAATTAAAATTTGCACCATAATATAATTCCACATAGCTGGGTTTGAAATTGTCAACTGCCCTTTTAAGAACAACTTCTCAGGTTGAGAAACTGTTCCAGCACCTGACATGAACTGCTCTACAAATCAAGCGTTTTGCAAGTGTACTTGAATCCTGGCAATCTGCTAATGTGACTGATCGACAAAGGAAGAACATTCAGAGGGGATGAGCACCCTGCTCATGGAGCTCAGGGAAGAATACAGGGAGTAACCACAGCTGTTGTAAAGAAAGCTGAAGTTATCTCAACACAGGAAGGGGCTGTGGATGGCCCTTGTTTTTCATAAAAGGCTGTACCAATTGAGCGGACAACTGTGTTGTGTAAGTGGCCTTAGTTAATCGTGAACTCTGAATGCATTTCTGCGCTAGCCGGTATAAAAACTAAGTGACCAGCAAACATAGCAATGGACTTGAGCTGACTTTAACCCACACAGGCTTTCGCACCAGCTGGGGACACCTTGTGTCACGGTAGTTCGTATACAGAGACCAGCAACAGGAATCACAGCTGTACTGTGATGTAACTCTGTACCGCAGATATTCTATTCAGGCTGTGACTGTTCATTTAAGTCCTGCTCCGATTTTGGCTAACACACAGCTTATGCCAAGGCCTGGTGTATCCTGGGAGTAGTGCCATGAGGTCAAGGTGAGAGCAGCAGGTAGGCAGGACATGATAGACAAAAGGTCATTACACAGCTGTCATCACCTACAACTTGCTGTCTCCTGCAGCCATAATCCTTCCATACAGATAGTCTGGCAGTTGTTCCAGAATCTACAAACTTAAAGAAATAGTATGGACCAAACTTTCAAGCTGGAAGGTATAAATATGTCACATGCTCCTCTGAACAGTAGAGATGAAGCCATCCATAAAGGCTGTCAAGAAGACAGAACTGTAGCTAAATATTTTTATAACAAAATAGAATTATAAAGAATAGAAGCTAGTTTAAAGTCAGTTTTTCCTGATTATGTTTAACTTCCTAGAAAAGGAATAATGCAGGTGTGATTGTTTCCTATTTCTTCTGAAGCAAAATTAACAGCAAAGCAAAATTCTCAATCAATCTAAATGCTAGTGACAGAAGCAAACTATATATATATATATATGTATACATAACCACAAATACCAATGTTACTGATGCATTACAAGACACTATGTTTAGAGTACTAAATACCAAGCAATAAAATAAAACTAGAATAACAGGATTGAACTAAAAGAGCAAAAATGACATTTACGTAGTGGCATGATTAGTCATTACACAAAGCCCTTTTAAGACAATTCTTCCTTTCAAATAATCATTGTTTAAATACATATTTCTCTATCACAGCAGCACAGGCATGAACAAAAGCAGCTGTGACCCATCAAATTTCAACGAAGTATACTGTAAGTAAGGTATCTCTTCTTCCATTATTACACCAACCACTTTAAATATCTGCACCACAAAACACAAAGAACTGTCAGCACATCAATATTGTCATTTGAAAGTGATGTCAGAGAAAGAACACTTCAGGCTTCCTAAATTTCTTGTTGTGCAAAATGCAAATGTACTACAGATGAGCTACATATACTTTTCAAATTGAAGCTATTAAAAAATTTAAGTCATAAAAGTTGTATCATTGTTCTTGTAAGCTCAACACATAGTCTTGGGCATACTACCTGCAGTCTGACAGTGACTGGCATCATCTGTTATCCTTGAAGATCTGTCAGCTGGTCTCCGTTCTGAGGCAGGTTCTGGCAACTTTGAGACGCACTGTTCAAACTTCGGAGTCACTACAGTATATTGAAACAGCTCTTCATATTCATCCTGTTGCAAAGTGGTGACAAGCAATTATAAAACTACAATTACATTTTTAAAAATGAGGCATATGTAGGAAGGAGTGCAAATTATTTTCTGTAATTTTGACCAGCTTTTTTTTTATTATGGTGAAAACTAAGTGGATTTCCCTTAAAGTTGCAAAAGTGGGCTGTTTTCCTACAGTGATTATAATAATTTAACTTTCTCTTGTTTAATGTTCACATTCCTTCTGATTACAACTGGATGCACTGCAACAGTTACACAGAAACACTCTGACAGATGTCAGAATCAGATACTATAATAGGCATCTAAAACAAAAGCAAGAACTGCAAAAAACTCCAGTTCCAGATCATGTAATTTATTAATCACCCAAAATTATTTCTAATCACTACTACTAGTGCTTCAAAGAAAAACACATATTTTTATAGCCCTGACAAAGATGCTACTGAAGACAGTCACACTTCACATTCTGTAAAATTACAGTTTCTTTAGTGGAAGAAACTAATGCCAATCATCGAAAGAGATTTGATTATCCACTGTTTTGTTTAGAGTAGATAGAATTATAATTACATGTAATACATAATTATATAATCATAATTATTCTCACTTTAGATTATTTATTTTTAAAAAGATACAGGTATAGGGAATGTGTATATATAAATAATACAGAAGTTTTCCTATTAACAAGTTATAAAGCTATCTAACTGGTGTGTGGCATTATACTATGCACCAAAGTATTTTAATATTTTTATTAAAATTAACATTTTTTTAAAATCTCCTAATGAAACAGATTTTCAGGATGAAAGTATTTAGTGTTCATTGTGAAACTGTAAACAATCTGTATTATAGCTTAAACATACAATCCAGTATTAATTAAACCAGTTCCAGTAGCAGTTACATACAATACCAAATCAAATCTGTTAATTAAAGATTTCGAAAACACTAAACCAGGCCACTAGCAGTTATTTTTTCTTCACTTAGTATTATCATATTAGTTCTGTTCAGTATCCTAATGAGGTCAAACCACAGAAACCAAGTGTGAATTGAAAAACTAATTTCCTCCTGAACAATCAATGAAAGGTACCAATTACACGTAATACGTTTCTGAATCTAATAACTGAAAAGGATAATACTTCAAAATTTTCAGTGTAACTCTTACATTTTTGTGGGTTTCAACTAATTTGATTAGAAGGTGGGAAATGGGCATTTAAATGGAAACTAGAATTCAGGTAAAATGTACAAAACCTAGCTTCTTAAATTCTCTATCATATTCAAATTAAAAGCCTAAATAAATGTATATGAAACTACAGAATTACAAATACATGGTGTATCTTTTGGACAAGCAAGAGTGTCACATTCCACGTAAAAGGTATAGTTAGCTGCAAATCAACAAGTTATCAATTTTTCCATCATCGTATCTTTCTAAATGAATATAGTTTAGATTCATAAGATATCAAAGGAAGAAAATAGATATCTTCAGATCTGTTATTCAATCAGGAACTACATGGAACCATACGAAACTCCCTACAGCAAAATTTTTGCTGAGTAAAAAAGCCAGTATTAGCCTTAACTGACCTAAATTAAACGAGTGTGCAGAAGACATTAGATCATACCTTTGTTTTCTTCAAAGAGATCATGTAACCAAATAGCAAATTAATTCCCCACAATCAAGTTAGTTCTCAGACAGAGCTGATCCAGCTGCTTCCATGATTATCTTAGCCAATTGAAAGGACATACTAGGTTAGATGTCAGGTGCAAGCTGGCAGCTCACTTGGAGTCACCCTGCTTGTTCGCTAGCACACAATCAGTCCTACTACAGACATGCCTAGCACTCAAAATATATGTATCAAGTTACGGCAGGAAATTTCTTTCAAGTTCTAACACTTTTATTAAAACCCAGAGAATCCACTCTGTACAGGAATACGCACGCTTACGCGCCAACAGAAAGTGTCAATAGACAGCATCCAGTGACAAATCTGGAAATAAATGTTTATAAATTACAGTATTACAACACTGTTGAAATGAAGTTGAAATGCAAATATCAAAGAAAGCACAGTATCGCAATTGTAACCAGAAGCTTAGACACACCAAAAAATAATGCTGGAGACTGTACTGGGAATATGTATGGAAACATTGAGTGATTAAGTGTATTTCCTCAATCTCAAATACTCCATAACAAGTATGCTGCGACTGGAATGCAATATTGACCAATAAATTTAAAATATAACCACAATAAAATAAAATTAACAATATATCTTTGGTTTACTGTCTTTCTGCTTTAAGCAAAACTTTCAAGCTGTTTTGTCAACTGCAAACAATTCTGTTCATGTATAAAACTAGAGGAATGTAGTTCTATGACCTGAAGGTCAGTGGAATTCTGAGCATTTAATGCATACTTGCTTGGTTTTGTAGAAGTAAATGTAGTGATGCAATGAACAAATGGCACCAAAAAAAAAATCAGAGGTTTTTTCCTAATTTTTTTCTTTTTTTTTTTTTTTAATAAAAATCTACAGATACTGCAAAGGATTGCAGTCAAGGTTACTAAACAATGTGACAAGAACAGATTGAATGGATAAAATCTTGCACAACCCAGTTGCAAGTGATGGAAGAGCCAGTGGATTCTCCTTGTAAGGAAAAGGTAATAATGTGATTTCTATTTAAAAGCAACACATTCTCAAAAAGGCCCAACCAAACAAAACAGAATAGACCTTTCAAAAGAATCTGTCTAAAAGAACTACTTCCCTGTCAACATTCCTATTCATCAGCTGTGACCCCAGTGTTCTTCTTTTTCAACAGTAATAAACTCCTACAAGGGACAGCTTTGGACTTTGGGCTTGTCTAACTTGGAGAAAAAGAGGCTGAGGAGCTTCATTGCTAGCTACAGCTTCCTGAGAAGGGGAAGTGTGGAGGGGAGATGCCCATCTCTTCTCCCTGGGAGCCAGTGATAGAATGGTTCAAAACTGTGTCAGGGCAGGATCAGACTTGACATCAAGAAGCATTTCTATACTGAGAGGGTGGTCAAACACCGGAATGGGCTTCTGAGGGAGAGTGGTTGATGCCCTGAGCCTGTCACTGTTTAAGAGCCATTTGGACAATGGCCTTTAATAATACGCTTCAACTTTTGGTCAGCCACAAAATGGTGAGGCAGTTTGGCCAATGATTGTTGTAGGCCACTTCCAACTGGAACTATTCTATTCTACTGTAGACATGTTCTCATTTGCAACAGTCATTCATTAATATAAGTTTATCATTCGCTACAAAGTGGCCTTAGAACCTCCTTGATAATCAGCCAGATCATAACAGAAAATTTTGGTCCTTCAAAATTTGTAGCATGATGCTTTTATCTTGTCTTCTGACTACAAAAAGCATTGGAAGCACAGATGTATTACTATTCCTAAACAAAGACTATAAAAATATCCATGAGATATGAGCACAAACAGAGACGTGTACGAGCTGTAGAAACGAATTGCCTCTAAAAAGGTAGTTTAAAAACGACAAGTCAATCCACACATTAAAAAAAGAAAGAAGAAAACCCCTTAATTTAACAGTGCTGCTGCTGTATATGCCCATTCCACCAGGTGACAAATGTGGATATGCATTTCTACAGGGCAACTAGCAAAACATGTTATTGTCAAAACTGTCCTGGTTTGGAGTGTATCTTACCAAAGGAAAAAAAAAACCAGGACCCACTACTCAAATAGGAATAACCAATTATTAAATAATAAAAATCTGTTGCCTTCAAAAGAATAGTACGAAGACTTTATCAAGTATCGTTGCATCCTCTCGAAAGAATGGTGAGCACAGGAAAGGAAACCACCCCACTATTATCGTTCCAGCATATCCTGATCGATTTGATGCAGAAAGTAAAAAAAACAACAAAACAAGCAATCATTTCCTTCCTGTGATTAACTTGGCTGCAATATTACTCCAAGGGAAATAAATCCATTAAAAAATTCAGTTCTTACAACATCATGTAGAAAGCCTAAAATATAGTTACACTTCATCCCTCAAAAATAATGGTTTTCTAACCTACTGTGTCAAATTCTGGCTTCCTCATAAGACTTAACACAAATGAAGAATAACACCACAAAAAAAGGTAAGAAAACTACCTATTTTACTTGCAGCTAGCACTGAGTGAACTCTTAAGTTTAAATAAGAATTTTCACATAAATGTCTTTGTGAAATGCACAAAGAGGAATCTAACTGGACACATTTTAGTAACAGTTTTTTTGGCACCTAATTTGTTTCTTTTCATTAGCATTTTTATTATTTTCCTGTATATGTAAAATATAAAAACGTTGCACGTTTAGTTAGATTTCCTCATAATTCTCCTTTGCCAAATAAAATGCCATGACAGTAAATCAAATGATATTGCCTCTTTCCTACCTGAGCATCTGAAGAAACAGAACTGTCCTGAACAGAGTCTTTTGGCAAAACTGGAGTTGTGGTTTTCTCCTCATCTGATGACATTCTGCACAAAGTTAGTCTATAAAACAGTAGAAGCTAAACTTCATTTTTCAGTTTCAGTACATAAACATATATGCACTAGCATTTTCCCCCAAAACAGAGATTCTGCTGTAACAACCAGATCAATGTCCATTCTGTGCACTAAATTGATTGAATAGTCCCATTATATAATGCTAGGGAGGAAACTGCCTGATCCAAACCATACTCAAAGTCATGGAAATACTTTCATTGACTTATCTATGTATAAGAAAAGAAGAAAAAGACCCCAAAGCAACAATGTCAGTTGTTGCAGTTACAGATACACTCCTGTGTCAATCCCTGATTCTTACTCACACTGTATGGTTTTCGAGCTTATCAGCTTGTTGCAGTACAAAATTCCTACAGAGCAACACAGGAATGCATAACCTACACTGTGCCCACCCACTGAACAACTTCAACCACAGGCCAAGATGATACGAGGCCCTGAACACTCCCGTTCAATAACCTGAATGTTTGGGGTCAACTTCAGCCTCCTGCCACTTTTTTGACTTACGGGCCCAGGAAGACAAACAGATACAGAAGGACAAGTAATGTCTTAGGTTCAATTAATGCCAATCATTCCAGCAATTTCTAAACAAGACAGTGAGGCATCCTCTGAATGTTTGGGAAGTAGGTGATGTTGAAGAATTGATAAGAAACTTGAAGACTTTGTGAAAGATGTATGTATCTTTTCATTTGCTACAGCCTTGTATAGGTCCTTCTGTGAAGGACTGAAGCTCTTGCAATAAGATTTCACAGGACAAGGTGAAAAAGGACTCTAAAGAAGTCTAAGGGAAGGGAAAGATGAAAGAAATTACAAAATGAGGAGAAACTGAGTATAAAGCAAGGTGAATTTGTTAATGAATGAACAGCAGAGTGATATAGTTGCCTGATGCATATGAAAGACAATCAGACACACTGAGCAGGAAGTTGTCAGGAGAGAAATCTGCACACCATCATAAATAACCAGAAGAACTGACTGCTGGTACAATGTAGCAAACAACTTTCAAGGAAAATTTATTTTTAGAGAGACCTTTACAACAGTCAATTATAATATCCTCAGCTGTTTTTCAAACAGATGTGTTTTCTGACAGAAATGTAATTTTTAAATTGCTAGTTGTACTGCCATTAAACTGGCAGGAATATCCTACTTAAAAACCATCATGATTTCTCAAAGTATCAAAACTCCGATATAGCTCTCTATATAGGAATACAGATAGAAATTATCCTTTTGCTCTTTGAGTTATTCTAGACACTGGTTCTTCCTGCACCAGAAAAGCTCTCTCTGCCATGAGTATTTTTACACCTTTCAGAATTGCAAGCTCATTTCTATGCTGATGATGGACGTTTTAAAAATCGTATTAAGACAATTTCACATGCTGAGATTTCCTGTACCCCAAGGTTCAAAAGACATGATTACCATGTCCCTACTTCCTGCTGAGCCCTCATATACCAACCATGTTTTTAAGTACAAAATATGAAGTCTATTGAAGGTTTACTATATACTTTTTATTGCTGTATACTCATGAGTAGATGATAAAAGAAAGACTAGCTTCCTCACCTCCTCTTTTTTCATTGCATCCTGTTCTGCTATTTTCTTCTTTCCTCTCTCACATGAATTTTTCCTTACATATACCCTTGGTTTCAGCCTCTCTACATAACAAAATAGTTTTATACCAGCATTCTACCTTTCTTTAGCTGATAAATTCTTTCAGTACCAAAAAATACTTTAGTAATCTTAGAAAGTCATCTTCAATTTCATATGCTTTCCCACATATACAGTTTCTTATATTGTGGATCCTGACTACTCTAAAAGCCTTGGATCTATTCAAAGATGTGTGTGTATTAGGGAGGATCACAAAGAACCAACTATCTAGCACTTACAGGAATTAGATGTGTATTTGCAGCCAGAAGTTAGAAATACTGTTACACCTTCCCTTCCCTGTACACTTGAAAAGAACTAAACTATTGATTTTTCTGAGAAACAGGATGGCAAATTGAGTTCCATGGGAACACAGATCAGTACAAAGAAATGGAAAAAAATGAGTTTAACTGAAATTTTATTCAGTAACTGAAAACCACAATCCTGACTTCTGTCTTCGGATTTTTAAGATCTGACACACAAAGTAGCAGATCTAGTTCTGTACTTATCACTGAAACTACTCTGTGATCCTCCAAAACTCAAAACATTTCTTCATCACAAGTAATGCTATGTCTCCCCTCCAGACTACGCTTCTCTTCAAATCTGTTAATTGAAACCTACCTGTTTGACATTATCTTACATAAGGAGTCATTCACTATCACCTCAAACTCCTCTCCCCATACCTTTTCTGTATCCCCATGGAATAGACCTCCACTATTTTTGTCCATCTGGTCTCCACCTGACTGCGTTTACTGACTTGAATGCCACTTCAGATTCCACTAACTTAAAGTTTGAGCCTACCCCACATTTCTACATTTTGCCTGTCTTACTGTTACTGTTTGTGCCTAGAGTCTAGCCCCTAGAGTCTGCATTTTGATTATTGCAACATTTCAGTGAAAATCCTAGTGAATCTAAAATTCTAGATATCTGTACAGAACAAGACATTGCATCGCTGGGATAAATTAAGATAAATACACTTCTTTTAACCCCATGTTTAGAGACATCATTGCCACATCATGCTAGAATCATAGCATATCCTGAGCTGGAAAGGACCCCCAGGCATCATCAAGTCCACATCCTGGCCCTTCACAGGATACCCCCAAGAACCACACCATGTGCCTGAGAGCATTGTCCAAACACTTCTTGAACTCTGTCAGGCTGTTGCTGTGATCACTTCCCTGGGGAGCCTGTTCCAGTGCCCAACCACCCTCCTGGTGAAGAACCTTTTCCTAATATCCACCCTAAGCCCTTCCTGACACAGCTTCGTACCATTCCTTCAGCCCTGTCACTGGTCTCCACAGAGAAGAGATTGCGAGAGAGCTGGAGACTGCTACGAGTCTCCCCTCAGTCTCCTGTTTTCCAAGCTGAACAAACCAAGTGCCCTCAGCTGCTCCTCATACGGCTTCCCCTCAAGGCCTTTCACCATCTTTGTTGCCCTCCTTTGGACACTCTCCAATAGCTTTATATCCTTGTACTGTGGCACCCAAAACTGCCCCCAGCACTCGAGTTGAGGCTGCCCCAGTGCAGAGCAGAGCAGGACAATCCCCTCCCTTGCCAGGCTGGTGATGCTGTGCCTGATGCTTCCCCAGACACGGTTGGCCCTCCTGGCTGGGAGGAACTGCTGGCTCGTGTTCAACTTGCCATTAACCAGGACCACCAGGTCCCCTTCAACAGGGCTGTTGTCCAGCCTCTTGTTTCCCAGTTTGTCCATACATCCAGGGTTGTACTGTCCCAGGTGGCTTCTCTGCCTTTGCAAAAATCAAATTTAGTATTGTCAACAAACTTGCTTAATATCCCTTCCAGTCCTGCATCCAAGTCAATTATGAAGGTGTTGAAAAGCATTGGGCCTAAGATGGAGCCCTGTGGAACTCCACTAGTGACAAGTCACCAGGCTGATGTCACCCCATTCACTGTAACCCTTTGTGCCTGACCCGTGAGCCAGTTGCCCATCCATCCCATGACACATTTATCCAGCTGTGTGCTGGATATATGTGAGAGGCAGTAGCAAAAGCTTTACTGAAATCCAAAAAGATCACATCACCTGGCTTCTCTTGATTAACTAGGTGGGTTACCTTGTCATAAAAGAGAATTAACTTTTCAGGTCAGGCAGGACCTTCCTCTCATTAATGTGTGCTGCCTATGAGCAATGACCACATCAGTGCTGATGACCAGAGCAAAGAACTCATTAACATCTCTGTCTTGTCTACGTCCCTGTTTATGAGGTGACCGTCCTCATCATGTAACAAGCTCATGTTATTTCTGGACTGCCTTTACTACTGTGATATTTTAAAAAACTATTTTTTTTGTCCCCCACAGTACTGGCCAGCTTCAACTCTAGTTGACTCCGGCCACAAGAATTTTCTCTCTACAGCAGAGAGCTGCATCTTTGTATTCCTCCCATGTAACCTGACTTTCCTTCCACTGGGCATACACTTTCCTTTTTTGCCTTAGCTCCAGAATAAGATCCCTGCTCAGCCAAGCTGGCCTAAGAATAACTTGTCTGCTTTGATCTCAGTGGACGAGCACTAAGTCCCACAAAATACCTGGCTAAGTTTCTAAAAGAGAAATCAAGGGACATTAAGACACCATTTCAGGGTCAACAAGCTCATTTGCTAAGCTGCACATCATTATATGGTGAAAGACAAGTGAGAAGAACATCCTCATGCTTACCATGTTCTTCTGATCTTACCCAAGCATCTGTCAAAACTAGTCTGACCACTAAAGAAAGATTCCTGCTAACAGCAGTAGTTTCTTCCAAACCATAAGCATACAACTGCAATACTAAGTCTGCTACTTTTAAGAAACAGGGTGCAACTATAAAGATCTTTGTCTGACTCACCATGGTTGCTCTCTCCTCATTAATTTTGAATTAATTAAGCTGTGCTCAGGTTTTTGTGGTTTTGGTTTTTTTTTAACTAAAGGTGATTCTTTCCAAATAATTTAATGTTTCCTTCAGATCAGAGGACTCAACACCTAGGAAAGAGAATCATGTAGTGGGTAAGGCTGGAATGGACCACAGTGGGTCATCTGGTTCAACCTCCCTGCTTAAGCAGTGTTATCCTAGAGCACATGGCACAGGATTGCATCCAGATGATTCTTGAATATCTCAGTGGGGAAGACTCCGCAACATCTCTGAGCAATCTGTTTCAGTACTTGGTCACCTGCACAATAAAGAAGTTCTTCCTCATAGTCAGGCAGAACTTCCTGTGCATGAGTTTCTGCCCGTTACCCCTTGTCCTATTGCTTGGCACCACTAGGAAGAGCCTGGCTCCATTGCTTTGGCACCCTCCCTTCAGATAGTTACAGACATTGATGAGGTACCCTCTCAGTCATTTCTTCTTGAGGCTGAACAGGCCCAGATCACTCTGCCTTTCCTCCTAAGAGAGATGCTCCAGTCCCCTCATCATCTTTGTAGGCTCTGCTGGACCCACTCCAGGAGATCCATGTCTCTCTTGTCCTGAGGAGTTCAGAACTGGACACAGCACTGGAGGTGAGGCCTCACCAGTGCTGAGTAGAGGGGCAGGATCACCTTCCATGTCCTGCTGCAATGCTCTTCCTAATGCCCCCCAGGATACCATCGGCCTTCTTGGCCACAGGGACACACTGCTGCCTCATGGACAGCTTGTTGTCCACCAGGACCCTCAGGTCCTTCTCCAAGAGCTGCTCCCCAGCAGGTCAGCCCCAGCCTGTGCTGGTGGCCTGCCTGGGGTTGTTCTTCCCCAGTGCAGGACCCTGCATTTGCCTTTGCTGAATTTCTGACAGTTCTTCTTTGCCCATCTCCCCAACCTGTTGAGGNCCTGTCCAGGTCCTTCTCTGAAGGGCTGTGCAGCACTCCAAACTACTGGCCACTTCTCCCAGTTTCGTGTCCTCAGTGAATTTGCTGAGGAGGCATCTGCCCCTACTTACAAGTCATGGATGAACAAGTTAAACAGTACTGGGCCCAGTAATTGAACCTTGGGGGACACTGCCAGTGACAGAACTACACCACCTACCAGCAGAGGCAGGACACATTCGTTCCCTTTAGCTGTACTCCTTGCAAAGCAGCGCGGCTCAGACTTTTAACTCCTCCCCACAGCAGCTCCGCAGCTGCCCCTGACGCCGGCACAGCCGACAATTGCTGCCACTGCGGCTGCCATGGCAGCCGCCGACAACAGGGACAACCCGCTGAGGGCCCCCCAGCCACCAGGGAGGCACAGGGGTTTTCGGACAGCAGGGAACACAACAGATTATGAACAGGAGATTTTCCTTTTCTTTTTTTATACAGGGCTTTTAAGGCAACCAGCCGAACCACCCAGGCGCAGGGTGTGCCCACTGGCACGCTCAGGAAATGCGGGGTGGGGAAGCGGGCGGAGTGCGGCCCCGGCAGGAGCAGGGGTGCTGTGGGAAGGACAGGACGGCGCGGCCCGCGGCCCTCGGCCCCCCACGCTCACCTGCGGGCTCCGGCCGCGCCGGCCGCCGGCACCG